>NW_020870245.1:217500-235000 GCF_003789085.1 Penaeus vannamei | reverse complement strand
GGGTGGGGGAAGAAGAGGGGTGAATGGAGGAAGGGGAGAGTGAAGGGGAAGGAGGTGGGGGGAGGGGGGAGGGGGAGAGGGAGGGGGAGGGGGAATGGAGGAGGAGAGGAGAGTGAGAGGGAAGGGAGGGAAAGTGGGAGGAGGGAGGAGGAAAAGGAGGAAGAAGAGGGTGAAGGACAGGAAATGGAGGAAGATTAGGAAAGAGGATGAAAGTTGAGAGTAAAGACGGTGAAGAAGTGGAGGACGGGAGAGGAAGAGAAGGAGAAGGGGCGTGGAGGACGGGAGAGGAAGAGAAGGAGAATCGGGAGGGAGAGGGAAAAGAGATAAAAGACATACCTCGAGAAACTGGGGCGAAAGGAAAGAAAGAGGAAAGAGGAGAGGAGGAGAGAGAGGAGAAGGAGGAAGGAGCAATTCGGCGAAAAAATGAGCTGACGAAGATAAGAAGGAAAGAACGGACGAAACGGAAGATGAATGAGTGGAAGAGCCAGAACAACTTTCTGCTTCGCCAACTGATAACTGTATGTACTATGTGCGTGTAGAGTAGAGAGAGGGGGCTAGGTGCGTCCGCGTGTGAAAAATGTATGTGCGTGTATATAATAGTGAATGATACTACACGTACTACAGATTAAAAAGTCCAACTCCCTATTAATCTGGGAAACAGACAGGACAGACAGCGTTCTCCAGGAGGTACAGTCACGAGCGAAAGACATGAATGAAGCTTCGAATCCCACCACACAAACAATAAAAAGTCGCACAATTTGGCTGTTCGAGGCAGAAATCGAAACGTGTTTTAAAAGAGCATTGTCCGTGACTATGCACCAGACGTTGGGTCTACACCCCATCCTTGGTACAGTTTTTTTTTCTTAATAGTAAGAATATGTGATTATCATTAACAACATTTTTAACCATACACTCTTATTATACACTGAACTTTTTTCATTAATGATAATACATTTCAATCATTAATCATACATTTTCATCATTAACCATATTATCAACTGAACTTTTTTCATTAATGATAATACATTTCAATCATTAATCATACATTTTCATCATTAACCATACTCTTTTTACCAATAACTATACATTTTTCATTGTCAAATATACATTATCATCATTAACCATACTTTTTATCAATAACCAAACATTCTTCATTATCAAGCATACATTTTATCATTAACCATACTTTATCACTAATCATACATTCTTCATTATCAAGCATACATTTTCATCATTAATCACAATTTTTTTCAGCTTCGTCCGTGACCTACACCAGACTACGGTGTGATATTCAAGTTCGTCTTTTAAGAAAGATTAATAAGAATGCCAACTTATCTTAACCCATACGTTTTTATTATCAAAAATAAGCTACAAAGGACATGTGACCCAATCATTGTGAAGATATTATGATAAAAATCCGGTTTGTCAAGTTTATCCGAACAAGTTGTATGGGGTCCAAGGCCGCTGACCTTGTGTGTGTGTGTGTGTGTGTGTGTGTGTGTGTGTGTGTGTGTGTGTGTGTGTGTGTGTGTGTGTGTGTGTGTGTGTGTGTGTGTGTGTGTGTGTGTGTGTGTGTGTGTGTGTGTGTGTGTGGTGTGTGTGAGTGAGTGAGTGAGTGAGTGAGTGAGTGAGTGAGTGAGTGAGTGAGTGTGTGTGTGTGTGTGTGTGTGTGTGTGTGTGTGTGTGTTGTGTGTGTGTGTGTGTGTGTGCGTGTGTGTGCACGCGCGTGCCGCGTTTTGTGTGTGTGTGGTGTGCGTGTATGACACACATTAACAGATCGTATCTTCAGACGGGTAGAATAGCAGAAATTTAGATATCGTTTGCATATATTACAGGGCATATATATGATATATATATATATATATATATATATATATATATATATATATATATATATATATATATATATATATATATATATATTATATATTTACATATACATACATACATATACACACAGCTACAGACATAACCAGACAAACATTACATAGCATTCCCGATATCCGACTCGAATACACGCGTGTGATCAGGCAGCGCGAGTGCAAGCGACCGCACTCGGAGGTCAAGGGCCGTGACTGACGACCCGTGGACAAGGGCGCGCCTGATGAGTCACTGGCACTGGACTGGTCACGGTGCCTGTGCACGTTCGCTCAGGTGAGGGGACGGGTGGCGACGGAGGGCGGGAGGGGGGCAGGCGGGGATGGGCGGCCTGGCACGTGAGCCCTATCTTGTCCGCGTCTCCCTCTTGTGGGTTCGGTTGATACTAACTTCAAGGATTACCTTTTCTCTTTCCTTCTCTTTTTTTATCTTTCTCTGTTTCTTTGTCTTCCTCCCTTCTCTCTCTTTCTTTCTTCCTCTCCCTTCCTGTCTTTTGCCTTTCCTTCTCTCACATTCCCCTTTCTCTCCCCCCTCTCCCCCTTTCCTCCTCCTTCTCCTCTTCTCCTTCTCTTCCAATATTTCTCTCCCCTCTCCTTCACCTCTCAACCCCTCCCCCTCTCTTTCTTTTTCATCTCCCTCCCTTCTCCCCCTCTCTCCTTCTCCTATCCTCTCCCCCTCCCTCATTCCAAACAAAACCCGAGCCGAGCACATTCCAATCACTCGACTCATGACCGCCTCGTGTGGGATTAGCCAATCCCGGCAGAAATAATCCCCGTCGTCATTCGAGATTTCACAGAGAGGGTCTAGTGATTGGAGATGACTGCGTGCTAATCCCTTCCTACTTGCTGAAACCCAATAGCAGGGCGAGAACTTTTCGATTGGTACATTCTGCCTAAAATATATTCGTCTGTTGTCTCCAGATCGGTCGCGTTACGCTAACTAATTCTTTGTGAAATATAGGTAGATTGATTGATGTCTCCCTTGATACCAAACTAATTATCATAAATGGTATGTTTAGATTTACATATACAATAACACTATCCTTCTCTATGTATACAAATCAACAAATTTATTCCTTATATAAACGATTTTTTCTCACATACATTCTATTCGTAATGAAATCTAACCCCAACATTATTCGTGAAAACAGAAAATGCCGAATCCAGACGTATTACACACCAGTAACTATTCATGACATACAATATCCAGGCGCACAAAAGGTGTTCCAATTTCGGCCGCTGGACAAATGGATTTAACTGGCGTTTTTAACATTCCTCTGTCGTCATGAGCCATAATCTCGAATGCATTTTTTCATGTTTTTTTCTGTATTTAGCAATTTTGTTTGTATGACGATCGCTTTATGGATGCCACTTCGGTTTCCATTAATAAAATGATTACTAATATCATTGGTAATGAACTGTTGACCAATGTAGAAAAGGTATGGATGAGAATTGAATATCTTCTATCAAGAAATGTATTTGACCGGTTTCGAATATATGTATTGTGAGGATATTCATTCTCATTCATACCTTTTATACATCACTGGTACCATAATTTCCATTATCAGTGATTTAATCAATACTAATGTCAGTATCAGCACTGCCATACAAACAATCAATACTATGTTTTAAAACTTTATTTTCATTACTGCTCCTCATATAATGTTTTGTGTTAGTCTGTGTTACTTTGGCATGAACATACATACATTTTTTGTAGTACTTTGTATTTCCATGGGGGGGGTCCAAGCATAGGCCTACCTAGATATCCACAATGTCAGTGTCAGTTTGTATTAGTCCAACATGTAAACATACTTATATACCCGCATTTTTATTAGTTTGCGTCAGTCCAGCACCTTCCTTCGCAGCGAGAAGTGCCACCAAAACAAGATGTGTTCGCACACTCCCCGCGACTTAGCAGCGAGAAATTCCTCCAAGCAAGATAATTTCGCACACACTGCGCGAGATAGCAGGGAGAGCCACCACATCAAGACATTTTTGCGATAGTTTATTTTCGCGACTTCGCAGCGAGAAGTGCGCTCCAAAACAAGACATTTTCGCACACACCCACCGACTTCGCAGCGAGAAGTGCGCTCCAAAACAGTCGCAGCGAGAAAACAAGACATTTTCGCACACACCCACCGACTTCGCAACAAAACAAGACATTTTCGCACACACACACCGACTTCGCAGCGAGAAGTGCGCTCCAAAACAAGACATTTTTTTTTTCGCAGCGAGAAGTGCGCTCCAAAACAAGACATTTTCGCACACACTCCGCGACTTAGCCCACCCACCCTTCCCAATAAACCAATCACACGCAACCCCTATTTATAGCATTCTGCTGTGCAAACACTCGGAGATGACCCAGCACAACGAACAATAATTGTGAACGCCATTCTTTCCTCCGAGATAAGACAAGCCCCCTTGAACGCGGCCACTGAGAGAGCAGTTCACAGATCCCCAGGGCGACGCGTAGTGACGTCATCAGCCAGCCTCCCGCTCTCAAGATCCATTTGATCCCGAATTCTAAAAAATTATAACCCTCGGCCTTATCTCGCGGCCGGGATCGCGCCAGACGATGAATCAATCACCCTGCCCGTTAATTCGCACTCGTTATACAACAGCCTTCTTGAATTCTCATGAATAACAAGGCACGCACTCACTCATTCTGGGATGAAGCAAGCACCAGTTCTCATCACATGCACAAACTTGGAATTTACTCTGGACATGAGCGATTTTTTTGTGAGATACCGAATCGACAAACCAAAACTAAAACTACTGAATGACATGCACGAGTAACTGCAATTTAGCGATGATCTTCAGTCGTATCTCCCCTCCTGAAGATTTTTACAAATTACTTGTAATAACTCCCCTCTCTCTCTGCCAGTCTCCTTCTCTTTCTATCCCCTCTCTTTCTCCAATTTTCCCTTTCCCTCTCTCTCTCCATTTCACTTCCCCTATTCCTCTCCTCCCCTCTCCCTTTTTACTCTGCCCCTTTCACTATCTCCCACTCCTCCTCTCTCTCTCTCTGTTACCTCTTTCTTTCTCACTCTTCCTCTCTCTCGATCTCTCCCACTCTTCTTTTTCTTTCTTTCCTCTCTCTCTCTTTCTATTTCTCTCCTCTCTTTCTTTCTCTTTCTCTCCATTTCTCTTTCCCCTTCTCTCCCTCTGTCTTACCCTTTCTTACTCTCACTCTTCCCTTTCTTACTTTTCTCACTCTTCCCCTTTTCTTACTTTTTCACTCTTTCCTCTCTCCCTCTCTCCCACCCTTCCTCTCACTATTTCCCTTTCTTACTTTCTCACTCTTTCCCTTCCTTACTTTATCACTCTTTCCCTCTCTCCCTCTCTCCCTCTCTCCCACTCACCCACACATCCACAAAGAAGAACAAACCAATAGTTTATGAGTGTTGTCGGCCTATCAGACAAGGACAGGCACTGAGGCAAGTGAATTTTAACCAGCAACAACGATCTATTATTACACTTCACACATTACCAATATCAAGAATAAACATGTTGATTTGCACACAGAAAGAAAGATGGTACTATTTTATATGTAAGTATAAACATGCCATTAATGATAATGTGTTTGGTATAAAGGGAGACACCGATTAGTCTATTTAGATCAATACCGTAATAAAAAGAGTAAGAGATAATAAAAAAAATACTTTAAATACCCATAATCCCTATCATTAAACCGACTGTACATAGACAAAAGAGAGAAAGATTAAGAGAGGAGAGAAAGATTAAGAGAGGAGAGAAAGAGAAAGAGAGGAGAGAAAGATTAAGAGAGGAGAGAAAGAGAAAGAGAGGAGAGAAAGATTAAGAGAGGAGAGAAAGAGAAAGAGAGGAGAGAAAGATTAAGAAGGGAGAGAAAGAGAAAGAGAGGAGAGAAAGAGAAAGAGAGAGAAAGATTAAGAGAGGAGAGAGAGAAAGAGATGAGAGAAGAGGAGAGAAAGATTAAGAGAGGAGAGAGAGAAAGAGATGAGAGAAAGATTAATGAGAGGAAGATTAAGAGAGGAGAGAAAGAGAGAGAGGAGAGAAAGAGAGAGAGAGGAGAGAAAGAGAAAGAGAGAGAAAGATTAAGAGAGGAGAGAAAGAGAAAGAAAGAAGAAAGAGAGAGGAGAGAAAGATTAATAGAGGAGAGAAAGAGAAAGAGAGGAGAGAAAGATTAAGAGGGGAGAGAGAGAGAGAAAGAGAAAGATTAAGAGAGGAGATAGAGGAGAGAAAGATTAAGAGAGGAGAGAGAGAGAAAGAGAAAGATTAAGAGAAGGAGAGAAAGATTAAGAGAGAAGAGAATGAAACGTGTTCGACAAAAAACTACATAGACTTCAACATGTTTTTACGAAAAAAGTATCCTGATGTATTCAGACGGAGACCAAGGCAATGGGAAAATAAAGACAGAATCCTGTTTAATATACATAGTGACTCGTGCAGAGTACCGAGGAAATGTCCCTTGCTCGGCGAAGTGCCTACTAATGGTGACTCGCACTCGGGAGACAGACTAAATTCTTTATCTTTTTCTTTTTCTTACTTTCCGGAGTTTTAATGGTGACTCAGCACTCGGAAGACAACTTTTTTTTCTTCTTTTTCTTATTTTCTGAAGTTTTCCTCTTTAAATGCCCTGATCTCCTTATTTCTAATATTCTTTATCATATATATAAACCGTTTATTTCTCTCTTCTGAATCTTCTCATTTCCATATTCATATTTTTTTCCAATTCTTCATTTATCGATGCCTTCATTTTTTTCTTATCGTAAACATTGTCATTTAATTTTTTCCAGGTTTCTGATTCGTTTTTCGACTCCCTAATCTTTCCCTTCCAGATATCAAAATTTTCCATTTTTTTATCATTCTCTTCCTAATCTTTATTTTCTTATTATTTCTCTTCCTAATCTTTCTTTTATTTTTATTTTTCTTCCATTTCCTTATCTTCCTATTCCTCATTTTCTTATTTCTCTTCCTACTTGTTTCTTATTTCTCTTCCTGCCCTTTCTTTTCTTATTTCTCTTCCTGATCTTCCCTCATTATTTCTCTTCCTAATCCACCATATCTTTTTTCCACTTAACCTAAAACCTGTCCTTTCCTCCCTTTACCCTACACCCTATCCTTTCCTCCCTTACCCTACACCCTATCCTTTCTTCCCCTTCCTCCACCTCCCTCTTTCGCCGACTAGGGTCCCGCTGTACCCGTCCCTATCTCCGCTATCAGGCTCCTTCCGCGGGCACTCGACGTCGAAAGCAGAAGAATGTGGACGAAGGAGACATTAGCTGGTGTTCGCTGTGGTTTATATACATATACTTTTATTATCATCTCATTATTATCATTATTATTATTATCATCATTATCATTATTATCATTATTGTTATTATATTATTATATATTATTATTATTATATTATTTTATTATCATTATTATTATTATCATTATCATTATCATCATTATTATCATTATTATTATTATTATTATTATATATTATTTTCTTATATTATTATTATTATTATCATTATTATATTATTTTATCATTATTATATCATTATTAATTATCATTATTATCATATTATCAGTATTTGTTGATACGAATAGGAGTTCGCGACGTTTATCGGTAAGAATGAGTGAGTGTGTGAGTGAATGGGTGGGTGAGATAGATAGATAGATAGATAGATAGATAGATAGATAGATAGATAGATAGATAGATAGATAGATAGATAGATAGATAGATAGATAGATAGATAGATAGATGGATGGATAGATGGATAGATAGATAGATAGATAGAGAGTGAGTGTGTGTGTGGGTGTATGTGTGAGGGAGGGAGGGAGAGAGAGGGAGTGAGCAAACGATCGAGCGAGATTGTGAGTGTGCGCCTATACGTGCATGCGTCCGTGTGCTTGCGTTAATACTAGCCCGACCTCACGCAAATACCCACCGTACTATGATAATTCCCCAACATCCATCCGGAATTCTGAGCCCAGCACAAGCTCAGCCTGGCCCTGCTCGGGTGCCTCTCCTCGCGTCCCATACAACCTGTCCGAACAAGTCTGGAAAACCGGTTTCAGCCATATGCTCTCTCTGCTACTCTTGTTACACTGACCTGGCTGGGTTGGCACGTTCCCTTTCCATTAAATCGCGACTGGTTGACAAGGATTTTCATGTAATTTCTAATCTTTCGTAAGCATGTACAGCATATAAGTAGTAGGTTAATATTTTTATTAGCTCTACTACTAATAATATCAATACTTTAATACTACTATTACTACTACTACTACTACAAATAATAATGATGGTGACGATGATGATGATAACAATAATAAAATTAATAATAACAATAATAATGATAATAATAATAATAATAATAATAATAATAATAATAATAATAATAATAATATATAATAATAATAATAACAACGATGATAATAATAATAATAATAATAATAATAATAATAATGATAATAACAACAATAACAATAACAATAACAATACCAGTAGTAGCAGCAATATCAATAACAACAACAATAACCATAAAAACTATCAAATCAGCTTGCGAGGAGTAGGCCTACAGTGTGCAGCGCGTGCTTACACTATCTCGTGGGGAGGTTGAGAAAGGCCTACTTCTTGCGTCTCTGTAGAAGAAATGGGCGTTCCTTAGCATAGAACCCCCCTGCCTGCCCGTCCATCTCTCTCTCTCTCTCTCTCTCTATCTCTCTCTCTCTCTATCTATCTCTCTCTCTCTCTCTCTCTCTCTCTCTCTCTCTCTCTCACACAACACACACACACACACACAACACACACACACACACACACATATAACATACACACACACATATACATACACACACACACACCCACACACGCACCTACACACACACGCACGCACGCACACACCATCCCCAACCATACACCTTAACCCCCCAACCCTGCCCAAGTCCATAAATCACACACCTGCCTCATCACACACACACCACCACGCCCACCCCTGCAATCCACAAGGCCCCACCCCACGACCCCCCACCCTCACCCTGACGCAAACCCCCCACCCCCACCCACCCGTACATACCCTCACCCCACCACCCCTAACCCCCACCCCACTCCAACCACCCCAACGCCCCACCCCATACAACCCCATCCCCAAGCGAAGACCCTCCCAAAGCCCTCGCAGACGTGGCATCACGCGCTGCTGCCCTGTCCTTAAATCCTTTCCCTTCAAAAATTCCGAGCAAGCAAGCAGAGTTCGCAAGCAGACTAAGCTCAGTTCCATCTCCTCGTCTTGCATGCACTGGCCGAATGATCCCCGTTTTGGATTCCCGGCTATCACGCGCTGCTTGGATGTTATATTCCATCCGAAAATGGTGTTGCTGCAACCTAAGTCCTGTGTTCCTTCCGAAAAGGTCATTGTTGGAACCTGTATAGTGTATTCTTTTTTCGAAAATGGCTTTCTAATCTCTATTAAGTATTCTTTCCGAACATGTTGCTTTAACCTGAATGCTGTATTCCTACCGGAAATGGTGTTGCTGTAACCGAAAATGCAGTTGTTGCAATCTATATAGTGCATTCTTTATCGAAAATGACGTTCCTGTAAAATATATAATCTACTCTTTCCGAACATTACGTTGTTGTTCTGTTCTTTTCGAAAATTGCGTTGCTATAACCCATCACAATATTTCATCCGAAAATGCAGTAGTTATAACCTATATAATGTATTCTCTTCGAAAATAATACTGCCGTTACCTGTTTAAGGTATTATTCCCGAAACACACACACACACACACACACACACACACACACACACACACACACACACACACACACACACACACACACACACACACACACACACACACACACAACACAAATACAAATACGGTAATACCCCAAAATCTGGGGTCTTCACTTCACCCTGTATCTTTTATGTATAATTCAAGATTTGCATAATTTTTCAATATGTGGAGTTCTCTCATCCGGAGCAGGAACGTTCCGTTTCTTTTCTCGACGCCTTTCTATACCAATCACTCCCTTCCTCCGAACATGCTGCAACAAGTTCTTTGCAACCTCGCGAAGTCCTCTGCAACCTCGAGAATGCCTTTGCAATCTCGACAAACTTCTATCTGTACCTTCCACAATGTCCTTGCAATCTCGAAAAGTCCTTTGCAACCTTGAGAATACCTTTGCAATCTCAACAAATTCATATCTGCCCCCCTCAACTATGTCCTTTGAGAATTCCTTTGCAATCTCGACAAATTTATATCTGCCCCTTGAACAATGTCCTTTGAAAATTCCTTTGCTATCAATTCATATCTGCAAACCTGAACCTTTGAGAATTCCTTTGCAATCTCGTGCCCCTGAACAATGTCTTTGAAAATTCCTTTGCTATCTGACAAATTCCTCTGTGAACAAATTCCTCCTTTGGCTGCCCCGTCAGGAATGTCCTTTGAGAATACCTTTGCAATCTCGACAAATCTATATCTGCCCCGTCAACAATGTCCTTGCGGTCTCGGAAAGTCCTTTGCAACTTAAAACGTGGCATGCAACCAGCGTTACGCCATGTAAAATTCCCCCTGCAATATCGGGCCGAATGCCGTTCAAAGATGCCAAGATATCTATCAAGAAAAGTAAATGCTGATAAGATACTGAGCAAAATAAAAACGTTTCACAAAATTGAAGTAAATGAACATTTTGAACAAGTTGAACAAGAAAATGAACAATTTTAACGAAAATGAACAAGCTGAACAAGAAAATGATCAAGTTGAGCACGAAAGTGAACAAGAACAAGAAAATGAACACGCTGAACAAAATATTTACAAAAACAAGTTGAACAAGAAAATGAACAAACTGAACAAGAACAAGAAAACGAACAAGTTGAACAAGAAAATTAATATTTTCAACAAGAAAATGAACATCTTGAACAAAAAATGAACAAGAACAAGAAAATGAACACGTTTAACAAAAAATACAATTTGAACAAGATAATAAACTAAACAAGAAAATGAACAATTCGAACAATTACCCATTTGAACAAGAAAATTAACAAACTGAACAAGTAAATAAGAAGTTGAACACGATGTAGAAACATATAGTATAGTCTAGAGTCATACCTCGTGTACTGTATGCGCTATATAGCAAACTGACTCACCTGGAATGCATTACACAACATATGGTATAGGCTACAGGCACACAGTATACTACACGCTGTAAAAAATTCCACCGAGTAATGCATCCACACCTAAAGGCATACACAGAATGCTTTGTAGGGTGTATTAATCAAAGACAACGAATTCCGAGCAGGACTTTGGGTAAAAAAAATGAACAGTGCTACGTATTCGTGTCGAGGCATTTACAAAGAGCTTTACATTCGGGCCAGTCTTTCAGAATGTTATGCATAATTGGTCTCAAAGGCTTTAATAATAATAATAATAATAATAATAAAAAAAATAATAACAACAATAATACTAGCAGTAATAATAATAATAATAATAATAATAATAATAATAATAATAATAATAATAATAATAATAATAATAATAATAATAATAACAATAACAATAAATAAATAACAATAATAATAATAATAATAATAATAATAATAATAAAATAATAATAATAATAATAACAACGAACTACCGCCCAGCGATAACAGAACACGACCCCGCGTTCCTCGACTCGCCCCAGGAGGCCTCAAGCACGCTGACATTACAAGCTCATCTCCATCACTTACGGTCGGCGTAGTTTCATACGGCAGTCATCACTTAACAGCTTGTTCGCGCAATGGCCCCGCACCTATCCACGCTCGCTTTGACATATATATATATGCGTAAGTATGTAGGTGTGATGTATATTCACGTTTTCTTTGACATTTGTGTGTGCTTCGTGCATGCGTGCATTTTTTTTGTGTGTGTGTGTGTGTGTGTGTGTGTGTGTGTGTGTGTGTGTGTGTGTGTGTGTGTGTGTGTGTGTGTGTGTGTGTGTGTGTGTGTGTGTGTGTGTGTATGTGTGTGTGTATTTTATGTATGCATGTATTTGTGTATGCATGTATGCAAGCATGGATGTATGAGTGTGTATATTTATGTACGTATGCTAGTCATCAATTGGCAATTTGTTCACGCAATTGTCTCCTTCCTATTCTCGTTTTCTATGGCAGTCGCTCCTCGTCTCCGTTTTCTACGCTGGATGGCGGCCGTGCGCACGTGACAGAAATATGAGACTGTTTTCTGTTTAAACTACTTCATAAATCTCAGCGTAAAGAGCAGTGCGAGCGAGTGAGATTAATCTGAGATTAATGTGAAAGGGAGCGAGAGCAAAAAAGGTAGGTTAAGCACGTGAATGACTAAATGAATGGGTGAACGTGTGAATGAATACATGAAGTAATGGGGCCATTGAGTAAATGTGAGTGAAAGACGGGAGGAGAGAACGAGAAGGATAAGAGTACAGTATACAGATACAGCAAGCTAGTTTATATACTATATATAGTATATGGTACACAATATCTACATATTCATCGATCTATTCTATATCATCATATGAACATATTCCCTTGGACAGACACATATTGTATATATACATTGCGTATATATTTGTGTGTGTGTGTGTGCGCGCGCTCGCGTGCATGCATACGTGCGTGCGTGCGGCTGTGTATTAGCGTGTGTGCGTGTGCATGTTAGCGTGTGTGCGTGTACGTGTTCATTTGAGTGTGCGTGTGCATGTTAGCGTGTGTGCGTGTACGTGTACATTTGAGTGTGCGTGTGCGTCCCTCCTAGCCCTTAACAAACAACCCCTCGCCCGCTTCCCGCCCATCCCTCCGCCAGCATTCCCCAAGGCAACGCGAACCGCCTCCCTCCCCATGTTGCTACGGTAACCCGTTACCCGCGAAGCCCCGGGCGCCCCCCAGCTGCGTCGGGCGTGCGTCGCGCCGTGTGGCCTGGGCACCGCGCCAGCCCCCCCCCCCCCTTCACCACCACTAAGCCTCATGCCCATCTATGCCCCATTCGGAGGGGAATCTCTCTTCTCGCCTCCTCCTTATCGCCTTCTTTATGTCGTTTTTCTTCTCATTTTAGTTGTATGTCTTTCCCTTTTTCTATTCTCTTGTCTGCCCCCTCTGTCTCCGTCTCCGTCTGTCTGTGTGTGCCTGTTTCTGTCTCTGTCTCTGTCTGTGTGTGTGCCTGTCTCTGTCTCCGTCTATGTGAGTGTGACTGTATCTGTGTCAAAGTCAAAAAGTCTCTCTGTCTCTTTTTCTCTCTGTATCTCCACCCCCCCTCTCTCTCTATCTCTGTCTGTCTGTCTGTCTGTCTGTCTGTCTGTCTGTCTGTCTGTCTGTCTGTCTGTCTGTCTGTCTCCTCTCTCTCTCTCTCTCTCTCTCTCGCCTTCAATATCTCAAAAATATAAAACGTTTTTAAAAATGTTCTAACGATAATACAAACTTCTAAGATAAGCCAAATAACGCCAGGTAAATAGCACCAATATCCAAATATTTAAATAAGCAAACTCACATTCTATTTCAGATTTAAAAGGAAAGTTAATGAGAAAACGTGAATCACAGGAAACGCCCAACAAAGTGGAGTTAGATCTGATACGGGAAGCACGCAGATTTCTGTTAGTGTGTGTGTGTGTGTGTGTGTGTGTGTGTGTGTGTGTGTGTGTGTGTGTGTGTGTGTGTGTGTGTGTGTGTGTGTGTGTGTGTGTGTGTGTGTGTGTGTGTGTGTGTGTGTGCGCGCGCGTGCGTGTGAGTGTGTGTGCATGTGCGTGTATGTGGAGGGGGATGCAAGTGTGTGGGCGTGTGAGTGTGCGTATGTATGATTATGTATGTATATATGAATACGTATATTTATATGTAATGTACATCTATATGTATGTATGTATGCATGTGTATTCAAGTACGTGTTCATCCACGTACGTACGAACCGCACGTACACAGGCAAGCAGGCACACCGGGCACACGAACCGCAGAGGCCCCTCCCGTGAGCAGAGACAACACGCACTTCCCACCAAACACGTAAATCCGGAGCGCGGCTGACTCACCGGGAGCACGCGAGTCGGACGGCGCAAGATGGCGTCATTGCATATCAGACGAGGTCGGAGGGGAGGTCAGGAGGGGGGGGGGGATGGAGGCATAAGGGAGGAGGAGGAGGAGGGGGAGGTGGAGGCATAAGGGAGGAGGAGGTTGGAGGGGGGGGGGTGGAGGCATAAGGGAGGAGGAGGTTGGAGGGGGGGGGTGGAGGCATAAGGGAGGAAGGGGGTGGAGGCATAAGAGAGGGGGGTGGAGTGGAGGCATAAGGGAGGAGGAGGGGCTGTGTCGGAGGGAGCTGGCCTATAGGGTGTCAGGAGGCACTAGAGGGAAACGGAAGGTGTCACAGGAAAGTCTGAATTTATCCCAGGGGACTAGAGGGTGTAAAGGGTGTTGCAAGGAGTCAGATGGCATTGCTGGGGAAATAGAGGGATTCGAGGGAATTAAACAAGTCAGAGGGAACTACAAGAAGTCAAAAAGCCTTGAAGATGTCAAAAGGAACTACTGTAGGTACCAGAGGGAACCTGAGGGTGTCAGGGTGTGACAGAAGGTGTCAAGACGGAACCAGAGGGTGGCAGAGTGTGTCAGAGGGAACTGGAGGGTTTTCAGGATGAGACAGAGGGTGTCAGGGTGTGACAGAGGGTTTCAGAGGGAAGTAGTGGGAACCAGAGGGAAGTAGTGGGAACCAGAGGGTGGTCAGAGTGTGACAGAGGGTGTCAAAGGGAACCTGAGGGTGTCAGGGTGTGACAGAGGGTGTCAGAGGGAACTAGAGGGTTTTCAGGATGAGACAGAGGGTGTCAGAAGGAACTAAATGGCGTCAGAGGGCGACAACGCGGATCCAGGGGAGTTACATAGAGCCCCATGGATCAAATAGAGCCGGACGCCAGGAAGAAATACAGGAAGAAGGTGCCAGAGGGAACTCGAGAGAGCCAAATGGGGCTCAAGTTATCCAGAAGGAGCCAAATGAAGCAACTAGGGGGTTAGAACTTCAAAAGGAGCCAAAAGAAACTAGAGAGCCAAGGCGATGAGACAGGAGGAAACCTCAAGATCTAGATAGAGTCCCAGGGATGTGAATGAAGACTGGGGGCCAAAAATGGTCAGAGGGAGAGAGAGATGAGAGAGAGAGAGAGAGAGAGAGAGAGAGAGAGAGAGAGAGAGAGAGAGAGAGAGAGAGAGGAGAGAGAGAGAGAGAGAGAGAGAGAGAGAGAGAGAGAGAGAGAGAGAGAGAGAGAGAGAGAGAGAGAGAGAGAGAGAGAAGAGAGAGAGAGAGAGAGAGAGAGAGAGAGAGAGAGAGAGAGAGAGAAAGAGAGAGAGAGAGAGAGAGAAAGAGAGAGAGAGAGAAAGAGAGAGAGAGAGAGAGAGAGAGAGAGAGAGAGAGAGAGAGAGAGAGAGAGAGAGAGAGAGAGAGAGAGAGAGAGAGAGAGAGAGAGAGAGAGAGAGAAGAGAGAGAAAGAGAGAAAGAGAGAAAGAAAAGAAAGAAAGAAGAAAGAAAGAAAGAAAGAAGAGAGAAAGGGAGAAAGAAGAAAGAAAAGAGAGAGAGACCTACACGAAGCCCTACAGAGAGCCAGAGGGAGAGCAATAATCACGACGAAACGGAAACCAAAACACGGTCGTACCCCATCTCTATCCCTCCCCCCAAACCGCCCACACTCGGCCCCTAAACACAGTCATTCCCCCATCTTCATCCCTTACAGGATGGGGATGGGGGAACGTATCCCTCCTACCTCTTCCCTCCTTCCATCTCTTCCTCATTCCCTCCCTTTCTACTTCTCCTCCGCCCTCCTTCCCTCACTCCCCTCTCCCTCCTCCCTCCTTCTCTTCCTTTCCCTCCTTCCCTTCCCTCCCCTCGCCTTCCCCATCCTTTTCCCTCCCCTTTTCCCTCTCTCCTCTTCCCTTCCCTTTCCTTCCTCCTCTCCATCTTCCTCCTTCCCTCCTCCCTCCCTCCCCCCTAACTACACCAGAACCCCCCCCCCCTCTCATTCCCAGTCGTCCCCGCAGGTCGTACCCCGCGCGAGGCGATCGGCGCGCTTAACGGGGACCGACCGCACGGCGCGAGGGGGGGAGACCCGATCGCAACGCCGCTACCGGAGAGCCGCCGCGACCCGAGGGGGGGGTGGAACGGGAATGGGGGAAGAAGGGGGAGGTAGGGGAGGAGGGGAAGGAGGGGGGGAGGTAGGGGAAGGAGGGGAAGGGGGAAGGAGGGGGGAGGTTAGGGGAAGGAGGGGGGGAGGTAGGGGAAGGAGGGGGGAGGTAAGGGGAAGGAGGGGGAGGTAGGGGAAGGAGGGGGAGGGGGGAGGTAGGGGAAAGGAGGGGGGAGGGGGGAAGGAGGGGGAGGAAAGGGGGGAAGGTAGGGGGGAGGGGGGAGGTAGGGGAAGGAGGGGGGAGGGGGGAGGTAGGGGAAGGAGGGGAGGTGGGGAAGGAGGGTCGAAGGGGAGGGGAAGGAGGGGTAAAGGGGAGAAGAAGAGGGGGAAGGAGGGGTAAAGGGGAGAAGAGGGGAAGGAGGCGGGTAAGGGATGAGGGGAGGGGGAGAGAAGGAGAGGGATGGGAGAAGGGGAGGTGGAAGGGAGGGTTAGAAAGAGGGTGGAGAAGGAGGGGGAAGGATTATTGGGGAGATCGAAGCAGTGAGAGAGAGGGGAAGGATGGAAGGAGAGAAGGGGAAGGGAAGGGGAGAAGAGGGAGAGAGAGAGAGAGAGAAAGAGAAAGAGAAAGAGAAAAGAGAAAGAGAAAGAGAAAGAGAAAGAGTAGAGTAAGAGTAAGAGTAGAGTAAGAGTAAAGAGAAAGAAAAGAGAAAGAGAAAGAGAAAAGAGAAAGAGAAGAGAGAGAGGAGAAGAGTAGCAGAGAAAGGGAAGGAATGAGAGGTCGGGAAGGGGGAGAGAAAAAGGGAAAAAAAGGAAAAAAAAGGAAGAGAGGGGTGGAGCAAGGGGTCGACTCCAATGACCCCGCCCACACGCCCCCCCACGCCGTACTTTGACCTCGGCCGAGCTGAGAGGGCGTCGGGAAGGGCTCGGGGGCGGCGGGGATTCGAACTCCTGCCTCCTCCTCTTCCCTCTCCTCCACCACTAACACCTCCTCCTCCACCTCCCCCAATCCTCCTCCACCATCTCCCTCCTCCTCCCCATCCTCCTCCATCTCCCCTTCCCCCCATCCCCCTCCCCCCCCTCCTCCCCACTATCTCCTCTTCCCCCTCCACCTTCACCTCCCCCTCCACCCCTCCCCTCCCCCTCCTCCACCCCTCCCTCTCCCACCCCTCTCTCCACCATCTTCCCCTCCCCCCTCTTCTCCGTCTCTCTCGCCCGTTATCAGCGCGGGTTCGGTGGCGACGGAATGCTCCTCTTCCGGTTGTATTTTTTTTACTAGGTACTTTAAAGCTATTTGTGTAATTATCTCCTATTTTGTCTGCCTCATTAGTTGCTTGGGTCTGTTTCTCTCTTTCTCTCCCTTTCTTCCCTTACTCTTTGTATTTCTATTTGTTTCTCTATCTCTGTCTCTGTCTCACTATCGCTGTCTCTCTGTCTCACTGTCTCTGTTTCTCATATGTCCGTATGCATTTACGTCTGTCTGTCTGTCTGTTTGTATACATGCATGCATGCAAGTACATAAGCACATTTATATATAGGCATACACGTACATATACAT
>NW_020870245.1:210000-212500 GCF_003789085.1 Penaeus vannamei | reverse complement strand
TTGCTCCGGACTCCCGCGCGCTGGGGAACGGGGAACGGGGAACGGGGAACGCCTTGATGTTCGCCAGTTCCGTTGACACACGTGGTGGGGAACGGGGAACGGGGAACGCCTTGATGTTCGCCAGTTCCGTTGACACACGTGGTGGGGAACGGGGAACGGGGAGCTCCTTGATGTTCGCCAGTTCCCTTGACACACGTGGCTGGATGACGGCGTGCCGGTGACATGACACGCAGCAGGTCGCTTGCGGGTCATTGCGAAGTTTCTTTGTTTGTTTCTGCTTCTCGTTAGCTCTGCCTCTCGTTTTATCTCTTGCTTTTTTCTGTCTCTCGTTTTATTTCTTGCTCTCTCTCTCTCTCTCTCTCTCTCTCTCTCTCTCTGTCTTCTCTCTCTCTCTGTCTTCCTCTCTTTCTCTTTTCTGTTCTTTCTGTCTTCCCCTCTTTCTCTTTCTGTCTTCCTCTCTTTCTCTTTCTGTCTTCCTCTCTTTCTCTTTCTGTCTTCCTCTCTTTCTCTTTCTGTCTTCCTCTCTTTCTCTTTCTGTCTTCCTCTCTTTCTCTTTCTGTCTTCCTCTCTTTCTCTTTCTGTCTTCCTCTCTTTCTCTTTCTGTCTTCCTCTCTTCTCTTTCTGTCCTCTCTTTCTCTTCTCTTCTCTCTTCTCTTCTGTCTTCCTCTCTTTCTCTTTCTGTCTTCCTCTCTTTCTTTTCTTTCTCTTTCTCTTTCTGTCTTCTCTTTCTGTCTTCTCTTTCTCTCTCTCTCTTTCTCTTTCTGTCTCCCTCTCTTTCTCTTTCTGTCTCCCTCTCTTTCTCTTTCTCTCTCTCTCTCCCTCTCTTTCTCTCTCTCTCCCTCTCTTTCTCTCTCTCCTCTCTCTTCTCTCTTCTTCCCTCTCTCCTCTCTCTTCTTCCCTCTCTCCTCTCTCTTCCTTCCACTTGATCTCTCTCTTCTCTCTTCCTCCCTCTTGATGTCTCTCTCCTTCTCCAGCTTCCTCTCGGGCTCTCTTGGCTAGCGTGGCAAATGCAGCTTCTAAGGTATGACAGGTGCAGAATGGGGGGACAGGTGGTTGTAAGTGGGGGGGGGGTATTTTTTGTGCATTGAGAGGGAAGATTGTGTTGAGTAAGTCTAGCGTGGGGGAAAAGATGGTTGTGAGTGGGGGACGTGCCAGTGATGGTTGTGAGTGGGGGAAAGATGGTTGTGAGTGGGGAAAGATGGTTGTGAAGTGGGGAAAAGATGGGTTGTGAGTGGGGAAAAGATGGTTGTGAGTGGGGGGAAAGATGGTTGTGAGTGGGGGGAGCATGGTTGTGAGTGAGTGTGAGAGTTGGTTTGTGAGGAGGGGGGAAAGAGAGTGGGGGGATGGTTGTGAGTGGGGGGGAAAAGATGGTTGTGAGTGGGGGAAAGATGGTGTGATGGGGGAAAGATGGTTGTGAGTGGGGGGAAAGATGGTTGTGAGTGGGGGAGAAAGATGGTTGTGAGTGGGGGAAAAGATGGTTGTGAGTGGGGGAAAAGATGGTTGTGAGTGGGGGAAAAAGTGATGGTTGTGAGTGGGGAAAAGATGGTTGTGAGTGGGGGAAAAGATTTTGTGAGTGGGGGGAAAGATGGTGAGGGGGAAAGATGGTTGTGAGTTGTGAGTGAGTGGGGGAAAAGATGGTTGTGAGTGGGGGGAAAAGATGGTTGTGAGTGGGGGAAAGATGGTTGTGAGTGGGGGAAAGATGAGTGGGGGAAAGATGAGTTGGAGTGGGGAAAAACATAGTTGTGAGTGGGGGGAAAAGATGGTTATGAGCTGGGAAGGTTATTGTGAAAGGGGGAAAATATGGCTATATGGACAAAAAATACAGTTCTGAATAGGAAAAAAAGATCGTTGCAAACACGAAAAAATATGGCTACAAAAGCAAACAAAAAGGTTCGAAGCGTCTTTCCAGGCGGGGAGGGTTAAATCCCCGATAGACAGACTCGGGTTAAGTCGATTGATCACGTAACGGAACGAAGAACTTCTACCCCGGCGATACGCTCGTTGCGGGGCCCGCTGGGGACTGCCCTCTGTGAACCGCGAATGACTCAACAATTTATGGCACTGTCTATTATTCATGCAATGTCTTGGTCGTGGCGAGATGGGACAGGCTTCTGCGAATTAACAGCCGATATCTAATCGATCGGGTTTTACTCATCGCTTGAGTACTTACTCACACTTTTACTTATTTACACGTTTACTCCTTTTTTTTGCGTGGTTTGTCGTTCATCTGACTCTGTATTCTTGAATGAAAGCGACGTAGGAGCAAGGTGTGTGTGTGTGGCCGTGCTGAGGACGTGATGTCAGGCGCTGCGGCAACGGCGGGAACGAACGGATGGTGGAATCGGGTCCGCAGGTGAGGCAGCTGAATAGGAGAGCCAAGCAGGAGAACCGAGCAGCAGAGTCGGGAAGGAAAGCCAAGCAGGAGAACCGAGCAGCAGCAGGAAAGCCAAGCAGAAACCGAGCAGCAGAGTCGGGAAGGAAAAGCCAAGCAGGAGAACCG
>NW_020870245.1:182500-200000 GCF_003789085.1 Penaeus vannamei | reverse complement strand
CCATCCAAACCGCTCGCGAGTTATATATCCACATTCCGGCGGAGTTCGACGCGTCCTTAACAAAAATGACATCCGACCAAAATCTCTCCCGACAAAATCCCGACTTCCGTGAGATTCGTCGGGAAACCAGAGCCCGACTGATGATTACTTTTTTCTTCTCAAATTCCGACCGATGCTCTAGTTCTGTCTCGTCCGACAACCTGCTGGTTTCTTTTCTATTTTAATTGTTCGAAGCTGACCGCTCTAGGATCTCACAATCGTAAAACGGAAGAAAACGTCGAAACTGCTAAAAATCGTCGTTAAAGAGAACTGGAGAAAATCTTGGGAGTTTGTTAAGAATGTGTAAAAATGTAGAACGTGTCAGTGTACCTCTTTGTGGGTACGTTACATCCAGACGAAATACCATCTGTAACAGTTTCTAGGGCCTTAGGAGAGCATATATAATCTTAGACATAGTAAATAAGCCATCATCAGCCCAATTCAATCATGTCTTTCATTCTGCAGTATTGAAATTATTTAAATTCAGGTCATTATGTGAGATTTCCTTTTAAGAAGATTATATCGTCTAAGCTTTCCATATTGCTCCCCACCGAGATGCAGGCTAAACATCAGCACTTATTCTCACCGGAAAATGTTGACAAACAAAGAAATAAAATTCTTGCTGTTCCCGTCACATACTTTCCGGACCCAATAAAAGGTATAAACGAATCTTATTCCCCTGAACCATAACGGTTTACGACCTCTTCGAGTTCCTCGGCCTTTTGCTGAAACGGCGACGCAAAGATATTCGCAAAGGAGACGGCCCCATTGCGCGTTCCCGCCGCTCGCTCGAATGGGACCCGAGGAGGTTCAGCCAAGAACTCTCCTAACTTGGGCGTCGGGAAGAAATCGTGGTGATCGGGTGTCGGGCGTCAGGCGTCGGGTCTCCAACAGAATAACTGACGTGCAATACATGTCATCGGTTACCCGACAGATTTCCTTCGTTAACTTCTGTCGGGTTACCCAAACCCCACATCCCTAATTACGGCCCGGCAACCGAAGATAAATGCGACAACCTTCGACTCAACCGCAAAAAATAAACAGTAAACTACATTTACTCGGTTGAACAGTCAATTCCGAGAGGAGTTCGTACCTTGCAAGCGGTGGTGGTTTGCAACATCATCCTCCGCTGCCATACACTCACCTGAAAGAAAAAAACAGACATAAATAAGTAAATGGATAAACACACGCTATCTTCTTACCAAAGCCTTATCACTGTAAGAAATCTTTGCAACCAGGTGCGTGACCGACCTTGAGCGATAGTTGCCAAGCTGCAAAACGCCCATCCACAAAACACTAATAATAACACATGCCTTCACATCATGCCGAAACCTGCGGACATTCACATCATCCTTTTTTCTGAATATCAAAACAAAACAAAACAAAACAAAAAAATATGCGATCGGAAAATATCATATCAACTGAAACACGTACAGACTCTATATATCCTTCGTCAGTAGATATTAAATCCCCCACGATATACCCACAAACACAGGCCAACCCACGCCCGAGGCAGGACAATGGGCGAGGCAGGACAGAGGCGGCCCTAATATACAACAAGGATGCAACATAACATACGGGCCACGGAGATAAAGGAAGGTATGCCAGCTGAAGAGTTTGAGGGGGGTTGCGGGGTTGGGGAGGTGTCAGCCTAAGAGGATGGGGGGATATGAGGGCCAAAGAGGGTGGGGGGATAAGCCACTCAAAGAGGGTAGGAAGGGAGGGATATGCCTGTCAAAGAGTAGAAAGGGAGGGATATGCCTGTCAAAGAGTAGGAAGGGAGGGGTATGCCTGTCAAAAAGGACAGAAAAGGAGGGATATGCCTGTCAAAGAGAGTAGGAAGGGAGGGGTATGCCACTCAAATAGGGTAGACAAGCAGGGATATGCCTGTTAAAGAGAATAAGTGGATAGCCGAGCCACAGAAGAGTACAGGAAGGATAAGCCAGCCACAGAGGTTAGGGGGGATGGGTATATGTCAGCCAAAGAGGACGTCAGAAGGATATCCCAAAGGAGACGTCACAAGGATATCCCAACCCAAAGGAGACGTCACAAGGATACCCCAACCCAAAGGAGACGTCACAAGGATATCCCAACCCAAAGGAGACGTTCCCAACCCAAAGGAGACGTCACAAGGATACCCAACCCAAAGGAGACGTCACAAGGATACCCCAACCCAAAGGAGGACAAAGGATACCCCAACCCAAAGGAGACGTCACAAGGATACCCCAACCCAAAGGAGACGTCACAAGGATACCCCAACCCAAAGGAGACGTCACAAGGACCCAAAGGAGACAAGGATATCCCAACCCAAAGGAGACGTCACAAGGATATCCCAACCCAAAGGAGACGTCACAAGGATACCCCAACCCAAAGAGGACGTCCCCAACCCAAAGGAGACGTCACCCAACCCAAAGGAGACGTCACAAGGATACCCCAACCCAAAGGAGACGTCACAAGGATATCCCAACCAAAGGAGACGTCACAAGGATACCCCAACCCAAAGGAGACGTCACAAGGATACCCCAACCCAAAGAGACGTACAAGGATATCCCAACCCAGAGGCAACCCAAAGGAGACGTCACAAGGATATCCCAACCCAAAGGAGACGTCACAAGGATAAACCCAAAGGAGACGTCACAAGGATACCCCAACCCAAAGGAGACGTCACAAGTCCCAACCCAAAGGAGACGAGGATCCCAACCAAAGGAGACGTCACAAGGATATCCCAACCCAAAGGAGGACAAGGGAAGAGACGTCACAAGGATACCCAACCCAAAGGAGACGTCACAAGGATACCCAACCCAAGACGAAGGATATCCCAACCCAAAGGAGACGTCACAAGGATATCCCAACCCAAAGGAGACGTCACAAGGATATCCCAACCCAAAGGAGACGTCACAAGATATCCCAACCCAAAGGAGACGTCCAAGGATATCCCAACCCAAGGAGACGTCACAAGGATATCCCAACCCAAGGAGACGTCACAAGGAATCCCAACCCAAAGGAGACGGATACCCCAACCAAAGGAGACGAGGATATCCCAACCCAAAGGAGACGTCAAGGATATCCCACCCAAAGGAGACGTCACAAGGAACCCAACCCAAAGGAGACGTCACAAGGATACCCCCAACCCAAAGAAGACGTCACAAGGATATCCCAACCCAAAGGAGACGTCACAAGGATACCCCAACCCAAAGGAGAAGAAGGATCCCAACCCAAAGGAGACGTCACAAGGATACCCCAACCCAAAGGAGACGTCACAAGGATATCCCAACCCAAAGAGACGTCACAGGATACCCAACCCAAAGAGACGTCACAAGGATATCCCACCCAAAGGAGAGAAGGATACCCCAACCCAAAGGAGACCCAAAGGAGACGTCACAAGGATATCCCAACCCAAAGAAGACGTCACAAGGATACCCCAACCCAAAGGAGACGTCACAAGGATATCCCAACCCAAAGGAGACGTCACAAGGATATCCCAACCCCACAAGGATATCCCAACCCAAAGGAGACGTCACAAGATACCCAACCCCAAAGGAGATCCCAACCCAAAGGAGTATCCCAACCCAAAGGAGACGTCACAAGGATATCCCAACCCAAAGGAAGACGCAAGGATATCCCAACCCAAAGGAGACGTCACAGGATACCCCAACCCAAAGGAGACGTCAAGGATACCCCAACCCAAGGAGGACGTCACAAGATACCCAACCCAAAGGAGACACAAGGATACCCCCAACCCAAGGATAGACGACGTCACAAGGATAGACGTATACCCCAACCAAAGGAGACGTCACAAAGGATCAACCCAAAGGAGACGTCACACAAGGATACGTCAGAAGGATATTCCCAACCCAAAGAGACGTCACAAGGATATCCCAACCCAAAGGAGACGTCACAAGGGATATCCCCAACCCAAAGGAGACGTCACAAGGATATCCCAACCCAAAGAGACGTCAGAAGGATATCCCAACCCAAAGGAGACGTCACAAGGATATCCCAACCCAAAGGAGACGTCACAAGGATACCCCAACCCAAGGAGAGTCACAAGGATATCCAACCCCAAGGAGACACCAAGGATATCCCAACCCAAAGGAGACGTCACAAGGATACCCCAACCAAAGGAGAACGTCACAAGGACTATCCCCCAAAGGAGACGTCACAAGGATATCCCAACCCAAAGGGAGACGTCACAAGGATATCCCAACCCAAAGGAGACGTCACAAGGATACCCCAACCCAAAGGAGACGTCACAAGGATACCCCAACCCAAAGGAGACGTCAACCCAAAGGAGACGAGGATGAGAAAGGATTAGAGGAAGTGAAGGAGAAGAGAATAGACTAAGACGAGAGGAAGTAGGCCGCACAGGCGTTGACTGAGCATAAAAGACCTAACCTTCTGCATAATGGAAGCAGCTGGCGCAATTAGACTGCAGGCTTCTGAATGCAGGAGACAGTGGACACAAGACTAACATTGGAGTGGGGCGTGAAGTACAGGCCAAACGAAGCAGGGAGTAGAAGAAATAAGGAGTAATAAGTGGGAAGAGCGTGTAATCAAATGTATGATGTTTACTAAAAAAATAATAAATAAAAATAAAAAGGATAAATAAATAAATAAAATAAAATGAAATAAATCAATTAATAAATGAAAATAAAAAAAAATAAATTAATTAATAAAAATAAAAATAAAAATAAATAAATAAAATAAAAGAGAAAAAAAATAATAAATAAAAAATAGGAGAATACGAGACGTCAGAGAACCGAGAAAACAAAACATTAAAGACACATAAAAAAAATTACGAATAGTAAACATGTCAGCTATAAAAAAAGTAATAAATAAATGAAACGAAAAAATAACTATAATCGCGACGTTTCGAGGTAGACTAGACTCCTCATCGGTCAGTTTGATTTTATCGCCTACAGTTATCATTTTGGTGTGGCTCGTTTGCTTGCTATAGAGAACATATGAAAATTTTCCCAATAATCATACTAAGTGGTAATGATAATGATAATGATGATGATAATGATAATATGATAAATAATAATGATAATAATAATGATAATAATAATGATAATAATAATGATGATGATGATGATGATAATAATAATAATAATAATAATAATAATAATAATAATAATAATAATAATAATAATAATAATAATAATAATAATAATAATAATAATAATAATATAATAATAATGATAATAATAATATAATGATAATGTAATGATAATAACAATAAATAAGAAAGAAGAAGAAGAAGAAGAACAATAATAACAACAACAATAACAATAATAACAACAATAATACCAATAACAATAATAAAAATATTATTATTATTATATTATTTATTATTATTATTATTATTTCATTATTATTATTAATATCAATTAATAATATCAATAACAACAACAAAGATAACAAATCCATAAAAAAAAATTAAAAAATCATTACATCCAGGATCTTAGGAAATGCTAATGGAAATGCAAGACTTAAAAAAAAGGGTAATGAGCTACCATGAACACACAGGAGAAGCACCTGGACACACAGGGTTAAAGCACACACATGACACGTAATACACGGGAGTAAACACACGGGATAAGCCCACAGCACACGTAAAGGAACACACGACAAACACGGTGTCACATTCATAACGGGGGGGGGGGGGGGATGTTTTCTTGGCCGCGCACTCTTAGGGAGTAAACAATAGCATAGGGTGTTCTACCTAATCTATAAAAATAAATTAATGAATACAATAAATAGATAAATACATAAGAACAATATCTCGATCACAATTCACCCTTTCGTTGACCTCAACACGCGAATGACATGGGCGTCTTATAAGGAAAATAATCTAGGAAATGGCGAATACCAATGTCTAGTTTGTTCCGTTTATCTTAAATACATATACACCCAAAATCTTAAAAAAAGGGAGAGAGAGAGAGAGAGAGAGAGAGAGAGAGAGAGAGAGAGAGAGAGAGAGAGAGAGAGAGAGAGAGAGAGAGAGAGAGAGAGAGAGAGAGAGAGAGAGAGAGAAAAACACACACACACACACACACACACACACACACGGAACCACCTCGACCTCAGATTCACAACGCACAGAGCCGTTGACATGAGCCTGTTAACGTCTGCCTTGTCTCCGATCGGATATAACAAGGATGCCTTATCAAGGAAAAAATCTAGAAAAAAATGTATAACAATGTCTAGTGTGTTCCGATTACCCTAAAGAAATATATACGGCACGCAATCTCGACCACGAGCATTCACAACTCACAATCCCGCTGGCCCGAAGTACAACCCTCCCCTGTGAAGTCCACGACCGAATATGACAAAGATGTGTTAGAAAGCGAAGGGGAAAAAATCTTTAAAAAACGCAATAACAATGTCTAGTTTGTTTCGTTAATCCCATGCCCCGCTAATAGCCGGGTCCTGAAAGAGGCATCAGTGATACAGAGAAGATACAGCTGATACAACAGCTGATACAAAAGCTCGGTTGCATAACAGCCTTTCCTTTCATAAAACAAAGCGAGCGTACAAGAACATCTCAGTTAACATCGTAATAATATAAAAAGGAAAAGAAAAAAAATTGCGAAACCTAATACAGATTCCTCGACGAAACATCTCGTTGTGGTATTGATGATAAATGTTTTCTGTGCGTCTGTGAGTGAAATGTGTGTGCGTGTGTTGAGGAAGCACGGAGGGAGGGTAGGAGGAAGGAGAGAGATGGAGAGGGGAGGGAGGGAGGAAGGGGGGAGGAAGGAGAGGAGGGAAGGAAGGAAGGAAGGAGGGAGGGAGAGTAGAGGAAGGAAGGAGGAGGAGGGAGGGAGGGAGGGTAGGAGGAAGGGAGAGGGAGGGTAGGAAGGAGAGAGGGAGGAGGGTAGAGGAAGGGAGGGAGGGAGGAGGGTAGGAGGGAAGGAGAGGGAGGAGGGAGGGAGGGAGGAAGGAAGGAAGGAAGGGAGGGAAGGAGGGAGGGAGGAGGGAGGGAAGGAGAGGGAGGTAGAGGAAGGAGAGGGAGGTAGAGGAAGGAGAGGGAGGGAGGGTAGGAGGAGGAAGGAGAGGGAGGGAGGGTAGGAGGGTAGGAGGAAGGAGAGGGAGGGAGGGAGGAGGAAGGAGGAAGGAGGTAGAGGAGGGAGGGAGAGGAAGGAGAGGGAGGGGAGGGTAGGAGGAGGGAGAAGAGGGAAGAGAGAAGGAGGATGGAGGGGAGGAAGGAGGATGGGAAGGGAGAGAGGAAAGGAAAAGTGGAAGGGGAGGAAGAGAGGAAAGGAAAGAGGTAGGGGATAAGAGGGTGGAAAAGAGGGAGAGACAGGGAAGGACGGAGAGGATGACTGACTGACTGACTGCATGTGTGTGAATGCGTGCATACATGTGTGAGTAAATGAGTGCGTTCGTGTGTTGTCCTAAATCCTAAAACCTGCTTTCCTTATCTACTATCTTCTCATTTCTCTCGAATCTCTTCTCTCTAATATCTTATCTTTATCTTCTCTCACTCAACTCATTCTCTTTCTCTTCCTCTCTCCCATCTCTTTCCCTTTCCCTACCTCTCCCACCCTCTCTCCTCTCTCTCTCTCTCCCTCTCTCCCACCTCTTATCTTCTTGCAAGAAATCATTTCCTTCCTTAGCCCACAGGCTAACGACAAAGGAAAAGCGCAACCTCGGTATTCCGCCACGAAAATAAAATGTTTGTGACATAAGGTTTGGAATGTAACAGGACAAAAAAAAATATTTGACTCGTAGGCAATAAGAGTTTGCTATGTATGCGCTTGTACTTGTTTGTCTTTGGTGGGTTTGTGAGAGACTTTGCATGAAAAATGTGGATAAAACCGTTTAAGAATGTATTTTGTTTGTATGCGCGCATAAGTGCATGCACGAGTTAGTGCGTTTGTGTGGGGTGGCCATTTGTCGGTTTGTACGTTTGTGTGTTTGTGCCTGTGCGTGCATATATGCCACAAACCACACAGTATGAGACCAACTACATCACAAATCGGCAAACCAACAAAACCAATCAGCAAATCTACAGCAGAGATGCCATGGCAACAAAAGTCGAAACAAGCCCACAAGACACATGGGCGTGGCAGGCGCCGCTGGATACTGGCTTGGCATGTTGCACGGTGATACTCAGGGCAGGGTGTTCCGGAAGGGAGTAGACGCCCGGAATTCTGGCAGGGAACAGATGGTAGCACGTCGGCCAGGGAGCAACTACAGGATCCGACAGGGAGAAGGCACCAGAAAGTCTGACAGGGGGATATCTACAGGAGACCCTAGCAACGAGTAAATACAAAATTAGGAAACAAATACAAGAAAAAAACTCTGGTCAAGCAAGTACAAACCCAAGCAGAGTAGGTACAAGGAAGTCAGGCAGGGGATTAATACAAATACTGGTAAAGAGTAAATACAAGAATTGGCAGATGCAAAATACAACAGGAGGAGGAGACCTAGACAGGGAGTAGACACAAAATACAAACACACACAAAAAATATATATATATACACAAACACAAAACGAACACACAAACAAATAAAACCTCAAAAAACACAAACACATAAACAAACAAAACCTACACATACAAACAAACAAACAAAAAAACTCATACATAAAAAAAACAAATACACAAATAAACGACCAAAAATTTCAAGACGACGACAATAATCACTTATCCGAGAATAATCACTTATCCGAGAATAATAATTTATCCGAGAAACAAAAGCGAGGGACCTGGCAATCCCCGGAGCGCTGAACTAGATCGCGAATCGCACTTCGATGATGCAACACGTCCACTTTTCCTCGCGCTCTGCCTTCTATTACGAGACTGGTGGTCGAACGCAACGCGGTCTAATTATTATTAAGTGTATTAAGTGTGTCTATACAAAAAAAATATATATATAATAATAAATAAATAATAAAATAAAATAATAAATAAAATAAATATAAAAAAAAAAAAAAATAAAATAATAAAAAAAATAATAAAATAAAATAAAAAAATAAATAAAATAAAATAAATAAATACAATAAAATAAAACAAAAATAAATAAATAAAATAAAATAAAATAGATAAATAAAAAAACATTACTCATAGTTTGGCTTCCTCTTTCGGCCATGATAAGGAACATCGAATTCAGTAATGATCTTTTAATTATCCAATAATTCAATTTCTAATAAGTCTATCGTCAAACCCCCGATTACTGGCGATCAAACTCAAGGCACTCGAACAAACAACTATTAAGTAACTAATAAAAAACGTATTTACAAAAAAAGAAAAATATATCTAGGCCTTCACGATCGAACATGGTAAGGATGCCATGTAGAAAAAAGTGTCAAATAAAAAGAACACATTTAATGAATACTTAATTGTATTACGAGACACAAATGCCTGTGGTCGAACGGATAAACTATCAAGAAAACAATTAAGGTTGGAAGTTATTAATAATAAGAGTATCTACATTAAGAGAGGAGAGAGAGAGAGAGAGAGAGGAGAGAGAGAGAGAGAGAGAGAGAGAGAGAGAGAGAGAGAGAGAGAGAGAGAGAGAGAGAGGAGAGGGACAGAGAGAGAGAGATGAGATCAGACGAGGAAGAAGCCAATGAGGACAGTGAGAGGAAAAAAGTGTAATTATTGAAGAAACTGACTCGAGTTCGGTTACGAGAACCCCCCCCCCCCCCACCCTGCCCCGATTGCCGTTGATCAAACAAAAGACCATTGAAGTTAGTAATTAATTATTAAGCTGTCGCGTATTTTTTTTTTTAATTGAGGTTTTGGATTACATTTGCTGGATATAATAAGAACGCCACAAAGACCAGTGAGATAAAAATAAAAAAAAATCAAACGTTCATACTATATAAACACATCATCATATACAACAAGTCCAATCTTAGAGAACCTTGCCTCCAAACGCTAACTAAATCAGTATAAATAAAACAATAATAATAATAATAATAATAATAATAATAATAATAATATAATAAATAAAATAAATAATAATAAATAATAATAAAAAAATTAAAAAAAATAAAAGTACACTCACATACAAAATTCTCGAAGAGATCCTGCTTACCCCCCCACCCTTAACCTTCCCCCCCAAACAAACAAACAAACACACACACAATCGAACGCGCAGAGAAAAGCGGCCAGCGAAGAGTGTGAGAGCAAAAACATGTCCTTGACAGGTTATTGCCGAGGAGCGCAAGCCAAGCCGTCCGTAGGGTGTGGGTCTGCACTGATATCCATGAATCAACGACGGGTTTTCCACGCCTGATGCAACCAGTGTTTTGGCTGGATGTAACAGTGTCGCTTTATGTGTGTATTTCTTTGTTTATTGAAGTCTCTATTCGTTTCTTCCTGTTTCTATTCATTCGTTTACCTATTGATGTATTGATTCATTCGTGTATTTATTGATTTATTCAATTATTTATCCTTTTATTTGTTGAATCATTCACATTTTTATTTGTTTATCTGTCTATTAATTTATCTAATCAATTCAACCATTGTTTTATATTTACTTATCTCTCCATCCATCTACCATTTCCATGTGTATATATTCATTTATCTATTCCTTCCCTTTGCAATCATCAACGCATTAATCCTTATCTATTTACCTCTCTTCACAATACAAGAGATGTATTAGACCGGTTTCGAATATATCTTCATCAGAAATATAATGTATATCTGACGGAGATATATTCGAAACCGGTCTAATACATCTCTTGTGTTGTGAACATATTCATTCTCATTCACACCTTTCTACATTTGTCAACAAGAATACGGTTCATTAGGTCTCTGTCTCTGTCTCTGTCTCTGTCTCTGTCTCTCTCTCTCTCTCTCTCTCTCTCTCTCTCTCTCTCTCTCTCTCTCTCTCTCTCTCTCTCTCTCTCTCTCTCTCTCTCTCTCTCTCTCTTGTCTGTCTGTCTGTCTGTCTGTCTCTCTTCTGTCTCTCTCTCTCTCTCTGTCTCTCCCTCTCTCTCTCTCTCTCTCTCTCTCTCTCTGTCTCTCTCTCTCTCTCTGTCTCTCCCTCTCTCTCTCTCTCTCCCTCTCTCTCTCTCTCTCTCCCTCTCTCTCTCATTCACCCATCACACCTTGAACAAAATTACAACCGCACGCCCACGCCAGAGAAGCCAAGGGCGCTGCCTCCGTTATCGTCCCAACGCCCCTCCGTTATCAGTCCTTAAAGGCGGGGTGCTCAGCCGCGAGAACACACACACACGCATGCACACGCACGCACGCACGCACACGCACGCACACAACACACACACACACACACACACACACCACACACACACACACACACACACACACACACACACACACACACACACACACACACACACACACCACACTGCGCGTCCCTCGAAACCGCGACGTCGAGAACCTGCTGAGCGAAAGAAACCCTAAGGACGTGTCTCGGGTTCGAGCGCGATCCGCCTTCCTTAATGAACGGGCCTGGATGAGCCGCCATTTGCATTTCTCAGGGTAATGGATTTCGTCGATCGCAAAATACGGACGAATACGAGGTGATGGCGACGTCGACGGTTGGGCAAGGGGGGGCGGGGAGGGGGGGGAAGAGGATAATACGCATAATATCATGCCGTACAAATGGCAAGTTTCTTTGCATAATAATGTAAAAACTCCCAATATACGAAGAGAGGGGTCTGTTCACATTCATACATGGAAATAACCTCAATAAGACCAAGCGTGTATCCTCTTCATTTGTACACACCCAAATAACCTTATATACCTACCATTAGGGCTGTTCACGTGTCATACAGCCAAAGAACTGTTCACTTTGATACTACAGGGCAATACCCATTAATAATTTCCCCTATTTTCAAAATCAAATTCCACGCCAGTAGCCTTATCATCAATTGCTATCAAAATATAACTACTGCACATGCGACTCTTTTTTTTACGTTGCAATAACAGTATATCAATATCCCTTTTTGAAATCCATATCCCGGCTGCATGTCGTACAATAAATATAAACCATTTTTTCCTTCTCATATTCAAATCCCACGCTGGTAACCCACTCATAGTACTCACTCGCAAATACTCCAATACATATTAATCAAATTTCCCTTTATTTTTTTCTTTTCAATTTTATAAACCATTTTTATTCTCTTTCCAACGCTGCACATCTTTTTTTTCTTTGTCTCTTTCCAGTTCCATATATTTCTCTTTTCAATTCTTATTTTGCCAATGCCACATACCGTGTTCCTCTTGTCAATTTTTATACTATTTCACCGATTCCACACACCATTTTCTCTTGCCAATTTCATAAACTATTTTTCTCTTTTCCGATTCCATACACCATTTTTCTCTTATCAACTGCACAGCCTATTTTCCCCCTATCCAATTCCAAACACCATTTCCAACTTGCCGATTTTATTGCCTATTTCCCCCCTCTTCAATTCCACAAACCGTTTTTTTCTTGCTAATTTTACAGACTATTTTTCCTCTCCTTTTCAATTCCACAAACCATTTTTTTCATTATTTTCATGGCAAAATTTAAAGACTATCCCCCCCCGCTCTTTCCAATTCCAAACCACTTTTCTTTTGCCAATTTTAGAGACTATGTCCCCTCCCCTTTTTCCAATTCCACACACCATTTTCCTTCTCCCAGTTCCAAGGGTCTTAAAACTCGACACGAATTTCGCCTCAAAAAATCTGCCAACTCGGAACTTTGCACTTAACTTGGCACTTAATTTTCCGTTTTCTTTCTTCTTTTTCACTTTTTTTTCTTTTACAACTTTCCCTTGCATCGGTATCGGAAATCGTATTGTTATCTATTAATGCCATGCGATAGATAGGTATATTCCTTTCTTTTGGAATTGCAATAGGTAGGCCTGACTATTTACTAGTTAGATCTACAATGAGTAGGCCTATTCTTATTTAGACGTATAATGTCTAGTTATCAAAGTAAACGCATCTCATTTCGAAATCAAAAACAAAAAATATGAGTGTGCGAGTGAAACCTGATTCTACACACACACACACACACACACACACACACACACACACACACACACACACACACACACACACAACACACACACACACACACACACACACGCACACACACACAACACACACACAAACACACGCACACACACACACACACACACACACACACACACACACACACACACACACACACACACACACTCACTAAGACACATAAATAAAGTGCTTGAATGGGCCCAGATCCCAATTCAAAAATTAAACCGTATGCATGAATGACCTCAATGGATCCCATTTAGAAAACAAAAAATAATAAAACCGAGCGCAAAAACAAAACCCGATTAAAGAACGGTTAAAACGAAACCAAGATGCCTGAATGAACCCTGATCCCCTCTCAAAAACGAAACCAGACGCACGAATAAACTCAAGTGGAGCCCATTTCGAAAAGAAATATGAATAATAGCATCGTGGACATGAATGGAGCCCGATTGCATTAGGAAAACAGAAACCAAAACACCGAAATCTTATGCATGACTAGCGGCCGGTTTGTTAGAATTGTGCGAGGCCCGACCCAAAGAATATTCGTATACTTGACATGCATCAATAAAGAAATAAATGCATATTTATCAGTCTGAGCATGCATATCTACCCGGCAACTAGATGGTTCAATGTATATCTATCAGATATATAGACAGATATGCCTTTATTTCTGCATCTGTATTTATGAAAACTCATTGGGTCGGGCCTGGAACAATCTTAACAAACCGGCTGTGGATCCCAACCCCATTTCCAAATTATGAAACCACGTACATGATGAACGAACCGGCACCCAATTAAGAAAACAAAACAATAACGAAACCATGCCATTGGATAAACCCTTAACCTATTAAGGAAAAAAAAATAAAATTACGCAAATAAGAGTACAAATTAACGAATCTTGACCCAATTTAGACAATAAATAAATAAAGCCATTATATATATATATATATATATATATATATATATATATATATATATATATATATATGAACGACTCTTAATCGTCCGGCACATGCTGATGAATCCACATTTATTTTTTACTATTTTTAATTACTATCTTTTATTACTGCTGGTACGGAAGTCCATGTACTGTGTCCATTCATGGCAGTTCTTAGGAGCTGTGTTTCTTGTATTTTGATGAATGAATAGAGCATAAATACAGTGCCTATAGGGACATATCTAAATGTTTCAAGGGGCGACTGGTAATATAAGAGATGATGATGATGATGATGATGATGATGATGAAGATTGAAGATGATGATAACTATAATTATCATAACTATAATAATAATTATAAGCATAATGGTGCTGGTGGTGGTGTGGTGATGATGATGATGAATGATGATGATGATGATGATGATAACAATAACAATAACAATAACAATAATAATAATAATAATAATAATAATAATAATAATAATAATAATAATAATAATAATAATAATAATAATAATAATAATAATAATAATATAATAATAACAATAACAATAAATAACAATAATAATAATAATTATTATTATTATTATTATAATTATAATAAAAGATTTAATAACAAAAGCAGAACAATAATGATGGTGATAGATGCATCTAAAATATCCTTTTGTCCTTCCTTGATTCCGCAACTGTAACGAGCACAAACCGTAACAAGCAGTAAACATAACAGTCCAATTTACGAACACGGGGGGGGGGGCATTGTTGATATCCTTGTTTACTGTGCATTGTGCTTTGGTTCTTGTTTATCACTCATTGTGCCTTGTTCACTGATTCGTCTTTATTGATATGCTTTCCTTTCCCCTCTGTTCTTCTTGCCTTGTCCCTTGTACATTATCGCCCATTGCTCACTGTACACTTTCGCTTTGTTCGTTATAAATCAAGTTTGATTCCTCACTCGTAAATTAAACAACGCACCCCATTCACTACATCCACCCACTCTCCATCATACATCGCACCTTCTCCAACTTACACCATACACCCCCTCATTTACTACACCCCATTCAATTATTCCTCTCTCTCCATCTCCCTCATTCCAAAAAAAAGAAACGCGTCGAGGGAGACAAGGTGGAAAGTGAACGTGACTGCTGCTTCGAAAGGCGAGGAGAGTGAGGAGAGTGAGGGGAGTGAGGCCACAGCAGCAGTATCTGAAACAGCAGCAGCAGCAGCCGTACGGGATCCCAGCTGGCACGGGAACAGGAGGCCAGGAGGGAGGACGCCACCTGAGACGACTACTGCAGTGGTGGTGAAGAGATGTAGTAGAGTAATGGTGGTGGTGAAGTGGTGTGATGGCATGGTGGTGGTGAAGTGGTGTGGTGGTGAAGTAGTGGTGATGGCATGGTGGTGAAGTGATGTAGTGGAGTGGTGGTGGTGGTGAAGGAGTGGTGATGGCATGGTGGTGAAGTGATGTGGTGGTGGTGGTGGTGGTGGCTAGTGGTGGAGGTTATGATGGTGATGATTACAGTGGTGATGGCAATAATGGTAGTTTTGTTGGTGGTAATGATGATGGTGGAGATGGGAGTGATGGTGTTAATGGTGGAGGTGGTGGGGATATTAATGGTGCTGGTTGTAGTGTAGGAGGGGGTGGAATTAAATGACGGTGGTGATAGAAAAAGTGACAATGGTGGTATTAGCGGTGATATTGGTGATAGTGGTGGTATTAAAGGTGATATTGGTATCAATATAGTGTTGGTATTGATGATGATAGTAATATTAATGGTAATTTCAGTATTTGTGGTGGTGGTAATCAGATGAGTGGTGATGATAAAGACGATTAAACTATAACGATGATGATGGTAACTATGGTGAGTGAACAGCAAGTCATCATCACCACCACCACCATCATAATCATCAATTACCATCATCACCACCACCACCATCACCATCATCGTCGTCGTAACCATCACCATCATCATCCTCATCCTCATCATAGTAACAGTAATAATACTAATATCAATAACAATAATAACTATAAAAATAATAATATTAATAAATATAAAAACAAATAAGAAGTGAGGGGAAACCACGTCCCAGAAATGAGGGCTGCAACATGTCACGACCTGTTCACCTTTCACATCTTTCCCACGACTCAGAACGTGTCGACGTATCAACATATGTCATGCACAAACCTCTTCGTTGTGAATGACGGGGTCGACCTACAGCATCCGGAACAGCTAGCAACGTTTTGCTGTGTTATGGGGAAGTATGCTTTTATGCTGCGCTGTGTTATGTGGGAGTATGTTGTGTTATGGGGAAGTATGCGTTTATGCTGCGTTGTGTTATGTGGGAGTATGCTTTTGTGCGTTTATGTTGTGCTGTGTTATGTGAAAGTATGTGTTTTTTGATGTGCTGCATTATGTGAAAGTATGTTTAAGAGTTTATGCTGTGCTTTGTTATGTGGAAGTATGCGTTGATGCTATGCTGTTATGAGGAAGTATGCTTTTGTACGTTTATGTTGTGCTGTGTTATGTGAAAGTATGTGTTTTTGATGTGCTGCATTGTGTGAGTGTTTATAAGTTTATGTTATGCTGTGTTCTGTGGAAGTATACGTTGATGCTGTGTTGTATTATGTCGAAGAATGCGTGTGTGCGTTTTTGTTGTGCTATATTATGCTTGCTTGCTTCACGCCTGCTGTAATAAGTGAAAGTACGTGTTTATGCTTTTATACTGTACGTTATCATGTAAAAGTACCCGTTTATACGATTCAGCGAAGAATATAAATTCGTTGCGCCACATATTTCACAACTGAGACCCGACAAAGACCCGACAAACAAAAGCTCTAAGCAATATTGTAGGCCTAAGTACATTTCTATTTTTGAGGAACTACTAATAGGTTCATTGCATCCTCACTTCCTTTTTGTGATTAAAAATAAAAATCATGGTTGTGCAAGAAAAAAAAAATAAAATGACATTCAGGATTCGTAACTTCAATACGATAAAAACAGATGACCTATATTCTCAAATAACATGTACCAAAATCAGATAAATATAAGTATTCTACTGCCCTTTAACAAAAAATAATCTCTGGATCTTATGCCATCCTTCCTCTCATCTTCTAACTTGTCGATACCTAGTTCTCTCCATAGGCCTATTTCCATAAATAACCGATTACAAATATCTAGGTCACGCCGATTGCAGAAGTCAGACGTTCTCAGGTCCCGAAAGGCTTATATTCCTTTCGATCTGCCGCCGAAAACACGCCGTCCCTTTCACGATCCACGCTGCAGAAGTCGTCGCCGACGTTCGAGATCCCCGCCGCGGAGGGACACCGGCAGAAGCGCCGCCAGATGACCCACAAAACCTTGGAAATGAACGTGACCGCATCAACCTGCACGGCCATCCTCCGCCACCGCCACCCGTCGCCGCCGCTACGTAACACCACTTTAATATCACTCGCTGCCACCACCTCCGCCATGCGTGCCCCCCTCCCTCACCGCCCCCCTTCTCTTTCCTTCCTCTGCCACTGCCCTCTCTGCGCCACTGTCC
>NW_020870245.1:162500-175000 GCF_003789085.1 Penaeus vannamei | reverse complement strand
TCACCTGCACTCCACATCTCCCCACATATCCCCTCATTCACCCCACATCACCATCGCTCCATTTCTCCACATAACCCCTCAGCCACACCCCCATCACTCTCCACATCCCTCCACATAACCCCTCATTCACCTACATCATCAGCACTCATCTCCCCACATAACTCACCCACATCACCCTCGCTCCACATCCCTCCACATAACCCCTCATTCACACCCACATCACTCTCCACATCCTTCCACATAACCCCTCATTCACCTACATCACTCTCCACATCCCTCCTCATAACCCTCATTCACATCCCCATCACTCTCCACACCCCTCCACATAACCCCTCATTCACCTTCATCATCAGCACTCATCTCCCCACATAACTCACCCACATCACCCTCGCTCCACATCCCTCCACATAACCCCTCATTCACACCCCCATCACTCTCCACATCCCTCCTCATAACCCTCATTCACACCCCCATCACTCTCTACATCCCTCCACATGACCCCTCATTCACCCACATCACTCTCCACATCCCTCCACATAACCCCTCATTCACCTACATCATCAGCACTCATCTCCCCACATAACTCACCCACATCACCCTCGCTCCACATCCCTCCACATAACCCCTCATTCACACCCCCATCACTCTCTACATCCCTCCACATGACCCCTCATTCACCCCACATCACTCTCCACATCCCTCCACATAACCCCATTCACCTTCATCATCAGCACTCACCTCCCCACATAACTCACCCACATCACCCTCGCTCCACATCCCTCCACATAACCCCTCATTCACACCCCCATCACTCTCTACATCCCTCCACATGACCCCTCATTCACCCACATCACTCTCCACATCCCTCCACATAACCCCTCATTCACCTTCATCATCAGCACTCATCTCCCACATAACTCACCCACATCACCCTCACTCCACATCCCTCCACATAACCCCTCATTCATACGCTCACATCCTCCACATAACCCCTCATTCATCACTCTCCACATCCCTCCACATAACCCCTCATTCACACCCCCATCACTCTGCACATCCTTCCACATAACCCCTCATTCACACCCCCATCACTCGCCACATCCTTCCACATACCCCTCATTCACACCCCCATCATCCACATCCCTCCACATAACCCCTCATTCACACCCCATCACTCTCCACATCCCTCCACATAACCCCTCATTCACACCCCCATCACTCTCCACATCCCTCCACATAACCCCTCATTCACACCCCATCACTCTCCACATCCCTCCACATAACCCCTCATTCACACCCATCACCATCGCTCCACATCCCTCCACATAACCCCTCATTCACACCCCCATCACTCTCCACATCCCTCCACATAACCCCTCATTCACACCCCATCACCACGTCCCTCCACATAACCCCTCATTCACCCACATCATCCTCATGCCTTAGACCCTTGACACGAGGTGCGTCAGGCAGGCATCGAGAAAACAGTCATGACGGAGCACTTCGCTAACAAAAGGAGGAGGCAGGACCGCGTGACATGACAAAGCCAGGTAGGTAGCCTGGGGTGCACGCTGTAAGGGAAGAAAAAGGGTGTGTGTGTGGAGGGGGTGCGAGGGTGAGGGTGAGGGTGAGGGTGTGTGTGGTGTGTGTGTGTGTGTGTGTGTGTGTGTGTGTGTGTGTGTGTGTGTGTGTGTGTGTGTGTGTGTGTGTGTGTGTGTGTGTGTGTGTGTGGTGAGTGAGTGAGTGAGTGAGTGAGTGAGTGAGTGAGTGAGTGAGTGAGTGTGAGTGAGTGAGTGAGTGAGTGAGAGTGAGTGAGTGAGTGTGTGTGTGTGTGTGAAAGTGTGATTATGAGTATGAGTGTGTGTGTGGGAGGGGTGCATTACTGTTGGAAGTAACCGTGGGTGTGAGTTTGGCTCAAGAAAGGGTCTTCAAACAGTTGGATATTTTCACTTTTTTATCTTTCTGATTATTCTTTGTCTCCGTCTCTGCTTCTGTCTGTCTGCCTACCTGTCAGTCTTTCACATACACATTCTCCCGCTCTCCTACTCTTGCTCTTTCTTCTCTTTCTCCCTCTCCCTCACCCACTCTCTCTTCTCCTTCTCTCCTCCTCTCTTCTCCTTCTCTCCGCCTCCTCCCTTCTAATACATATACATGCAACAACAATAAACCTGCAAACAGAATAAACAAAGGTAATTACAAATTCTGAGTAAAGATGGCAAGGCGGTAACAGACAGGACAAATATGGACATTCAACATGCATCATGCGGGTGCGTACATGCGTGTCCGCGTGGGGTGGGGTGGGGGGGGGGGCTGGAGGGAGTGTGTGTGCATGTGTATGCGTGTGGGTGCGTTTGTATCTACTGAGCGCTTGTTTGCGTGTATGTATGTGCATTTGTCATTGTGTTTGTTTGTAAGAGTTTGTGTGTGTGTGTGTGTGTGTGTGTGTGTGTGTGTGTGTGTGTGTGTGTGTGTGTGTGTGTGTGTGTGTGTGTGTGTGTGTGTGTGTGTGTGTGTGTGTGTGAGTGTGTTTGCACGCCTGTTCGTCAAAACGTGTGTCTGTTTGTGTATGTTTATCAACACGTGTGTGTATTTGCCAAATCGTGTATGGGTTTCTGTATATACAAATCCATAAACAGTGATTTTGTAGTCTGATACGAGTATACAAACAAGTATATGTATATCTACATACGTATATGTGTCTACTGATGCCTATTTCCTCTCCCCAATGCCTACATGTGGTACAAGGGCGTCTAAGTATATGTAAGTATTTACCAGTGCTTATTTCCCCTCCTTAGTACTTAGGTGTGGTTCATGTGCGTCTAAGTATATGTGCGTATTTACCAGTGCCCATTTTCCTCACTAGTACTTAGTTGTGGTTCATGTGCGTATAAGTATATGTACGTATTTACCAGTGCCTATCTCCCCTTACCAGTGCCTATACGTAGTCCATGTACATCTCCCCTTACCAGTGCATATACGTAGTCCATGTATGTACAGGTACATGTATGTATTTACCAGTGCCTGTCTCCCTTCCCCAGTGCCTATATGTAGTCCACGTGCGTATATGTACATGTATGTATCTACCAGTGACTATTTCCCCTCCCCAGTACCAATATGTAGTCCACGTGCGTATGTGTACATGTACGCATCTGCCAGTGCCTGTCCCCCCTCCCCAGTGCCTACGTGTAGACTGCGCATGGGTTTGGCCGGTGCGGGTGTGTTTTACGGGGCCGTCATCATTAGCCAGAAGTTGCCATGCCGAAAAGCCAGCCACAACTTCCCACCTCATAAAGACTCGGATTCAAGTCGGCTAAGGAAGTCACCGTTGCCACAGTCGAGCACAACCTGCAGGGATATGGCAACAATGGCACTCATCACAGTATCGACATTGATATATATATAAAAAAAAAAAAAATCAGCTACAGGAAATACACAGCTATGCTTGCAAAAAAGAGTTGTGATTATATTTGTATTAATATTCATGTTGATTTGGATGAATTCAGTGATATATAATATAATTGTAATAATAATAATAATAACAATGATAATAATAATATACGATAAGAGCAGTAATAATAATATACGATAATAGTAATAATACTAATACTAATACTAATACTACTAATAATAACAATATACGATAACTGTAGTAGTAGTAGTAATAATAATAATAATAATAATAATAATAATAATAATAATAATAATAATAATAATAATAATAATAATATCCAATAGTAATAATAATAATATACGATAATAGTAATAATATCAAAAATAATAATAATAAAAAGTATTATTGACAATGACGATAACATAAATAATAATAATAATAATAAAAAGTATTTATAATAATAACAACAAAAACAATACTAATCACAACAACAGGAATAACAAAAAGCATAATAGCAACAATAACAATATTAATAACAGTTATAATAGCAGAGGTAGTAATAACAATCACAATAACAATAACATCATCATTTGATAATAATGAGAATAACCATACTAATAATAGCAATAATAGAAGTATTAACATTAGTGAAGATGAATCTGAGGATGATGATGATAAGAGATGATGATGATGATGATGATGATAATAACAATAACTACAACGACAACAGCATCAATAATCATTATGATAATCATCATCATCATCATCATCATAATTAAAGAAATAACAATAATGAAAATAATAATGATGACAATAATAATAATAATAATCATAATATTAATAATATCTATAATAATAATAATAACAATAACAATAATATCAATAACAACAATAATGAAAATAACAACAATAACAACAATAATGGCAATAACAAAAACATCACCACCAACAACAATAACCAATAACATCAAAATCCCATCAACAATAACAACAAAACAACAACAATAATAACGATGACCATGTTGACACAATATAACAGGCGACAATAACAACAACGAAATGACCAGTCCGCCCACACGCCTCTGTAATCCTACTCAGAAATCCTGCAGAATCTTTCAATCCTAATCCCTAATCCCTTACCCCCCTCCCCCTCCCTTACTACCCTCCATGAACAAGACGACACCGCACGCCCGTGAGGGGAAGGGCGGTTTTGCGGGCGGGTAGGTGGGTGTGCAGCTTTGAGGGTGGGTGGGCGTTCGGACTTGTGGGTGGGTGTATGCGGTATTGTGGGTGGGTGGATGCGGTATTGTGGGCGGGTGGACTTGCAGGCGGGTGGGTGTGCGGACTTTCGTGCAGCTGGGCATTTAAACTTCCGGGCGGGTGGAGATTTGGACTTGCGGGCGCGCGGAACAAGTAGGACGAGTTCCACCTTGAGTCAGCTTGGGCGTGGGAGGACCCGGTTGCTCGACCCTCCGTTACCCAGTCACCGAAGCTGGCTCTCTCCTCTCCCCTCTCTCCTCTCCTATCCCTTCCTCTTCTCTTCTCTTCCGTTCTCCCGTGTCCTCTTCTCCTCCTTTCTCTCCTCTCCTATCCCTTCCTCTTCTCTTCCGTTCTCCCCTGTCCTCTTCTCTTCTTTTTCTCTCCTCTTATCTTCTCCCCTCCTTTCTTCTCCTCTCCTATCCCTTCCTCTTCTCTTCTCTTCCGTTCTCCCTTGTCCTCTTCTCTTTTTTCTCCCCTCGTCTCTACTTCCAACCTTTCTTTTCCTATCCCTTCCTCTTCTCTTCTCCCGTTCTCCCTTGTCCTCTTCATCTCCTTTCTCTCTTCTTAATTTCTACCCTCCTTTCTTCTCCTTTCCTCACTTTTATCTTTTCTTCTCTTTTCCCCTCCTTTCTTCTCCTCCCTTTTCTCTTCTCTTCTCTTCTCCCCTCCTTTCTTCTCCTCTTCTCCCATTTTTTCTTCTCTTCTTCCCTCCTTTCTTCTCCTCTCATCTCCTCTCCTATCCCTTACTCTTCTCTTCTCTCTCGTTCTCCCTTGTCCTCTTCTCCTCCTTTCTCTTCTCTTCTTCACTCCTTTCTTCTCATTTCCACTCCCTCCCCATCCTCTTCCCCCCCTCTACTCCCATCTTGCCTTCCTACTATTCCTATTCCCTCTATTTCTCCCCTCCCTCCCCTCCTCCCTCCCTCACCACCAAACCACTATCATAAACAAAAAAAAAATGTCCTTGTCATTATGTTACATTAATGTTTGCTTTCACCATCAGACAAAAAAAAAATAATAATAAAATAAAAAATAAAATAAAAAATAAAAAATACATATACATCTAATCATCTCTAACTGTTTCTCTGAATCTTGGATGCTTTAGGATATACAGGTGTAAAGCGAATGTTTAATTGATGTTTTTTTTTATCTCTGGTGATTTGGTAATTTGTAAGCTTAATTATATGCACGACATTTCCTATACAGTAATGTAGTCAAAACAAAATTACTGAGTATCCATCCGAGACAAAGGGCAAATGTATATCTTGTATAGTCTCTCTCACTCTCACTCACTCACTCACTCACTCGCTCTGTCTCTGTCTCTGTCTCTGTCTCTGTCTCTGTCTCTGTCTCTGTCTCTCTCTCTCTCTCTCTCTCTCTCTCTCTCTCACTAACCCACACATCCATCCACCCACCACACCCACCACCACCCACTCACTCATTCATCACTCATACACTCACTCACTCTAAGGCACATACACAAACATGTACACACCACACATGGACATATACATATTACATACACACATGGACATATACATATTACATAAACAACCACACACACACACACGGCGCAGATCCCACAAACGTAATTTTATCTATCGAGAAGATCTATCAAGGGAAAAGGTGCACTTGGCAATTTAGCGATGACTGAGGGAAGACTGATGACTGAGTGATGACTGGCTGGTGACGGAGTGATGACATGACAGATTGGTGGTGGCTGATGACTTGATGACAGGTTGGGGATGACAATTAACTTGACAACTGGCAGGGTGATGGCGACTGGTGACAGCCCGACAGTTTGCTGATGACAATTATTTAATAATCGACAGTTTAGCGTGATGACTAACTGAAATGCAGTATGTTATCTGAACATGTCACAATTCAGCCAGTCACCTCAAAAATGTGCATGTGTGTGTGCATGTGTGTGTGTGCGTGTGTGCGTGTGCGTGTGCGTGTATAAATATATATATATATATATATATATATATATATATATATATATATATATATATAATATATATATATATATATATATATATATAATATATATATAATATATATAATATTATATATATATATATATAATATATATATAATATATATATACATATATATACATATATATTATACATATTATATATATATATATATATATATATATATATATAATATATATAATTATATATATACATATATATATATATATATATATATATATATATACATATATATAACATATATATATATAATATATATATATATATATATATATATATATATAATATATATATATATATACACATATATATTATATATATATATGTATGTGTGTGTGTGTGTGTGTGTGTGTGTGTGTGTGTGTGTGTGTGTGTGTGTGTGTGTTTATATGTATATATACATACATGTGTAGAATTCAAGACGAACAGACTGCACCAGGAACAACGAAGGGAAGAACAAGAAAACACACAAATATGCCGAAGGCCTTCTCGCCAATGCCATACATACATGTGTATACATATATGTACACACACACACCGAACTCGTTAGTAAAATGACAATGTTATGGAGATGTATCTGTAAAGCATCCCCAATGGAAGTAAGAGGATGAGTGGCTAGCCTCTCTTCTTTTCTCAAAACCAAACTCATTTTTATATCGCTTTATTTGATATATGCTCCGAGAATTTAGAACTGAAATTGTCTGCTTAAGTTCGATAAATATCCCTTGTATAATAATCATAAAGGTATATAAATAGATCAGGTATATTGACATAGGTACCGATAGATACAGATAGATAGAAATATAGATAAACAGATATAAATATAGATAGATAGATAAATATATATGCTGATAGATATACAGATAGAAATAGAGATAAATTTGATAGATAGATAGAGTAATCTATCCCAATAAAACAAAAAAAAACTCCGACAGACAGACAAACAGAACCACACACACACACACACACACACACACACACACACACACACACACACACACACACACACACACACACACACACACCACACACCACACACACACCTACACCACACCACACACACACACGCACACACACACACACACACTCACGCACACGCACACACACACACACACAAATTCATCCACTCCTCAAATCACAAAATCAATACATCTCTCCACACACAAATGACAGCCATCAGTCACCCTTTCTGACAGTGACACTTGCAGCCGGCAGATGTTCCGAGGACAAGTTCCCCTCCAAGCGTGGCGTGAGGAGCGAAAAGTGACGCAGACATTCGCCAGATGTGATGTACGTGATAAAAGCTGGATAGGTTTGGCTTCGTATCCCCGATGTAGAAAAAATAGATATGTGTAGATATATATAAATAGATAAGTAGATAAGTAGATAATAGATAGACGAATGAATGAATCACGAAAGTGATAAAAGCTGGATAGGTTTAGCTTCGTATTCCCGATGTAGAAAAATAGATGTGTAGATATATATAAATAAATAAGTAGATAAGTAGATAATAGATAGACGAATAAATGAATCACGTAAGCGATAAAAGCTGGATAGGTTTAGCTTCGTATTCCCGATGTAGAAAAAAATAGATATGTGTAGATATATATAAATAGATGATTAAATAAGTAGATAATAAATAGACGAATGAATGAATCACGAAAGTGATAAAAGCTGGATAGGTTTAGCTTCGTATTCCCGATGTAGAAAAATAGATGTGTAGATATATATAAATAGATAAGTAGATAAGTAGATGATGAACGGCCGAAGGAATTAATTAATGCAACCTCCATGCGTACGTGATAAAGGCTGGATAAGTTTAGGTTCGTATTCCTGATGTAAATAAATAGATATGTAGATAAATAGATAAACAGATGATGAATGGACGAATGAATGAATGAATGTGACCTCCGCATTAACGTGCCAAGGCCGGAAAGGTTTAGGCTCGTATTCCTGATATGAATAAATAGATAAATAGAACATATAGACAAGTAGACAGATGGATGGAATGGATGGACAGATGAATGAATGAATGAATGAATGAATAGGTAAGTAAAGTGAGTAAATAAAGTAAGAAAGTAAAGAAGAAAGGTAGGTAAATGCATGCAAACAAATAAATACATATCCCTTACTTAATAAATAAATAGGCCTATAAAACAAAATACATAAATAGGCCGTCAATCAATACATACCTGAACAAGAAGAAAAAAAAAGAAAGAAAAAAACAGACCTAAACGTATATAAAAAACGTATGTCAAACTTGAGACAACTTTCAGATACTACACGTCAATTAAAAGAAATCTCAACACAAATATAACTCATGACTGTGCCTATTAATGAGGATGATTCACCTCGGCGTTATTGCAACAGTCAGTGAAAATTGCACACTGTTGATCACACACCCGAGTACCATTCGCCAAAACAGACCACGTTCCTAATGCCAATAACACGGCCTACAAATACCTATTACTTCAAAGGACGATACAAACAAGAAATAATCACCACCATCATTATCATAATCCTATCACCATTATCATTATATCATTTCCCCATTATTACTGTATCTTTACAATAATCAAATCATTATCATCATACCATCACCATAATCATACATTATCAACCATAATCATTACCATTATCATCATACCATCATCATAACTATTATCATTTTCAGTACCATCATCCCCACAAGTATTACATCATTATTACTATCAAATTACTATCATTATCCCTCCTAATTAAAACCATCACATCACTTGATTAACATTAAGACGCCTTATCAAGACTCACTGAAGATTCTCCCAAGAGCAGCTTCTACCAGGAATTAAGCTTTTTAATATTACATATAAAACTTATATTCTATCTTACAGAAAAAAATATTCTTTCATCTAGGTTATTCCCAATTATCAGCACAAAGTCGTACAGTTATTGCATCAGAGACCAACTGATATTAGCTACCGCCTCCATATGCTCCATCGACCACTTATAACCACGATCCCTGGAACATCCATTATATACGTAGAACATGAACGAATGAAAATGAGAAAATTCTACAATGCAACGTATCCATCAACTGAGGTTTCGGTTTTATTAGAATTTATCTGAATTATGTTCTGATGAAGATTAATTAACTACAATAACAGATCTTTAAGATGATTCAAAAAATTACAATTTTAGATTTTGAAGATAAATTAAATAAATTATTCACAATTACAGATTTTGAAGATAAATAAATAAATTCTAATCACAGATCTTGCAATGTGGAATTACTGATTCACATTCATTACATCTATTTTCTGCACAGTCATTCAACTCGCCAACATTGTCACCACCATTACCACATACCATGCTAATGCGATGGTGCCTAGACTTCGAATTAAGAGGTCTGTTAACTTGTTCATTAACCATAACACCATCTGCACTTCAGCTACATTTTGCAAATCATGTATAATTATTACATGTATAATTAGTTTGTACAAATTCTTACATCAAAATATACAGATCACCAGTGATTAACAACTCCAATAATACAATCTATTACATATATAATTATTACATGTATAATTAGTTTGTAAAAATTCTTACATCAAAACATACAGCTCATCCCTGATTACTAACTCCAATAATACAATACGACCTAACAGCATTTTTTGTTACACCAAATCCAGCCTTACGTACAAATCAGCCACCACTACCAATCAAATCACACTCACCATCCGCAGCCAAACCCAACATATCCCTCATAAAAGAGAACAAGTCCGCATGCGAAGAACAAACGCGACATGCCACAGCCACCGGCATTTGCATAACGGCCACATAACTCGACCCAATAATCCTATGCTCGAAAGTGGAGGGAAAAGGGGGCGAACCAGCTACCAATAAGCATCCTTAAAGGGACTCCAAAGTAGCCCTACGCAAATTCGGAAGGCTGCTTTCCAGTGACGACCGAAACGGGGTTGAGGGGGGGGGGGGGGAGTCGTTAAAATGCACCCCCTAAAATATAGAAATAGGCCTACTTTAGACACTTTTTTTCGATGTTTGAGAAAGTGAATCGATGTAAGTGTTTCTGTGAGTATCAATTTAATTATCACAAGTCTGAGGCACTTAAACCATTGATTGCAAACAAGCAATCAAGTAATTCAGCAATGAACTAAATCCATTATGTAAGTAAATCCATAAAAAATGTAAAGTATTATGTGTCATTAAGGTAAGCCTATAAAAATTGCAATGAATGATGTGTATTTCACAGTCAAAATGCCATTTTCACAAACATTTCAAGCTTTCCTCTCTATATTCACATGTAGTCCGTTTCTTCTAAACACTTCATAGAAATCAAGCTACGGCTATATGCTTTATTCAAAGATTTTCCAAAAGACTAAATATTGATAAGCAATAAAATTAAGTTTTATTAAGTAATAAATTTGAGTTGTGACCGAATTGCCTACTTGGTTATCCATATAAAAAAACAACATATGACTCTGTATAAGACCACATATAAAACTAAACGTTATTATCCATTCCAATAAGGTCTTCTTTGGTCTGCCTTATCACAAAAACAATCATACATTCACAGCAAATCGTTCGCAAAATTCACTTTCACGGAAAACTTGCAGTTAACTTTTTCTATGAAATATTGTTACCCCCCTACCCCCCCCCCCCCAAAAAAAAAGCTTCATATAAAATACTCCACATAGAATTAAAATAAGAGCAGCCAGTATTTACACAGCCCAATACCATCTGGAAACTGAAAGTCACCTTCCGTGTTAGAATTTCAGACAAGTCAGCGTATGACTCCTCAAAATACAGCAAATAGACGTACCACCTTTCACTATAAAAGAAGAAGAAAAACAGATCACGCCAACACAGGCCAATCCTCGCTAACTCATCTCTCAAAATAATTATACCTAAACAGACCAACCTTCAATCTCTCAAAAAAATACATATATCAAACATATACATATACAGAAAAAAATACAACACACCTACAAAGGCTACCCCCTCGCTATCAGTAAAAAGTGTGTGTGTGTGTGTGTGTATTATATATATATATATATATATATATATATATAATATATATATATATATATAGAGAGAGAGAGAGAGAGAGAGAGAGAGAGAGAGAGAGAGAGAGAGAGAGAGAGAGAGAGAGAGAGAGAGAGAACACCAATCATCGCTAACTCATTTCTATAAATAAATTTTAAAATCACACCTACACAAGCCAACCCTCGCTCGCTATCTCATAGAAAAAAAAGCCCTCGCTAACTCCTCTCTCTCCAAAAAATCTAAAGTGAAAGGAGAAAGAAAAATAATAACGATAATCTTCTTAGCGCCGGGGCGAGACCACTTCACCCAACTTTTTTTTTCTCTCTCTCTCCCACGTGTTCTCCGTTTCTGGTGATTACTCGTGGTGGTGATTGATGGTGCCACAGCCTCGACTTCCGAGTAAATCATACTTTGTCTTATTTTCGTTTATCGTAGTATTCTTGTTCATTCCTCTTATCTATCTATATATCTATCTATGCCTATCTATCATTCCATCTAGGCCTATTTTTCTAGGCCTTTCTATCATTCTATCTATGCCTATCTATCACTCACTCTAGGCCTTTCTATTATTCTATCTAAGTCTATCATTATATTTAGGCCTATCTATCTGTCTAATCTTATCTATCTATTTATCTACTTGTTTGTATATCTACATCTACCCGTTTAATATTTTATTTATTTATTTATTGCAATTTCAGCATGTCGAGATTTACCTATTGTACATTCAACAACATTCACGGCAAAAAATCAACATCCCCTTAACTTATTTCTTAACCTACCAATTCATTAGCCATATTAAATAAAGATAT
>NW_020870245.1:145000-152500 GCF_003789085.1 Penaeus vannamei | reverse complement strand
ACTTTCAAACACACGGACGGACGGACGGACGGACAGACAGACAGACAGACAGACAGACAGACAGACAGACAGACAGACACACACACACACACACACACAAAGATAAAAAAAATAAAAAAACGCCCTTTCCAAAATCAAATCCAACACATTCATCTCATTCGGCATCTTTTCTCATCGGCGGCGACTTTCCCTTCCCCTCGAAATGCGGCTCCAAAGCGGCGTGATGCGTTTTGTGCGACAAGTGCGAGGGTTAGTGAGGTGTGGCGGCGCCCTCTCCCTTCCGCCATTGTTCCGCCTTACCCAGTGGAACCGTGCCACGGGAACACCACGCGCCTGGAACGCTTCTTGTGGGGTGGAATTGTTGACTCTCACTCTCACTCTCACTCCTTCACTGTCTGTCTGTTTGTCTGTCTGTCTGTCTGTCTGTCTCGAGGTAATCATTTGCTTAACAATATCTACATCAATTGTTCTAAATCGAATCGAATATCGAATTCAGAAGTTTGATTTCATTGATCGAACGCCAGCAGTGCAAGGACTAGTGTTATCCCAACACAGGGGCTTAAGCCGACAGTAAACAGGCCGTCATCCTAAGACTGGGAGAGATTCCGACAGTCAACAAGCTGTCACTCCAAGTTAAGGATGAACTCCAACACAGGCAAGTACAAGCTGCTACTCCAACACAGGGGCAAATACCATTATCCAAAGTGTTACTCCAACAAAGTGAACAAAATCTGTTACTCCAACAGCAACAAACAAACTGCCACTCCAACACAAGGGGAAATTCCGACAATAAACAAGCTGTCACCTCAACATAGGGACAAGTTCAACATGTTACTCTAACACAAGGAAAATTCCGACTGAAAACAAGTTGTTACTCCAACACAGAAACAGATATCGACAATAATCAAGACAAACAACCAACGCCCACTTGGCCAACTACGCCACTCCCCCAAAGTGGCCAACTACGCCCACTCCCTCCAAAGTGGCCAACTACGCCCCCCCAAAGTGGCCAACACGCCCACTCCCCCCCAAAGTGGCCACCCACTCCCCCCCAGTGGCTGAATACGCACACCCCAAAGTGGCCAACTACGCCACTCCCCCAAGAGGCCAACTACGCTCACCTCCCCAACCGCCCCGCCCCACTGGCCAACTACGCCCACTCCCCCAGTGGCCAACTACGCCACACACACGCAAAATTGTCAACCACGCCCACCCCCAACTACGCCCCCGAAAATGGCCAACTACCCCCCCCACACACACATAATCGGGCCAACTAGCCCAAAGTGGCCAACTACGCCCACTCCCCCCAAAGTGGCCAACTAACTCCCCCCCCCCAAAGTGGCCAATACGCCACACCCCCAAAGTGGCCAACTAGCCCACTCCCCCTAAAGTGGCCAACTATGCCCACTCCCCCCCAAAGTGGCTGAATACGCCACACCCAAAGTGGCCAACTACGCCCACTCCCCAAAGAGGCCAACTACGCTCACTCCCCAACCGCCCCCGCCCACTGGCCACTACCCACCCCCAGTGGCCAACTACGCCACACACACGCAAAATTGTCAACCACGCCCACCCCCAACTACGCCCCCCGAAAATGGCCAACTACCCCCCCACACACACACACACATATCGGCCAACTACGCCCACTCCCTCCAAAGTGGCCAACTACGGCCACTCCCCCAACAGGCCAGCTCCGCCCACACGACAAGCCGGCGGCGCGTGACAACCGGAGCGCCGTATAAGAGTTCCACGCGGTACGTCACTATCACAGTGCCAATCAAATGCCGTTTATGGGACTCAATTGGCCAATTAAGGGCGGATCCTTCGCGCGGGAGTGATGCGGGGGGGGGGGGGAGGAAAGGCAGCTCGCTCGCTCGCTCTGTCTCTAGCTCTGTCTCTCTCTCATCTCCATTTTATATTTTACTCGTTCTCGTTCTTCGCTTTTGTATGAGTGAATGGGAGCGAATGAGTGAATTAGTATGAGTGAGTGTGAGCGTGAGTGAGTGTGAGCGTGAGTGAGTGTGAGCGTGAGTGAGCGTGAGAGAATGAGCAAGCAATGAAACGAGTAGCTATGAGGAAATGAGTAAATGGAACAACACCAAGACAGCTAGTGTGAGCATAGACAACTACGTCAGCATTTTTTCCTTCTTAAAAAAAAAAAAAAAAAAACGAGACATAGATCCTAATCCAACCATAGGATCTCCTCCTTCACATCCTTCCGCCCAACGCCCACCGAAGTCGACAGAGCCCGAAGGCGGAAGTGCGCACACCCCTTTGCTCTCCGTCCGAGCAACTCCTTCAAGAACTGCCACTTACCACTTGACGTTCAGAGAGAACTCTTGTCATCGATATTCTATTTTTTTTTTTTATATCGGGTCATTTTGCTTTCTTTCGTGGCGAGGAATAAAAGAAACGAAATGAGGAATGCGTGTTTTTGTGCGCGCGCGCGTGTGTGTGCGTGCGTGCTTGCGTGCGTGCGTGCTTGCGTGCGTGCGTAGCCGGAAGTGTTTCCGTATTCTTGTGCGTCTATATACTTTTACAACACCAAACAGACTACCTCGCGGGTCATCTGCCCTACACCTTCCATCACCCCCCCCCCCCCACCAAACCCAGCGAGTGGGTGTCCAGAGGGAGCCCCAGGCGAAACCGCGACTGACAAGGCTCGGCGTGACACGCACACAGGCTCTGGCGCTCCTCTCTCTTCTCTCTCTCTCTCCTCTCTCTCTCTCTCTCTCTCTCCTCTTTCATCTCTCTCTCTCTCTCTCTCTCTCTCTATATCATATATATATATCTCTATATATATATATATCATATATATATATATATATACTATATATATATATAATATAATATTATATATTATATTATATATATATATATATTTATATATATAACATATATCACATACATACATAATATATATATAACATAATATACATACATACATACATACATAATATACATACATACAAATATAAGTATAGACAACACACACAAACACCTATATATATATATATATTTTATATTTATATATATATATATTGTACCACCACCACACACACACACACCACACACACACACACACACACCTCATATATATATATATATATATATATATATATATATATATATTACATACATATTTATTTACATATACGCATGTACATAGGCGGGGGGAGTGAACGAACTCGTGTCGAAGTGACGCTCGTAAATTTCGAGTTGAGTGACAGAGACCCCACCACACTCCACGCCACACTCCTCGCTCTTTCTACTCCGTACTCCCAGCTCCTTCAACGCCACACTTCCCGCATCCTTCTACTCGACACTACCTTCCCTTTCCTTCTATTTCCCTGCCACTCCTCTTCGTCTTTCCCCTTTAACCCTTCCCTTCCAATCCCCTTCCTTTTCCGATTCCTATTTCCCTTCTCCCTTCCCATTCCCCTTCCCTCTCCCTTTTCTTCTCCACTTTTCCATCTCCCTCTCTCTTGTCCCCTTCCCTTTTCCAATATCCCTTCCCCCCTTTCTCTTCCTCTTCAAATCTCTCTCTCCCTATTCTCCTTCCCTTTCCAATCTCCTCTCCTTTTGCCTTCTCTTTCCCCCTTTCCCTTCCCTTTCTTCCCTTTCCCCTCTTCCCTTCTGTTTCTAATCCCCCTGTCTCCTACCTTTCCCTTTTCCAATTCCCTGTCTCCTACCTTTTCCCTTTTCACCTTCCCTCTCCCTTTTTCCCATTCCCCTTCCTAATCTCCCTCTCCCTCTCCCCCCTCCCTTTTCCAATCCTCTTTCTCCTCCCGTAACCTCCCTTTTCCAATCCTCTTTCTCCCCCGCGACCCCCTCTTTAGGCCTACCCCCCTGCCGCCAAAGCCTGTGGCGATTTGCAAGCCTTTAATGAGCCTGTCTCTTTGTGCTCGCCGATGGATGCGTCGCGTGCTTTCATCCCCCATATATTGGAAATGTCAGAGGTCAGGCTGGGAAATAAAACAGGAAGATAGCACTTGGGAGGCGAGGGAAGGGGAAGGAGGGAGAGTGAGGGGAGGAGGAGAGAGAGAGAGAGAGGAGAGAGAGAGAGAGAGGAGAGAGAGAGAGAGAGAGAGAGAGAGAGAGAAGAGAGAGAGAGAGAGAGAGAGAGAGAGAGAGAGAGAGAGAGAGAGAGAGAGAGAGAAGAGGAGAGAGAAGAGAAGGAGAGAGAGATGAGATAGAGAGACATACAGAGAGAGAAATGCAACGACATGCTGACCTCTCTCTCGCGCGACCAGAACGCGTCAGAAACAGATGTCACAACTGGCTACTTTTTACGTGCCATTGTACTGGCTTTTCTATCAGTTTTCGATGTTTCTAACTTTCTAAAATAAGTAAAGAAATAAAAACAAACTTATTCAAAATAAATCCCTTTAAATGTTTCTACCTACTAAAGTAAAATAAATAAATATGCTTAAATACAGTTCTTTAATGTTTCTACCTTCTAAAACTAAATTAACAAAAATATTTCAATAAACTCTTTTAAATTATTCTTCCTTTTAAAGATAAATAGATAAAGAAAAAGATGATAACTTAAATTAATCAAAGTAACTACGGTGCTCATCCCAACTTACATGTACAGTTAACAGAATTTGTAAAATATATATAATATTTACAACAATAAGCAACCCAATGCACTGTATTCATAATACCCACTTCGCGACCAACTTGGGCCATGAGTCAACAAGTGAGTCAATAAGTCACTCGTGTATTCAGTCAAAGAATGTGTAATGATTCGGGAATTATGTAAAATACTAAAAAAAAATGTCTAATATTCATTTACCGGTATTTGGTGGTCTAATTTCAAAACTTTAAGAGCAAGAGAGCACTCGAGTTAGTGATCCCCTTAGTGCAGACTAACTAGTAAATTTACGGCATTAATATATATAAATAATGATAACGATTGATGATGGTGGTGATGATGATTATAACTCAATATCATCAATAATAGCAATAAAAATACCAATTAAAATACCAACAAAACAACAATGATAATGATAACAAAACAATAAGAAAAAAGAACAATGATAATAATATATATGAAAAACGTTGATCCCTAAAAATAAAAAAAAATCGCCCTCAATTTTCCATACACACAAAAAAATCATTCTCAAAATTTCCCCACACACAAAATAAAATTGCACTCATATTTTCCACACAATCTAAATCACAATCAAAATTTCCACGCACCAAAAATCGCACTCATAATTTCAACTCCAAAAATGAATAAATAAATAAAAAAGTAAATAAAATTTCCACGTACAAAAAATCGCACTCATAATTTCAACTCCAAAAATAAATAAATAAATAAAAAGTAAATAAATAAATCGCACTCGAAATTTAAAAACAGCATTCAAAATTTCCACGCACAAAAAAAATCGCACTCATAATTTCAACTCCAATAATAAATAATAAATAAAAAGTAAATAAAAATTCCACGCACAAAAAATCGCACACATAATTTCAACTCCAAAAATAAATAAATAAATAAAAAGTAAATAAATAAATCGCACTCGAAATTTAAAAACAGCATTCAAAATTTCCCTCCTTGTCACCGGGCGGCAAGTCGAGCCAACCCCGTGCAGATGACGTCACGCAAACTGCCGTCAGCCAGTCACCGGGAAATCACTCCCTCGTGACCGTACATCCGCACTTCCTCCTTTTCTCGGTCGTTTATCAACCCTTTCCCCTCATCCTCCTTTTCCTTATCGGCCCTTGTCTCTCTCGTCTTATCTTGCCCTCTCCCTTTCCCCTTTTCTTCCCCCTTTTCTTCCCTCCTTTTCCTTTCCATTTCGTTCCGTTCCGATCCGTTCCGTTCCGTTCCGCTGCCGTCCTTTCTCTTTCCTCTCCACTTCCTTTCTACCTTTCGTTCCGCTCCGTTCCGTTCTGTTCACCCTTTTTTTTTTACCCCTAGCTTCCCCCCCCTTTCTCTTTTCCCCCTCACTCTTACTCACCCTTCTCTCCCTCCTTCCTCCCCTCTTTTCCTTGTTTCTCTCCTCCCTTTCCCCCTATTCTAACCCCCCGCACTCTTACTCTCCTCCTCTCCCTCCTTCCCTCCCCTCTTTTTCCTCGTCACCCTCTCCCTCCTTCCCTCCCCTCTTTCCCTCGTTACCCTCCTCCTCCTTCCCCTCCTCCTCTTTCCCTCGTTACCCTCCTCCTCTTTCCCTCCCCTCTTTTCCTCGTTACCCTCCTCCTCCTCTCCCTCCCTTTCTTACCCTCCTTTCCCTTCCTCCGCCTCCACGCTCGTCCTAAAATGTCCGACCGGTGATGAAACTTCGGCTCTTTGATTCGTATCTCCACAACGAGCCCTCCCCTCATACACACTCCTCCCCCCTCCCCCTTCCTACTCGCCCCCGTCTTCCCTTATCCTTCTCCTCTTCTTACTCAACCTGCGGCTCCTCTTCTTCTTTTTCTTCTTCAACCTCTCCTGTTCCTCTTCTTTTCTTCCTCAACCTCCTGCTCCTCTTCTTGCTCTTCTTTCTCCTTCTTCTTCCACCTGTCCTCCTCCTTCCCCCTTTCCCCATCCCCCTTCCTCTTCCTCCTCCTCCTCCTCCTTCCCTCTCCATCCTCCTCCTCCTTCCCTCTCCTTCCTCCTCCTCCTCCTCCTTCCCTCTTCCTCCTCCTCCCCCTCCCTCTTCCTCCTCCTCCTCCTTCCTCCTCCTTCTCCTCCTCCTCCTCATTCGCCCACTCCCACTGCTTCCGCCTAGAGTCGCTACTACTACGTTTAGTTGTAGAAAAAAAATGCGAATGAACACGAAAAACATGAATGGTTACGCAATGAAATAGTAAAATGTATTTGAAGTGCTTCGTTGCTTTATCTCCGCAAGCATTATATCTATATATATAAATATGCACTATAATTCTGATAATACTAAAAAAATAATCAGTTGCATAATCTTATTTTTTGCTGTTATTGTCATTCATACCTTTTCCATGTAACTAGGACGACTTCTGTTGTAAAGGACGTAAAGGATATTCCAATGGTGCAATTCGAGGTTTCATCTTCAGAACAACTTTTACGTAAAAAAATATAAGATAACTGAGAACAATGAAATTCGTCATGCAGCCTACATATTCTTTGCCAACCTATTCAATTCCATTCAATACTTTTTCTACACTCGTCACAATGAACGCTATTCATGTTGTTACGATGCCTCTTGTAGAAAAGGTGTACACGAACGTTACTCACGACGCCCCCCTTCTCGCGAATCACCACCATCCCTCATGACCTCATTTCACCAAAATATAGAACATTTACTGACATTTCGTTCACGAAAAGCAAGAGCAAGCAGAGTAAATGAACAATCTATCACCGATCTCTCCGATGGCGTTCATCAAAGTGGAACAAACCTTCTTTCGCTAAAGTTAACAACGACTGTCAAGATTCGTATCTATGCTTGGATTTGTTGTGTGTGTGTGTGTGTGTGTGTGTGTGTGTGTGTGTGTGTGTGTGTGTGTGTGTGTGTGTGTGTGTGTGTGTGTGTG
>NW_020870245.1:132500-135000 GCF_003789085.1 Penaeus vannamei | reverse complement strand
AACAATACATAGCTCTTCTGGAAGAGATAGACAACACAACATTCTAATGTCTGGTGAGGCAAGAAGAGAGGAATGAACAGAGGAAGCAATGGTCAGGCGTATATGCATATGTATATGTATGTGTGAAGATACGTATGTGACAAACATGTAAGATTATATATATATGTATCATATAGTAATTAGATATAGATAAAGCTGGGTTACAGATATGTACATGCAGAAGTAGATACACAAGGTACAGACATATACACATACACAATAAAAAATCCTATATATTCAAATGAATGGGAATTGAGAACAGATGCAAGAACAGATAATTTTTATTTTCTATTTTATCATTATAATTATCTTTTTTTTTTCTTTTTGCTAAGGAGGTTAGGAGACACAGCTGCCCCACTTATATGATATTTGCTTTTTACTTTACTTTCCAAGAATAAGGTGAACTCTCTGTTAAGCCAAGCGACAAACGCACATAAATACATCTTACACGCGTGAGAGAGAGAGAGAGAGAGAGAGTGAGTGAGTGAGTGAGTGAGTGAGTGAGTGAGAGTGAGTGAGTGAGTGAGTGAGTGAGTGAGTGAGTGAGTGATGAGTGCGTGCGTGCGTGCGTGCGTGCGTGCGTGTGTGTGTGTGTGTGTGTGTGTGTGTGTGTGTGTGTGTGTGCGTGCGTGTTCTTTTAACCACTGTCAACATTCCAGGTCTATAGAAAACATAAGCCTAAATGACACAAAGTCAGGGAGTAAAAAGTGGAGCTTCCCTCTTAATCTCACAGACCCTCCTCCTCCCCCTCCCTCCCTTTTCCTTCACCCCATCACTCCCTCCCTCCTTCCTCACTCTCCCTTTCTCCCTCCATCCCTCCCCCTCCCCTCTGCCCCTTTTTTCCCTCTCTCCCTTCCTCCCTCTCGCTTCTTTCCCTCCCTCCTCTCCCCTTCCTCACTCTCACTCTCCCCCTCCCCCTCTCCCTCCATCCCATCCATCCTCCTTCCCTCTCTCTCTCTCTATCTCTCTCTCTCCCTCATTCGCTCCCGCCCCGCCACCTTCACGACCGAGAGGAAACTGATCAATGGACACTACGCATCGGGAGAGCGGGTGGGCGGAGTGGTCAGGGGGAGGGTGGGCGGGGTGGGTTGGGGGGAGTGGGTGGGGGTGGGAGTACGTGCTACTCTTGCTTCCCCTTGCCCAGTCACGCCACAGGACGCCTGCATCACACTCCAGTTTTCCTATGTCATTTTGAATATCTTTTTTTCCTCAACCACAAATCCAACTACATATCCATCCACCTATCCCTCTATGAATCATCCATCTATCCGTCTATACATCCTCCATCCACCCACCAATTCCTCTACACGTCATCTGCCCATCCATTTACATATCTACACACCGTCCATCCATCCACCGACCCATTTATACAACCTCTATCCACCCACCTATCCCTCTATGCATCCACCCACCCATCCACCTTCTCCATGCGAGCTCCATTCCTCCCGAAATTGCGTCAAGATCCATTTTCCATTTGGATTCCACGCAAAACAGCTGCTCGCTCGGTTTTCTCCCCGCCTGCGCCCCTCCCAGCAGCGCCAGACAAGTATAGGAAAAGGAACAACGAAGGGAATAACAAGAAAACACACGAAATAAACCGAAGGAAGGCTTTTTCGCTTTATTCCTTCTTCAGGGCAAAAATAAATAAATAAAATAAAAAAGCGAAAAGGACCGGCATATTTCGTGTGTTTTCTTGTTCTTCCCTTCGTTGTTCCTTTTGCACAATTGTTCGACACGAATTCCACACGCCGCGTATAATATCAGGCTCCGTGGATGCAATGGATCGGCATTCTTTCGGCGCTTATAGGTCGTATACATAATTAATTCACTAAATTGCGTCTCAAATCTCATATCGCCGGATTGACATGCATCATGCACGCTGCACGCCTCGATTTCCGCGATGTGGATCTTCGTCTTTGGTATCATTTGGTGCAAAAGCCTTCCGTGACGCTATCGCAGAAATCGCATTTTCGCAAACACACGTTTTACGCCGTATCAGGACGTGGATCTCTCCCTCCTCGTCGCACGCGAGGACAAATTCGCATCTAATAAGGAGTTTTCGATCCCCCCTTAAATGTCATTAATCAAGTGGATCTAAAGGAATCCAGGACAATTATATACGACCCCGCACCGACTCAGGACAGCCACCCCAGCCGGGACTCGTGCAATTGGAGCCTCGGCGCTGGAAATAGCTTGTAGGGTGATGCATTAGGGCCCGGTTAAAGTGACTGTAGCATTCCCGGGCACAAAAACATACACACATACACGCACGCAGGCACACACACACACAGACACACACACGCACGCACACGTTCACATACACACGCACACACACACAAACGTTCACATACACACACGTTCACACGCACTACAAATACTATTACGACTTCGACTACGACAACTACAACTACCAATAAAATAAACAACAAATAGAAAACACAAATAAATAAATGAATAAAAT
>NW_020870245.1:115000-127500 GCF_003789085.1 Penaeus vannamei | reverse complement strand
TAATAATAATAATAATAATAATAATAATAATAATAATAATAACAATAATAATAGTAATCATAACAATAATAATAACAATAACAATAATAACAACAGCAACAATAACAAAAACAAAAACCCTACCGAGACGCCGCCACTAACGACGCCCGTCGGAGTGGCGTCTCGAGCCCCGAGGCCCAACTCGCGCCCCAGGAGTGTGCTTTGGCCTCTTCCACCCGGAGTCAAGTGAGGACGCGTGCGTAAGTGAAAATCCTTCGGCCGAGAACCACAATGACTATCATGGCCAATAGTCACTGATTAGGCTGTGCGGGCTACGGGTGTATTCGTTGATTGAGTTGCATAGATGCTAAGAATGTTAACGTTAAGGTTTTATATGTTGAGAATATTCATCAGTTGACTTTATATATGCTAAGGACATCCTTCAGCTAACGTTATATATGCTAAGCATATTCATCAGTTGATTTATATATGCTAAGAACATTCTTCAGCTAACGTTATCCTAAGAATATTCATCAATTAACGTTATGTATTGAGAAAATTCCTAAGTTAACATCATCGTAAGAATATTCATCAGCTGAGGTTGATATTGCGTGGTGTCGACAATGAATATTCACTAATTGGGCCATGAGTATTGTTTCGGCTGCACCTGCCATGGATACTCGCAAGCAAGGCTATGTATCCCTGCTACGAATATTTAAACCCACCCTTACGAGCTGCCGTCGAAATTCGTCACATATAACCTAAGCCTTGGGAAGTAACAAGATCATGGTTGTTCATGAGTTTCTACAAACACAGAGAGAGGGGAAAAAAGGAACCAAAAGAGTAAGAAGAAAGGGAGGGTGAAATTTATGTTTTTGGATTTACCATCTGAAGAGGAGTTTGGCGAGGCTCGAAACGTCACCGTTGGGCGTTTCCTTTACAGGGTTCATAGCAGTTGACAGAAAAAATCACATACTTTCAAGGCCTATTATTTACCATTTTCAAAGACTTTTGAAGGACGTGTTCTTATCAGTTTTAATGTCACGTCATAATGGAATTAAACGCTGAAGTCAATGATACACCATATGAACATTAATAAGTCCCGGTGTTTTTTATTCAACTTAAAAATACACTAGTACCAATATTCCCATTCTCATGATCTTGCAAGTTCTAAGTCCACATTCATCACGATCCTTCAACACCTGACCAAATCTCAAGACTTTTAAAAGACTATCAAGAACTACCTCAAATTCAAAGATATTTACAGACTTTCAAGACCTGAAAAAATTCAGACATTTAACGATCGAACCCTGCTTTGCTGTTATCTCTGCTTCACTCTGCGTTTTAATTAACACCCATGGCTAAGAGGGATTAGGAGAAGGGAGAAGAAGCTACTATACCTCGCCGTGGTTTAATGTTTCCCTCACTGTTGTATCTAATCCATCCCGTGTTTGGTTGTCCTTGCAACGAGAGACCAGCGAAGAAAAGTGTTTAGTCTACCTTGATCCGCTGCGGGTTAAATATTCATTTATTCATTTTTATTTTCATTTTTCTATTTTTTATTTATTTATTTGTATCTTTTTTATCTATTTATTTACTTTTACAATCACGTCTGTTTCACTGCCTTTTAACCACATGGCGCCAAGGATGGCATGTGCGTATATACCGTGGCCGCTGTGTTTAATTTAATAATTGGTTTTACGTATAGATGGCGCCATAAGTATTACGTCACCAGTGAGCCAATTACGAGAACTACCTGTCTCACCTGTTTAACATTTTCCGTGATTTTTGATAATATCTCCTAGTATTTAAAACTGTTGTTAGTAATGTCAGTAAAAAATATAGTAATTATAATGTTTATAACTAAATTAAGTGTCAGTTTTGAGAGCTTTAGTAAAAGAAGCGTTTTCCTGCTATTTCAAGGAAAGGTGAGGTCACAATATCTACTAATTGACTCCTTTGTGGCTAATTACTTGCAGAGCCATCTATTTACAGAAACATTTAACAAAATACTAAAGTGAGCGCAGCATTTTCACATCGATTTCGAAAAAAAATCTCGGTAAGGAACGATAAACACGACAGGTGTTTTGTCTCCCTCGACATGTAACGATTTAATATTTCCCCCCACTGTTGTGTCTTCCAATCTGTGTTTAATAACCCCAGTAAGAGGAGACAAGCGGGAGAGGACTCCTCCCCCCACTCCCTCTATCCAACCCCAACCCCCAACCACCCCAACCACCCCAACCCCCAACCACCCACCCCCAACCCACTCCCAACCCCCCCCAACCCACCCCCACCCCAACCCACCCCACCGCCAACCCACCCACAACCGCCCAACCCACCCCCAACCGCCAACCTAACCCCAACCGCCAACCCACCCCCACCCCAACCCAACCCCCAACCTACCCTCAACCCCAAACCCCCCCCCCCCCCCACACCCCACCCGACACCAAGACCGAAAAGCCCGAACACGCACAGTCGGGTCAGTCGTCTATTTACGTAACTCCTCATTCCGCAAGGGCGAAGTGCCTCTCCGCGGAAACTATCCGTCGGGAGCATAGCAACTGTTCGAAAGTTGGTTCTCGCTCACTTTACATGATTAGAATGCGCGAGCTAAAGAGGCTACGGACTGAGGCAACGGACAGAGGCTATGGACAGAGACTACGGATAGAGTCTACAGAAGGAAACTACGGACAGAAACTACGGATAGAGGCTACAGAGACTACGGATACAGGCTACAAAGAGACTACGGATAGAGACTACGAAGACTACGGTTAGAGGTTACAGAGAGAGACTACGGATAGAGACTACGAAGACTACGGTTAGAGGTTACAGAGAGAGACTACGGATAGAGGCTACAAACAGGACAGAGGATAGAGGATAGAGGCTACAGAAAGAACAGACTACAGACAGAAGCTACGAACAGAATACGGACAGACTACAGCCAGAGACTACGGACAGAGGCAGAAACCGAGAAAATGAAACAAGGAAACAAAGAAAAGATACCCGGAAAAGTTTTGAAGGCATTCTTGGCTGCCTCTTGAAGTTGACTGAGTGGGTGGGTGAATGTGGTGAAATTAATGTTCACCCTTGAAAGCAAACAGACACTCGTCGGAATTCTGTTTATACGACCTTTAATATCTATATCATGACTGCATTACGTACTATCGTTGTAGCATCCACATACTTCAGAAACTTGCCACAAACTTGTTACTTCAAGCAGTGTGGCTTCAAAGGATCGTCAAAGACTGGTAGTATTTTCATGAACATTTTTACTACACAAGCTCATGATCACGCTCCCTATTAGCACCAAGAGGAAAGTAAACACGGAGAATCAAAATAAAATCAAACACAACTCTATTAAAAGGAAATATTAATCAAATGTCATTTGTTTAACTTCGATTACCTTTTCGTTTTTTTTTTTTTTTCGTTGCATCATCCATAAAATACTGTATTAAAATCGTCATACTTTATTATCTTTCAATCGATTTACTTTAAATTAGCTGTATTTAATTTGATCAGTGTCTGTATCAATCAAGGAGATTCAAGAAATCGGAGACATTCATTCCCCGATCAAAATAATTCTCAGAATAATTCGTGTATCAAGATAAGACTGCAATAACAACAAAAAAAAGAGCTAAAACCACAAAAAATAAATAAAGAAAAAAAATCGTTCTTGTCACTGTTTTAATCATATCAGTACACACAACATTACTGTGTTTGTAGTTTGGTGTATCAATGTCTGCTTTTCATTGCAATTTTTACCTGCCTGGTAGTCGAGCATCCTCATCCACCACAATCATACGCACTTCTCTCTCAGACTTATAAACACTCCCCCGATCCCTTTTACGTAATTCGGAAACCTTATACGTCTACCACGAATCCGTTCTCTGACAGCCTTGCATTATATTAAATTCAGGAAGCCCGATCTCCTATTGACACTTGTATCAACATGTTATCGCTTACACAAGTTTTATTCTTTGACAAGAGGGACTCAGCAGAGAGCAACAGATTTCCAGCTCATGTATAAATATGTGTAGGCTATATAGGCCTAGAACGCTGGTGAACGACGCGTCAAAGGTTCAAATCTTCACAGAAAATAGGGATTAAGTCTTTGTTAAAGAAGGCATGACTATCTTGTATTGAGGTCAAGACCAAGCATCAATACTACACTCTCGGTATGTTTTGGTATTAACTATGATGATATTCAACCGTGTCCCTTACCCACTGTATCAAATACAAATGATATACATACTTCAGTCCTACAAAATAAATATATAAGAAATACAAGACAAATATTGGCATCTATCAGTCTAGTCTAGTTGAAGGACATAAAGACATATCTTGTCATATATCAGCCTAAAATATGTACCCCAGTATGAAGTGGAGTGCTAGAAGTGTCCTTAAAAAACAATGATCTACGGCCTCTAAATGGTATAAACTCATGTGTATAAAACATAAACAACTAAAAGTGTTTCCAAGTCCATTACAACCCTAGAAAGAATGTACAATTAAGGTTCAAGTTCCGTCTCGAACGCCTGAAATAACGTGACACAATGTGGTTTAGGTTAAGTGAGTCGAGAGTTTCGAAGCTTCGCATCCACGGTACGCGATACTTTTACCGTCCGCGACTGTACACGGCATCCCAAAAACTCTCCCTCTCGACCTGAGGGAAGAAAACCTACCGAAAACCTCGCTACAGGTTCACCAAATTTAGCCCCAGCAGGCTCGAGAGGGCTTTAGGGGCTGCCTTGAGGTCTAGGCAGGAAAGCTTTCTCGGATCACGGGACTCAGCTACCCGGAAATTTCTCGGGAATAACCTACGGGGCAAAATCTCGGGACACATTTCTGGGGGATTGGGAAACCATTTTTTGAGGATTAGCTTACATGAAATACTGATCGTTTCGATGCTCATCTTTTAGTGTGAGATTGCGTGTCGTAATTAGGTTATATAATCTGAAAGGGTTTAAGGATTTTAAAGACAGGAGGAGGTTTTGTAACTTGAACCGACTATGGGATATTTTTTTTCAGGCTAGTAATTCAGAACAGTGGTATGTAAAATACCGAATCAATGTTAAATCTATTGCAAAGTTGATCTAAAAGTCAAAAGTTAATATATAAACTATATATATATATAGATAGATACATACATACATACATACTAGCGTGTAAAAATATACGGAAGTACTGTGTGTGTACGCATGTATATATGTATGTAAGCATGTGTTTCTCTTTGTATACATATATATATATACATACATTCATACATACATGCCTGTCTCTATGTATGTACATACATATATCTATATATACATACAAAGAAACACACACACACACATACACACGAGGGAGATGCATACATACATACGTGCGCGCGGGAGTACGTGTGTTTATGAATACACACAAAGCATATGCAAACATACACCTATACATAAGCAGTGTGCATATAGGCTACCTAATGATACACACACACACACACACCCTGCAAGATTTATAATTATATTTACAGTGCAACCGACCTGAACTTGGGTACGCGTGATATAACAAAGCGAAGCACACAATACCTCTGTATAACAACACCAAACCACTTTTTTTCCTTTTTTTTCTGCCATCCCCACCCAGACCTTACGCAGTGTGTATACCCTGTAGTAACGGCCTTCAAGTTACGCAATGGACGGCTAGGTGAAGCACAGACTAAGCTCTTGTGTACACCAGCAGTATCAATAGTGTTCATGGCCATCAGTACCATGAGAATTCAAGTCAATACCTATTTTCGTTGATGCGATGTTCTGAGAGAGAGAGAGGGGGGGGGAGGGGGGGAGGGGAGGATGGGAGGGGAGGGGAAGGGAGAGGGGAGGAGGGAGGGAGGGAGGGAGGGAGAGAGAGAGAGAGAGAGAGAGAAGAAGAGAGAGAGAGAGAGAGAGAGAGAGAGAGAGAGAGAGAGAGAGAGAGAGAGAGAGAGAGAGAGAGAGAGAGAGAGAGAGAGAGAGAGAGAGAGAGGAGAGAGGGAGAGAGGGGAGAGAGGGAGAGGGAGAGGGAGAGAGGAGAGAGGGAGAGAGAGAAGAGAGAGAGAGAGAGAGAGAGAGAGAGAGAGAGAGAGAGAGAGAGAGAGAGAGAGAGAGAGAGAGAGAGAGAGAGAGAGAGAGAGAGAGAGAAGGGAAGGGACGGATCACAAGGGGAGATTAACTGAAGGGTTCAGAACCAATCAGTTTTCTTATTTGGTATATTCAAAACTCATTGTAATAGGGTTTTACCTGATGCATTATCCTTACAAGAAAAAAAAACGCATAATCTCCCCCCCCCCTCTCTCCTCCCTCCTCTCTCTCCCCTCCTCCCTATCTCTCTCTCTCTCTTCTCCCTCTCTTCTCTCTCCTTCTCCTCTCTCTCTCTCCTCTCTCTCTCTCTCTCTCTCTCCCTCCTCCCTCTCTCTCTCTCCCTACTTCTCTCTCTCTCTATCTCTCCTCTACTTCTCCTCCTCCCTCTTCTCCTTCCTCCTTCTATCCCCCTCCTTCTATCCACCTCTCCTCCTTCTCTCCCTCTTATCCCACCTCTCCTCCTTCACACACACACACACACACATTCACATACATACACACACACACACACACACACACACACACACACATACACACACACACACACACACACACACACACACACACACACACACACACACACACACACACACACACTGTCCTTGTAAGTATGACGTGTTCGTTACAATCAATATATGCCATTCCGTGTGTCACTATCTCGCGTGCATGCATGTGCGTGTATTTGCAATATTCGAATCCCTGCAACCGGTCTTTAAAAGTATCCCATGTAACTAAAACAAAAAGCAAGACAGTAGCTTTTTTACCTCCGTGAAGAACAGAATAGATAAATAAACCAATAAAATACAAAGTAGCAACGATATGATCATATAGGCTACAGCAACTAGATAACAACTTACCGGTTATGTGTGTTAATAAGAGGGATTACGTATCATTAGTGCAATTAATAAATGGCAACGCAGCATGCAATTACTGTAACGTTTGTGTCTCGGCCCAATTGCATGCGGACAGCACAATTATGGAGAAAAAGCAATGTGCACACATTCACGTACATGCATGCATGCATACATATATGCATACAGTCATATATGAATACATAGGCTTATATATATTCACACATATTGATTTACATCTATACATACATACATACATGCACGCAAGTACGCTCGCACGCACGTACACACACACACACGCACACACACACACACACATAAACAAACACACAAACACAAACACACACTCACGCCCCCACCCCACCCCTACTCCCTCCCCCAGCCCTACACACACGATCGCCTCTGATTAAAGGGCCGGCGAGCGAGCCCGGACGCCGGCCAGAGCGCCACCGGGGCAGGTTCTGGATCACAAGGTTAAATTCTTCGCCCGCGGCAGAATCGCCACAGAAATTCTGCCTCTCTCGTAACTGTCGACGCAGGAAGCACCGCGGGGATTCTTTCCACGCTGACGTCATGAAGAAGCACTTTCCTGCTTGCTTCAGCCGCGAATAATTCCTCAAAAAAAAAAAAAAAAAAAGAAAAAAGCTATCAATATTTCACAGAAAATCGTGACCATTAAATCCCTCTTTAATTAAATCCCAAACCCCCTACGGTAATCCTGTCCCTACTTCTACTACTACTGCTGCTACTACTACTACTACTACTAAAAAAAAAGAAAAAAAAAAATCCTATTCCAAATTCCGCCGACCTTGAAGACCCTCCCCGCGAGACGAGAGACGGCGTCACGGGGCGTAACCAAAGGGCAAGTTCAATAACTGTGTTTTCGGCTGCTAATCCTTGTGGTCAACCCGGAAAACTGCCTTTTTGTGTGAAGCGCTCGTACCCGTTTGCCTTGGTCGTGCAGCACGCGGGCTCGCTCCGCCGACGACGCTCGCAGCTGGGACAGAACTGAACTACCGAGTCCAGGGGTTCGCAATCGGGGGGGGGGGGGGGGGGGGGGGGGTGTATATCTGAGGGGGACATGGGGTTATTTCTGAGGGAGGGGGCATGGGTAATCTATGGATGGGGGGCATGGTTTTTAGGGAGGCCATGGGGTAATTACTGGGGGGCATGGGGTAATTTTAGGGGGCCCGGGGTACATTCTGGGTGGCCAGGGTAATTTTTTGGGGGCCCAGGGATAATTTATGGGGGGGGATGAATGGGTTAATTAGGGTTCATGGGGTAATTTTAGGGGGCCATCGGGTACTTTCTGGGGGCCAACGGGTACTTCCTGGGGGGCCACAGAATAATTTCTTGGATCCATGGGGTATTTTCTGAGGAAGCCAAGGGGTAATTTCTGAAGGCCACGGGGTAATTTCTCAGGCCCTATGAGTTAATTTCTGTGGGGCCATGGGATAATTTCTGTGGGGGTAATTTTCTGGGTTAATTTCTGTGGGGCCATGGGGTAATTTCTGGGAGCCACGGAGTACTATGAAAATTATGACCGACTCGAAACGATTTTTATCTTACTTATCTCTCACATATGAATAAAGTGGAATCTCTCCACAGAGTGCTCTTATCGTCTATCTACTGACACCACTACACCAATAATAAATAAAGTGAAAAGATGTCACTGGACGGGGCCATGGAGATTATCATCTATTGGTCGGGAGCCACAGAAGGAAAATGGCTGGGAACCACTGCCCTGGTCCATATAACTGGGTCATATTCTATAGGGTGTGTATGTAGCAACGATCGTCGTGATTGTCTATACTACATGCATTCTATGTAACCTCTCTGTCTCTTGCCTATCACTCTTGTATGTCTTTATTTTTGAATCTATCTTTCTATCTTTATCTTTATCTGTCTCTATCTTTCTATCTTTATCTTTATCTGTCTCTATCTTTCTATCTTTATCTTTATCTGTCTCTATCTTTCTATCTTTATCTCTCTATCTTCTATCTCTGTCTCTATCTTCTATATCTGTCTATCTTTATCTTTATCTGTTCTATCTTCTCTTTATCTATCTTCTATCTTTATCTTTATCTGTCTCTATCTTTCTATCTTTATTCTCCTGTGTCTATCTTTCTATCTTTATCTTTCTATTTTCATCGTTATCTTTATCAGTCTCTCTCTCTCTCTCTCTCTCTCTCTCTCTCTCTCTCTCTCTCTCTCTCTCTCTCTCTCTCTCTCTCTCTCTCTCTCTCTCTCTCTCCTTTCCCTTTCCCTCTGTCTTTCTATTTACTCCCATCTATGATCTGTCAAGTTTATCAGTGTTAATCTATCCCTGTCAGAAAAGTCAATCTAATTTTAGCTTTCCCCCTTATGACACCAGCTGTCTTGTCTGCTTGAATGTCTGCCTGTGCTGCTCTTCCCTCCTTTGGTCTATCTTGAACTCGACCTTCCTCATTCTTCATCTATGTATAATCGGTCAATCTATGTATAATCAGTCATCAGTCAATCTATGTATCATCTGTCAATCTATGTATCATCTGTCAATCTATGTATGATCTGTCTATCTATGTATCATGTCAATCAATGTATGATCTGTCTATGTATGATCTATCTATGAATTATCTATCTATCTATCATCTGTGTATCTACCTATCCATCCATTTATCTTTATCTTTACCTATATATCTTTTCCACGCCCTCTACATCTGGAAAGACCGACGCCATTCTTCCAATGACTGCCACTTCACCCGATAGATGGCTCTCAGATCGCCGCTGTCGTCTGTTTGTTTACATAAGTTTGGAAATAACAATCCGGCCGCGACTAAACATGCAAGATCGATATGGCATTTGCAAGCGGGCTCATCGCTTCCCAAAGACAAAGACAAAGACAAAGGTAAGGATTCTGTGGATTCTATAAAATTAATTTTACTTGATATTATGGATCATTATAACAGAGGATGCCGTCTCAGTGAACAATAATAATAATAATGTCCCGTCTCAATAAAAAAATACTATCAAAAACAATTTAAACAGTCCGTAGAAATGAGACGCATATGTATGATTTTTTAATGATAACCAGTGTAATTTTGCTAGGCCTATCTTGAGATAGAGTTGATTACAAAAAAGATACTAAAACTTAATGAAGTATTGCTTAATAATGTACAGAAGTAGTGGAAAAAATAATCCTTTATCTTTATCTGTCATTGTATATAGATTTTTTTACACAAACTCGTGCGTTTTTTTCAACGTTACTTCCAAGCAATAACAAATAAATCACATATGGATTTCCTTTTAAAAACTATTACTTTATCTAGGAACCGAACCGAATACATCCTTGCAAGGTGATTTTAAGTCAGACGATGCAACAATCCCTCTCTCCCTCCTTCTATCTCTCTCTCTATCTCGCTCTTCCTGCCTCTATCCCCACTCTCTCCCTCCCCCTACCCCCCTTCCCCGTCTCTCTATTTCCTGCATCCTTCACTGCGCATCGCCGTGCTTACGGTATCTTGCAAAATATTATTGTATTCCTTTCTCTCCGTTTCTCTTTGTTTTCTATTTCGTAATTTTCTATCACTGAGTTATTTGAATGCCCTCGAACCTTCACAAGAGAGAGGGGGCCGGGAAGGAGAACAGAAGGAAAGAGAGGAGAAATAAAGGGAGATATGAGCGAGAGAAAAAAAGAGAAAGGGAGAGGGAGAGAGTGAGTAAGGGGGAGGGAAGAGGAAGGAAAGGAAGGAGAGAAAGAAAAAGAAAAAGAAAAAGAGAAAGAGGAAGAGAGAGAGATACAGAGGGGGGAAGAAGGATGGACAGAATGAAAGGATATAAAAGTGAGGGAGTGGGAGGTAGAAGGGAGTGAGGAAGGGAGGAAGAATAAGGAAATGGTGATTCAGAGAAGAAAGGGGGAAAGGAGAAAATGAAGTTACAGAAAGAGAGACGAAAACAAAAAATACCTTGAAGTCTAAAAAGAAAGAAAGAGAAAGAAGAGAAGAAGAAGAAAGAAAAAGATAAAAAAAAGAAGAGAAAAAAGTGGAAGAAGAAAAAGAAAAAGAAAGAAAACAGAAGACGACAACGAAAGAAAAAGAAGAAGAAGAAACAGAAGATGACGACGAAAGAAAATGAAGAAGAAAAGAAAAAAAGACAAGACAAAAATAGAAAAAAAAACGCAAGCGGAAAAACCACGCCCTTCGCAAGTCACTCCCCGCCCGGCCTCGAGCATCCCAGGTGAAGAGCCGACAGCGCCTACGGTAGTCTTTCCTTCCCGTGTTTACCTAACCGTTCCCGCCGCGCGTCCGTTACGTAGCCGCAGCGCCGGTCATCGGGCTTTTACGTTGACCTGCCAATACACTTTAACCCAAGCATGGTGGTGATCTCGTCACTAAACCTGAGAGCGGGCGTTAAGCAGGTTTTATAGTGACCTGCCACCATATTCTTTTTAACATGGGTGTGATTTCGACACCACACCTGAGAGCGGGCGATAAGCAGGTTTTACAGTGACCTGCCACCATACTTTTCCCAAGAACGGATGTATATCTGAACACTATACCAAAATTATGTCTTGACAATGACCTGACACCACACTTTTCCCAGGCATTAAAGAAGCGATCTTGTCACCCCCATCTTCAAGCAGCCGATAAGCCTATATTACAGTGCTTGGCCACCACACATTCCTCAGGCACTGAAACGACCATCTCACCACATCCTACAACGACCAGAAACCATGTCCCAACACCACATACATTAAACAGCCATTAATCATGTTTTTTTTTTTTCTAAAGTAACCTGCCATACATTTTACCTCAGGCATGGATGTGGTCAGAACACCACAATCCAGAACATCTATTAACGAAGCTTTACAGTTGACCTACCACCACACTCCCGCCTTCTCCCCTCAACCCCCACTCCACCCTTACCCGGCGTGGATCTGAACATCACATCCCAGAACTGCCATTGGCGAAGCTTTACAGTGACCTACCACCACACTTCCACCACACACACCCCTCCTCACCCACCCCACCCGGCGTGAATCTAACACCACATCAGAACGGCCATTGACGAAGCTTTACAGTGACCCCCCCCCCCCCATCCGGCGTAGATCTAACACCACATCCCAGAACTGCCATTGACGAAGCTTTACAGTGACCTACCTACCCCACACTTCCACCACACACACCCCTCCTCACCCCACCCCACCCGGCGTGGATCATAACACCACATCCCAGAACAGCCATTGGCGAAGCTTTACAGTGACCTACCACCACACTACCCCCCCCCCCCCCGACGAGGATCTATCACCACATCCCAGCCATCAACGAAGCTTTACAGTGACCTACCACCACACTCCCCCCCCCCTTATCCGGCGTGGATCTTAACACCCGAAAAGCGGAACGAGAAATAACCGACGCGAAAAAAACACGTAATGCAATAGACGCTCAATTGCGCACTTTGGCCCAAACTAAAAGCATGAAGAGATGAACAAACTGCAAAGTTAATATCATCTGTGCAAGTGAAATATGCAATTTGGTGTTCATTGAATTGCGGCCAATGTTTTTTTTTTCCTTTCTCTTTTCACTCTCTCGTTTTA
>NW_020870245.1:95000-102500 GCF_003789085.1 Penaeus vannamei | reverse complement strand
TAAACTTTAGGCCCTCAAATGGATCCTACTAGCAACAATTATACAGGACATTTTAATATTACAAAAAAAAGGAATTGAAACATATTTATACAGGGCCAAAATATTAAGTAAAGTAACTGTATGCTTCATGCTATACTGCACATGTATATGAGATTGGTGAGTGCCACTGACTTCCACATCCTTATATAGAGTGGCATGCCCTGCGGATCCAAACCCTTTTGCCTTTAGAGCTGACAAGAGTCCTACTCATGACAGATGATACCATTCCAAACAGGCGTCACGTCCCACACTTGGTCCAGCGCTTAGTGTATCCATGTTTGACACTCCCATTCAGTCACCTAAGTTGCACAACACGCTCTGGGTATGCCCAACCTCTTCTGCTGAAGTACCCTTTTATGTTAAGTGATACCATCTCATCTGACAGTCATTTAGGTGGATTCTGGTCTTTGTGCTTCATGTCTTTCTTCTCAGTTCTGTGGAATACCACTCAGCACATCGCTTTCGTCTTGGATGAACGATTTAAGCATAGCTGAAATGGAACCAATACCTTTTACTAAAGTGAATCTATTACAAGTCAAGGAACAAATTAATACATTGTCAAGTAAACTGATTTGCCAAGCATATTTTGGTTACAGCCTGACGTTCTTACTTCAATTGGCCATTACATGGTAGACAACAAATCCCACAAGCCAGACAACAAACAAATTCTGCCTAACACTTTGTCAGATACCTGCTAAAACAGCTAAATTGAGGTTTAATGGGGAAATATCTGGCAAATCACTTAATCATACCCACCAGTAATTAAAGCCTTCAATAGGCAATTTCAAATTAATATTAGACAAAGTATATATAAAGAGAGAGCTAGGCGAACTTAATAAAAATATTGAAACATCTGTGCTGTGTGAGTAACTTTCTCAGGCGGGCGAAGACAAACGCACAGATGTAACTTAACATTCCTTTATTTCCATTCTTACCACAGAGAGGCAGGGCGATAATGCATGCTTAATATGACACAAAAGGATGGCATGATTTTCATGTAAAAACTCTTCACACTTCACTTCACATTACTAATATCCACGGGGAGCGTATAAAGCGAGTCACCGGTCACTGCTGCTGGCCATCTTCACCTAGCCTTATTTCAGTCGCTCAAATTTCTCCTTTAGCACTCATAACACTCCACCAGTTTATCTTAACGTGAAAGCATACTTCCTGCTGAATTCCCACAGCACACGCCTTTCTCATGACACTTCACAGAACTGTCAATATCGCTGTCTGAAATGCGTCACAATGCTGATCAATCGTCCAGACCGCCATGCCCAGCGTCGCTCTCCTTTCGTGAGCCTCGAGAAGCGTCCCCGAACATATGAACATCAACATGCGCATACGTAGCAATATCTTCCGTGCGAGATATTCTACATATTTTAGAGTTACCTAAAGAGATATATCAATATTTCAAAACTGTATTTATCAAATATATATAATTCTAACACAATTGTTGGGCGATGTTCTCGAAGCATGGGCTACCCTTTGAACTCACAGACAGATTCTGTTGTCCCAATGCACATACGAAAATCATATAAGCAAAATACCGTGATGAAATTTCAACTCATCAATCTAGATTTCTATAAATTATAATCAAAATTTATATCCAATGAGTCATGTATAATTGTAGGACTAGTGATAAAATTAATAAAAAATGGTGAACTTCACCCAATACTGACTCTCAAGGAAGACTTTATACACCATTAAGTCACCTTTTTTGGATATTTTATAAATCCAGAACTTCCTGTGGAGTCCAACATAAGACAACGTAAGTCACCCTTTTTTCGTTTGACTCGTCCTCCAATTTCACCGGTTGTCTGGCGTTTCTTATGCCGTCTTTTTTCTCTTCTCTCCTGTCCACGCTGATTTGTAATCCCACGATGAGATCCTTGTGGCACTCTCCCGTTATAAAGATCTCATTTTAAAAAATCAATCAATCAATAACAAATCATCCGGCGAGAACTTACAGTTTCAATGGACGGCCAACAACACGCCTACTCGCTACCAAGGTCTATTTAAGTACTTATATAGACCTTGCTCGCTACGTTTCAAAGGCACGCCACACTTCATCGATCCAAAGCGCTGTTAACACATTATGAAAATAGTTAATTCCAAACTTAACATCATCAATGAGATTCTAAGGGGTAAGTCGGTTAAAACGTGCTTCCTAAATAAGGGTTTCTTAACAGAGATTAATACGAGGAATACGTGGAACAAATATACATGTATTACAATTTTACTGAACACTAAGAAATACTTTATATAATATGCTGGCATTTATAGACTAAATCAAAAGACATCATATTCTTGGGTTATTGATAATTCAGTTGAAACAACCATTATGCAATAACCATATTCTCGAGACACAGACACCGTCTCGGTGTGGAAATGAAAGATATTTTCCACATAAAATGTAGTATGTCGACTGGCCGCTCCATAATTGGAATTTAGATGTGATATAGACCCGAAACTTGGAGGGGAAATCATGCATTAAAAAAATATTAAAAACTTAGTCTTTCTCAAAGTAAATATCACCTATATATGAACTATAAAAAATAAAAGAAAATTACCATTCGCGCAGGTAATGACAGACTTGGACAAAATACCCCTCTCAATAATAACAGGAAGGATAATGGCGATGGAGATAATTAAAATCAGTCATAATATAACATGAATGGTAATGATGGAAGTTTATATAGTATAATCACGGCCACTGTTTTGTTATCACCACCATCATAACTATTATATCATTATAATTACCTCAGACAATGAGGCTATGTTCTTGGTAGCAGTGGTTAGTTTGTTGGTTCGTCAGATAACTTAAATAGTTAAGAACAGTTTTTTATTATTATTTTTTTACCAGAGGTGTGTCTTAGCCCAGCTTAGATGCCATTAAATTTTGGTGGTGATCCAGACACAGATTTTTACCCCTATCTCTTGGGGATAACTATTATTATCAGGATTGCGAGATAGGGACAACTTTTTGGCGCTTGAATTATTATCATCCTATTGCCTTAGCGGAGTATGCTATTCTGAGTGCTTCTTGTTATCGTTATCTCATCTGTATAACTGTTATTATTTATTTATCATCATATCATTATATTATCATATTATCATCATTATCATTATTATTATTATCACTATCATTATTACTGTTGTCATATGGCTGAGCACTGGCTGCCTTCCAAAAACAATATATATAATATATATATATATATATATATATATATATATATAATATATATACATATATATATATATAAATATATATATATATATATATGTGTGTGTGTGTGTGTGTGTGTGTGTGTGTGTGTGTGTGTGTGTGTGTGTGTGTATTTATATACATATATATAAAATCTATCTATATATAGAAATATAAATCCGTCACCGCTTATATCCATATTGACGATAGTTTGCTTATGCGAAATGGTGAGCAAGCCTTTAGTAAAGAGGTATAAGCACACGACAAGGTAATAATAACTAATCTTGATTCCGAAGGTGAGGTTATCAAGACATAACAAAGTCCATAATTTACTCCAGTTTGAAATTCGTTAAACTTGTAATAGTAAAGTTAAACCAGTTATTTATCTTTTCAGTCAATGGAATAATACTAGTTGGTTTACCCAAATAAATAATCAGTCTTTTTTAGCGAACGCAGTTATACGGATCCTTACACACTGACGTATTATATTTATACTAACTCAGATTCTAAGCCTATTAACAATTATCCGAAGTTTACCCTTAAAGTATAAGCGTCGGCATCCGTTTTCTTTTACAAGAAATGCTGGGTCAAGCTCAGACGTAAGCGAAGCAATGAAGATAAATAAAAATTAAATACAACTCTCCTATATCAAACCCATTTTACAAGTTTTCCCTATCGGTAATTTATTCACAATAAGTATATATGAGTTTTTTATATCTATATCAAATAAGTACGAATCCCGTACTGGCAACCGCAAAGTGCAGCCTCCAGCAGCCATATAGCAGACGGACTCGGTGTTTTTGCAAAGGGAGTTGCACTAGGGAGCTCACGGCAGTCTCCTACAGTAACGACAGATTATAAACAGTTATTGAAATTGGTTATCGTTTCTCCTTTGCAGACGGTAAGTACTTATAACAAGAATGTTTCGTGGTGATAAAAGTGATTAATTCAAGTGCGAAACAAAAGCTACAACTAAAACGAAACCTTAGGAACAACTGTAGGCTGGCCACTTCCTTATGCTTTATTTATTTGAGTCGTAATTTAGTTGAGTCGAGTGATAATAATAATGATAGTTCTGGTAAACCTGGCATGATATACGCCTATATATATAGTCTGTTAATTTATCATTTCAGCATGATAAATGAACATAGTGATTTTAAATATAATTAATATCTAATAAAACTCCTGATATTCGACAACAGTGACAGATGTTATTACAACTGATTATATGAGGAAATTCTAGCATTTCTTGATATAGTCATGTAATTGCAAAGATTTAGATTTAGATCTGTAATATATAAATAGTATATAATATATATATATATATATTATTATATTATATATATATATATATTTATATGTAATATATATATATATATATATATATTATATATATATATATGTATGTATGTATGTATATATAATATATTATATATATATATATATATATATATATATATATATATATTATGTATTATATGCATGTACGTATGTAATACACATACGTGCAAAGGCGTTGCAACCCTTTACGAAGCACATGGAGCTACGTTCTTTAAGGGATATACTAAAAATGATACAGATATGTATGATTTTATTGCAGATATCCTTTTATTGTAAGACATAATGCTTAAGAGTATCGAATCACAGATTTTTAAGAACCAGATTGTTTTAAAAAATCATGCTTATCTGAAACACAGGTGACCGATGTAATTAATATAGTAAAGAAAACTAACAACGACACGACCACTGATACACCAAGTAATACAAACAGAATCAAGGAAGATTTTAAAATTGTTACCTCCCTTAAAAAGAGAAAACATATATAATTCCTTATTTCTACATGGTTTTTTCTGCAAGGCGGTTTTAATAGCATTCTATTTCACCCATCTTGCAGAGGAACCATGACCGTCACCTACAGCAAAAACATCCCCGACACCAATTTCTGCGCCTTCACCAAACTCCTCTTCAGGTATGGGATAGACGGTGTTAGGGTGCGTTCACACCAGTGGCAAAACACGGTGGGAACATTAACACTGACAAGTTGGGTAACAAGTTGTTAAGTCGTTGAAGAACATCGTGGTAGATATGTTGGTACGGATTCGTTGGCCGACATAGCAATCCTGGTGTGAACGAGGTGATGTCGTCAGGTGCCTCCCACCAACCAACAGACCAACATGGTGTGGACAGTTTCACCAACGGACTCTTATTGCCGACATGTCTCTGAACATTGTAACAGATATGCCCCCATACATATCAGGTGATTTGCATCCGAATGTCTCCTATTGTCCCTCACAATGTTTCCAATTTGTCTCCAAGCACCATGTCACTGCTGGTGTGGACGCACCCTTAGAATGTGAGTGTGCAGCAACAGGTGCGTTTCTGGCCAGTGTCACATCAGCTGATTAGATCGTTTTTTATACATGTATGGTTTCTCACGTTCACTTCAAGCTTTTGTTGATCTTTGTTCGAGACTCATTTAATGGTGCTCTTTTTTCAAATTCAAGCTTTTCAGTGATAACCTATTTCGACATTTTTGCTCTATCTTTTATGGATGAGTTTTTCGAAAGCTTTTTAATGAGGGTGATTGATTAATGGTTCTTCAGAGCGTATACCAAACACGAATATAAATAAGAAATTGAAGTCATAACATAATATTCCAACTCTGAAAACACGTTGATATATATTCAGCTTTTAAATTCAGTTTCTAAAATTGACATTTCGTTTCGCATCCCACAGATGGCGGGGCAGCGTTTTTAAACTGGTGTTGCCAGAACTTGTCGTATACATGTTTGTGTACTTTATGTTCTCGGCGCTCTACAGATTCGCGCTCCCAGAAGACTGCAGGAGGTATGGCGTTTAGTTTTTGTTTATTGCAAACGCATTGTAGGCCTACGTATAGCGATAACAGCTGCTTGGTTTCGTTAGGCTTTGATTATTATTACTGTTGTCATCACATTTGTTCTCTTATTAACACTTTTCGTATTAATACGATTATTACTATTATTATGATCATTATGATTATACTTAATATCCTTCTATTTATTATTATTATTTTTGTTATCAAAATCATTATCATATGAATGGAAAAACACTATACCGTGTTGATGCTATGGTAGAAAAACCCACAACGTACAAACTTTCTTCAATAAATCTAGCTTGTGCATCGGTTTTTTTTTCTACCATAATCCTATGTGTATTTCCATTATTATTATTATTCTCGTTATCATGGATTTGTTATCACATCATGTCAGATCATCACCATCTCCATTACCGCGTCACCTCCATCTCCATCCCACCTACCATCCACCTCACCACCACCACCACCACCACCACCACCACCACCACCACCACCACCACCACCACCACCACCACCACCACCACCACCACCACCACCACCACCACCACCACCACCAACCACCACCACCACCACCACCACCACCACCACCACCACCACCCACACACCCACCACCAACCACCACCACCCACCACCACCACCCACCACCACCACCACCAACACCACCCACCACCACCACCACCACCACCCACCACCACCACCACCACCACCACACCACCACCACCACCACCACCACCACACCACCACCACCACCACCACCACACCACCACCACCAACCACCACCACACCACCACCACCACCACCCACCACCACCCACCACCACCACCACCACCACACCCACCACCCACACCCACCACACCTCCACCTCCACCTCCACCTCACCACCTCACCTCCACCTCCACCTCCACCTCCACCTCCCCTCCACCTCCACCACCACCACCACCACCACCAAGAATCCTCACGCTCCATCCAACCACAACAGAATATTCGAAAAGATCGTCTTGATTTGTGAGTCCTTCAGCACCGCCGTCCCCCTGTCCTTCGTCCTGGGTATCTACGTGACCATCGTCGTGACCCGGTGGTGGGACCAGTACATGCTTATTCCGTGGCCAGACGACGTGTGCATCCTGGTCGCTACTTACATCAACAAACAGGTGCGTGGGAGGGGCCCGGGTCGAGGCTATGAATGGGTGTGCGAATTGTAAGAGTGGGAGTGCGAATAGTGTTTATTTGTTTTTAGGAGGTTTGAGTGTGTGTATCTTGGTTTGGTTTTGGGGGGAGGGGGTAGTAGCGTCTGTATGAGGGTTTGTGTATATGTATGAGAGGAAATACGGATTTTATGAATACATATATGTTTTTTTTTTTTTTTGGCTTTTTACGTATACTATTTGTGTGTACT
>NW_020870245.1:75000-77500 GCF_003789085.1 Penaeus vannamei | reverse complement strand
GTCTGACGTGGAGTAGGGGACTTAGTCTCTGGGGTGTGCATCCATACTGTAAGAATTAACATGGTAGCTTCCCCTTGAGGAGATTGCATGGAATAAAGCAGATGCATATACTTCACTAGATAATGTAAAATTCCTTCTTATTTTCCCTCACAGTGCCCATGATATACAATATGCCCTTGCCTACTATGAAAGCTAATCATTTAGGGCAAAATATATTTCCCAGTAGTAAAAAGGAGTGATAAACTCGTCAGTACAGGTATTTAGAATGTTTGTTCTCATTTCTGTGTTTGCCACCTCATTAATGGTATCTACTTTTGGATGTTGTGATGGATGTTGCTTGTTATATTATATTCTCTTTGAAACTAATGGTTATAATTTTTGTTTACAGATCTGTACAAATAAAAATAAGAATTAACCAAACTCCTGAACATCAAAAAAGAAATAATGAAGAAAGAACAAAACATAAATACAGAGAAGGTAAGAACTCGTGATCATTATTGATTATGTCTTTTTTCTTTATATTTATTTTATGGACCTTTTCATTAGGAAAGAGTGCGTGTTTATTCAGTTACCTTTAAAGAATTTTTTTTTCTCCAAGTCCAGCCCTTTAAAGCATTGCATGGGATCTCATTCATCTGATTTATAGCCTGGGGGGTGGAGGGGATTTTAGGCTGTCAAGATATATAAGTGAGTCGTCTATGTCAAAAGTCTGTTCTTTATGACTGCAAATTGTTTGTTCTGTCATTTTAGAGTTCTAAAATTCTAGGCAGTTGTTAAATATTTGAATATATGGTTTTGTTTTTTGAGCCACTTTTGTTGGAAAGGACAGAATATTGTGTTACATATAACATACAGGTGCTCGATTTGGGCAAAAAATAAGAGCTATCATAAAAGATATTTTCTGCACTTTACTATGGCTATGAAATTATGATTTATACTAATAAGAAAAAATGTTTCATTGTCAAAGTACACATCAGGAAGTGGGAGTTTTTTCCAGAAAGTTTCCATTAGCATGATTTGTGTTGGCACTGTATAAATCTTATAATTTTGGTTGATGAAATTGACTTTTTCAAAGGATTAAAAGAAAATAGGTTGAGAATTACAATAGAGTCATTAATGCCCTAATGCTACAAGTTACCCAAGATAGGAAGGTGAAATTTCATCTGATTTTGTTGATGTAGAATATTACTGAATGCCAATTCCCTGTCACGCTAATAAATATTTTTCAAATTTCACAGATGAAAGGCAAGAAGTGGAAGGAGAAGAAGAAGGGGAAAAAAGCCTCTGGAATGGAGGATGATATGAAGGAGGTCCTGGCTGACCCTCGTTTCAGCCACGTGGCTTCCGACCTTAGGCTGAGACACATGCCCAAAGATGAACACAAAGTCAAACTCGATAGTCGCTTCTCTTCAGTACTAACGGTAAGTTTGCTCTCAATAGTCAAATTCAACAGTATTTTTTGCTGTTATAATTTTTATGACTTGTTATTGTTATGACTGTGATTATTATAATGATATTTATAATGATATTATTATTATATAACCATTATTATTATTGTTATTATTATTGTTATTATTATTGTTATTATTATTATTATTATTATTTATTATTATTATTATGCTGATGATTATGATTATGATTATGATTATGATTATGATTATGATTATGATTATGATTATGATTATGATGATTATGATTATGATTATGATTATGATTATGATTATTATAGTTAGTATTGTAATTCTCATTTTTTTGTATTGTTGCTAATAGTGTTGATACTAATGATTATTATTATGATTACTTGTATTATTGTTATTGTTATTATTATTTTATTATTATTGTTATCATTATTATTATTAATATTATTATTATTATTATATTATTATTATATTACTATTACTATTACTTTGTTGTTACAGTTATTATTATTATCATTATCATTATTATTATTATTAACCCCAAGCCGACAGGTATGGCATGTACGCACATGCCATTGCCCATTGTGTGTATTGAATTTAGTAATTGATTTTAAATATAGATGGCTCCACAAGTACTGTTACCAGTAAGCCAATTACGTGAACTACCTGTCTCACCTGTTTACCCTTTTCCTTGATTTTCGATAATATTTTTAATGTTATTATTATTATTTTTTTTTTATTATTATTATTATGATTACTATTACTATTACTATTACCATTAATATTGTTATTATTATTATTACTAATATTTTATTATTATCTTTTTTTTATCATTATTATTATGATTACTATTATTATTATGATTACTATTATTAATATGATTACTATTATTAATATGATTACTATTATTATTATGATTACTATTATTATTATGATTACTATTATTATTATAATTACTATTATTATTATATGTATTATTATTTATTATTATTATTATTTATTTATTATTAATATTATTATTATTTATTATATTATTATTATTATTATTATTATTATTATTATTAATATTTTTTATATTATTA
>NW_020870245.1:62500-70000 GCF_003789085.1 Penaeus vannamei | reverse complement strand
TGTGCTATTCATCTGCAGTGAAATTGCCTTTATCTTTTTTTTTTTTTTTTTCAGGTTTTGTAGATTGTAAGCCGGGTGTATATAATTTTGTTTTTCTTTCAATTTACTGATTTGGTGAGATTTTGTACCGGAGTTTAAATTTTGTGTACAGTAGTTATTATTAATAATGATAATAATAGCATTGATATTGATAACAGTTAAAAAAAGTTAAAAAACTCAAGGAAAAGGGAAATCAGTTAAGCTTATGTAGTTTTACTAATAGACTCCTTGGTGGCTTTGAACTTCTGGAGTGATCTATGTGAAAATACATTTCACAAAATGCTACAGTGAAAATTACATGATCCTGACAGCATTGAGTTCAAGATTGTAATTTTTATTTGTTTATTTATTTTTTCCCAGTTTAGAATTTGCTGAAGGGTGATATGAAATGTGAATATTTTGCAATGTCTTCAAATTATATTTGAACTGGTAGTTTCTGTGTGTCTGTACATAGTACATATGTAAAGGCATTTTTATTCATGAAGTCACTATTTTTATACCTTTTATGTCTTTGTTTAATGTTACCATTGTGTTACAGGTATTTTGGATTCCAGTACTGGAGCAACTGCAAAACATTATGAGACACTGAGGAGATATCAGCGCAATCGTCTTCTCTATTACTATGCTGTTATAGAGTGTGATGCTGTTGACACCGCTAAAATTATCTACAAAGAGTGCGATCGGCAGCCTTTTGAAGAGACAGGAATTCTCATTGACTTGAGATACATTCCTGCTGACATGACTTTTGATGATGAGGTATTACAGTGAAACGAATGTTGTTATTTTTACACTTGAAAACTGGAGTTAGCGAAAATTATAAAGGAGTAATATGACTGGGTTAGTGTAATTTTGAGGAAAGATAGTGTTGCTGGAACCACACCATACCATATACCTACTATCTTTTATTTTACTATACAGCATTAAGGGTAGTACTTGAAAGGATCAACTGTGCTTTACTCCACAGACTGTTGATAAAATATTTTCAGGAGCAGTGAGAAAAATAGACTTAATTAGACTAAATTTTGGGGTATATGGCATTACAAGAAAACTAAGAAAAGAAAGAAAAGATGCCTTATGTAAGAGGAAGTTGAATTAATATTTTAAGGATAATTATTTAATAATTCATTATTTCTTAGCAGTCACCCCAATAAAATGAGTCCATTGGTATTACCTATGAGAAATTATACTTTTAGATGAGATTATTTTTTATTAGTATGTAAGTTTTCTGTTACATATATATTGATGTATATATATGTATATATGTATATGTATATATATATATATATATATATATATATATATATATATATATATATATATATATATATATATATATATATATTGATGGTGTTGATGGCATATTTTGCTTTTTTATAAATAAATCTTATATATGTATGCTGAAAAGCAATAAGAGTAATTGAAGCAGGTTGTACTCATACAAGATTTTCTTCTTATCATGTGCAGGTTTTTGATAGGTGTGAAGCCGTACCAGACACATACGAGCCCAAGCATTTCATCACAACTGCTCTCCAGTTATCGCAGCCATCATTGACCTGGGATGAAACAGACCCAGACAGAGAGAGGATCCTATCAACAGCAATGACAAAAGCTCTGAAGGGTGAAGAAGTTGATGAGGAATATTTGAAGGTATTGTGAGAGTGAGAGTGCGAAACTGAGGGAGAATGTCTGGATGTGTAACTGCATGTGCATATGTGTGTGTTAGTCTATTTGTGGATTCATGCTGCTTGTCTGTTAAAAAAAATTGTGTGTATGTTAGGTATATTTTAAGTAAAGTTTTGATGTAGAGGTCCTGAAATAATAATAATAATAATAATGATTATTATTATTATTCCCTCAAACTCATGTTCTTGGGTCAGTATTAATTTGCTTCCATAAAGACCAGAATTTTGTTACAACTAAAACGTTTTCTTTTAGGGGTTTGTTGCTTCAGGCAGTGAATGTGAAGATGAAGAATCTTTACAAAGTGATGAAGATAGCGAAAGTGAGGATGAAGATGCCAAAGCTGCTCGCATTGCAAAATTTAGAGCTCTCATTAAAGAAATAGATGAAAAAGAGAATAAGAAAAAACAGGAGCATATACATATGGAAGAAATGTTTGCTGTGGATGAGGATTCAGAGGAAGAAGAAGAGGACACATCAGATGTCGAAACAGCAAAGGAAGATGTAAAGGAAAAGTCAGACCTTAATCCCTTCGAAAAGTATTTAGAAAAACGTAAAGCCAAGAAGAAACAAAAAGAACAGAAGAAGAAGCATATAAAGAATACTGAAAATGAGGACACGGATGAAAGTGATTATGACGATGTTCCGGAAGGTATTGACTTACACAATGATCCATACTTTGCCGAGGAGATTAACAAAATGAAAGGGGAGAAGAAACAGAAGAACTTAAGTAAGAGTAAAAAGAGTAGCACAGAGGAAACTGAAGGGGAAAGTAAGGTAAGCAATTTGACTTGTATTTTCTGGGAATAGGAATTCATTGAGATCCCTTTTTTTCCACATAATTCATGTACTATGATGGTCAAAAGAGAAGCCCCTACACTGATGCTGCTAAATGTCATAATCTCTCCTCTCTCTCTCTCTCTCTCTCTCTCTCCTCTCTCTCTCTCTCCTATCCATCTCCCTCTCTCTCTCTCTCTCTCTCTCTCTCTCTCTCTCTCTCTTCTCTCTCTCTCGTTCTCTCTCTCTCTCTCTCTCTCTCTCTCTCTCTCTCTCTCTCTCTCTCTCTCTCTCTCTTCTCTCTCTCTCCTCTCTCTCTCTCTCTCTCTCTCTCCTCTCTCTCTCTCTCTCTCTTCTCTCTCTCTCTCTCTCTCTCTTCTCTCTCTTCTCTCTCTTCTCTCTCTTCTCTCTCTTCTCTCTCTTCTCTCTCTTCTCTCTCTCTCTCCTCTCTCTCGTTCTCTCTCTCTCTCTCTCTCTCTCTCTCTCTCTCTCTTCTCTCTCTCTCTCTCTCTCGTCTCTCTCTCTCTCTCTCTCTCTCTCTCTCTCTCTTCTCTCTCTCTCTCTCTCTCTCTCTCTCTCTCTTCTCTCTCTCTCGCTCCTCTCTTCTCTCTCTCTCTCTCTCTCTTCTCTCGGCTCTCTTCTCTCTCTCTCTCTCGTTCTCCCCCTCCCTCTCTCTGTCTCTCTCCCGCCTCTCTCCCTCTTACTCTTCGCCTCCCTCTACCTTCTCCTCTCTCCCCTCCTCTCCTTCTCCCCCTCTACCGTCTCCTTCTCTCCCCTCTCCCCTCTTCTTCTCTCCCCTCTCCCTCTCCCTCTCCTCTCCCTCTCCCTTCTCCCTTCTCTCTTCTCCCCCCTCCCCTCTCCCTCTCCCTCCCTCTCCCTCTCCTTCTCCCCCCCCCCCTCTCCTCTCCTCCTCTCCCTCCCTCCCTCTCCCTCTCCTTCTCTCACTCTCCCTCTCCCTCTCCCTCTCTCTCCTCTCCTCTCCTCTCCCTCCTCCTCCTCTCCTCTCTCTCTCCCTCTCCCCCTCTCCCTTCCCTCTCCCCTCTCTTCTCCCCTGCCTCTCCCCTCTCCCTTCTCCTCTCTCTCCCTCTCCCCTCTCCCCCTTCCCCTCTCCTTCTCCCCCCTCTCCCTCTCCTTCTCCCCCCTCTCCCTCTCCTTCTCCCCCTCTCCCCTCTTCCCTCTCCTTCTCCCCCCTCTCCCCCCCTCTCCCTCTCCCTCATCTTTGTCTTCTTTCTTTTCTTTTTCCTGGCAGATAGAAACCATACCCCAATACCCCTAGTACTTAAATCCACATACTTAAAGAACCTCCAAGTCTCCAGCCACACATGCTTCACCACTGCTTCATGATGGCCCCTTTTTTATTTGTTATCATCAAGGAAGGAAATTTCAAGTTCGACCTTTCTTCTTAGCAGGGTGATCTGGAGTTGTTACTTATGGACGAAGATGATGCAGAGAAGAAGCACTTTAACATGAGAGATATTATTGAAGATAACAAAGTGAAGAAGAAGAGGAGGATGAGCAAGAATAAGAAGAAGATTGAAAAAATGAAAGAGAAGGAGATAGAGAAACAAAATGCTGTGGATGATTTTGAGGTAAGTTGGTATTATTACAATTGTAGGCATGTTTAAGATAAAAGTGCCTTTTGGTCCTTTCTGTGTAATAATCAATGTATGTAAGAATTAAATAGCTTTTTATGCTGGTAAGCTTTTTCATTATTATTGTTACAGCAGCATTTTGATATTTTAAAAAATGGCTTTCCAATTAGCATATGCAGGAATGAACTGTAAGATACATACAAACATTATTTTTATGTATCTATTAATAGTTGCTGAAAAATTAATGTTTTTTGTTGATTGTAATGCCTTACAATATTATTGTCATAACCATTGGTTTTTCATGGGTCTATGATATATTCTAATACCAATTATTATTTTATAATCTTTTTATCAGTATCAACAAAAAGTTCACTTTTATTTTTATTGTATTTTTTTCCATTTGTCATTACACATAAGAGCAAATTTGCAATTACAAAGTTCTAGTATTTGTTTGCTCAGAACAGGTCTTTTCAATTATTGTTTATGTTAAAAACCTTATGAATAATACACAATAGTACATGTTTTTGCTTACTCCTTTCAACAGATAAATACGTCAGATTCAAGGTTTTCGCAGCTCTTCTCATCCGGGGACTATAATATTGACCCGTCACATTCACAATTTAAAAGAACGAAGGCTATGGATACTCTTATTACTAATATCCAGCAGAAAAGAGCTGCTGAAACATATGAGAATGTGGTGAGTATAGATAATATTCATTGGGGTGCTTTATAAAAAAGCCCCTTTTTGTACAAATAATCCCAGAAAAGTATTGTAATGTGCAATGTTTATCTTTGGTGTGTCTACAGTTCAGAGATATTGTCTGGTTTTAGAAAACAAAGGTATTGAGATATTTTCCCAACATTAAGAATTTAAGTAAATTTCTTTTCATTCTTTGGATTCTTATTTAAATTATATGGTACTGTATTATATTCCATTATATTTTTATATTTATTATGAAATAATTTGATATATTATGATACATATATATATATCATGTGTGTCATATGATACGTATGTGATAAATGATGTATATGAGGTATATATATATATATATATATATATATATATATATATATATATATATATATATATATATATATATATATATATATATACACACATATATATATAAACATATATATGTATAGATAAATACTATTGTATTTTAATTATTTTAAATTGTTTCTTTTCAGCCTGACTCCAAAAGAAGCAAAGCCGATTTCAAGAAAAAGAAAGACCATGAACTTTCCTTGTTGGTCAAAAGAGTTAAAGGGAAAACACAGAAAAAATAAATGTTAAATAAGTAATAGATTAAAAATAAAGAAGAAATTTAGTTCTGTATATTTTTGTCCTTGTGATGGTATTTGAGATTTTCTTTTCATTTATGAATTATCGCAGAACTTGGTATACACTTTATATTTTTATGATAAGATGAAACTGATAAATGCTTAATTCCTATACTAAAATTTGATTCAATCGCACTACTCCTTCACAGAGAGGAAACATTTACATTATGAAATATACATTTGTATGGAATAATGCAGTACCATAGACCTACTTCTGCATTAAGTATATGCAAAAAGTGGGTAGATAATATGTATTTTTTTTTCTTGCTTTTCTTACACATTGAATACTTCCTTATAAGTACTTGCACAAGGAACCAATAAGTGAAAACTTATCTTTAACCACATTTTATGGATAGATAGATGGTATATTATGAGCCCTTGTCTACCAAACTAACAGATTTCCTGCCATTTTGTAGTATTAATAGTCCGGGGCTTGAGTACTTCTAGCAGTCAGTATATGAAAACTAGATGGTGTAGCTGAAATGTTCCCTCTATTATCAATGAATTAATGTAATTATGAAGGAATACTAAAACCAAATGTATATATATCGCTTTTTGATGTTGCATGGTTTTGAATAAGTTGGGAAGTGGTGAATGGTGGATTCACCAGGGGGGGGGAGTTACCTAAAGAATCTAAGGTTTTTAGTTACCACATTCCATTAAGTCTTCGGGAAATAGTTCCGAGATTTTTGCCCATTCACTTTGGCTAGTGTGACCAAGATCAATAGAGTTGACAAATTTAACATTCTCGTTTGTATATAGCCCAGCTGACTACTCTTATAAATAGTGCAAGTCATTCACCAAGATTTTATTATCTATGAGTATTTCTCTGTTCCTTATTATTTTCTTATAAAAACATAATTTTTCTCATAGTTTTACATCCAGTTTTAAATCATGGAGGGAATCTTCATTGAAAGCATAGTTTCATTAATGGCTTGATATTAAAGGAAAGAAACTCTAGCCATCTTCCAAAATGCCAACAACTATGCTGAAGACTGGAGGATGCTCAGCATTTGTAAGTTTGACCTAGGTGAGGTCATTGTTCAAATCTGATAGGTTGAACTTTAACCTTTGCATTGACATTAGCACGAACTCTACTTATGTCTTAATCTCAAAACACTGAAATATTAGAAAAAAGCTTGATGCCTCAACAAGAATAAAAAAAATGTCAATGATCCAAGGGAGAATGTTTAGGGAGTCTTGCAAACTGTATGGTTCACCCAAGATGACCCACCAGCAGGATTTTAATAATAATAATTATGGTATTATTATTATTAGTAGTAGTAGTAGTAACATAGCTATCATTTTCATTAATCATCATCGTCGTCATGATGACGACGATGACGATAACGATAATGTCAACAGCGGCGGTGATGAGATAATGAGAAATGATGATAATAAATATTACAATGATAATGGTCATGATGATATTAATGATGATCATTATTATGATGATAATAAAATTACAATGATAATGGTCATGGTGATAATAATGATGATCATTATTATGATGATAATAATGAGAAAAATAAGGAACATGATCTAAAATATTCATGGTTTGGTAACAGGCTTTTGAGACTACAGTCAAATTGCAACTGTGGTTATAAATCGCAAACGTAATAAGTGAGCCAGGTTTTGATATGGCACCTTTCTGTGGTGACCACTCGGTATAGGTATCAGGTACCTTTCACCCTGCCACAACCCTTAAAATGCATATGTTCAGCTGTCGACTTATCACCTTTAAACGATAGAGTACAAATAGTTCTCTCATAGAATTAGATCCACTGGTAATGTGCAGTCAAGTGTGGCGATATCGTCTGTGTGGCTGAATGTCCCATATGGTTTCTGTCTTATAGGAACTCGATCTATGCCGACTAATTACATGGGTCGGGAGGGGGATGTACTGCGATTATATTATCACGTATCACTGTAATACTCAGGTCTATCAGTGCTTTTAAACCTTGGTTATACTGCAATGTATCATTAGTGTTATCATTTGTTATGTATATACTATCATCATTATACATATTTTCATACTCGGGAGCCAATGTGTATGTACCCTCCC
>NW_020870245.1:55000-57500 GCF_003789085.1 Penaeus vannamei | reverse complement strand
TGCATGCATACATACAAGCTTACTGTAGTTTAATAGTTTCTGCCAACACACAAGATAGAGCTTATAGACCTCCCGGGAGATTTTTCTTTGAAGTAACTTCCTTCAAGTCTGTCTTGCAAAATATATGTTCTGTAGGTTTCTAGCCTTCGCTGAAAGGTGAACTGCAAAGTTGGCATCACTTAATGTCTTACGTACTGCATTTTCAGCATCATGGAGAAAGCAAGTCTGTACTATTACAGACTTACATGGAGGTGCAGCACCGATTGATGCTGGATCAGTCCAGGAAGAGATCAAGCCCAAAGCGAGAACAATGATTTGGAGGCATATTTTGCCAGATACATTATTTATTAGCTATATGTAATTACCAGTATCAGTAATGTGATGTGATGTTTTATGCATTATATTATCATTAGATGTATTAGGAAGCCCACAAACATATTCACAGGCTTGTCTCAAGATTGTGATTTATTGGTTATATTGATATTTATATTCTGTAAGCATTTACATGTTTGAGACAGGATAGGATTGAACAGAAAGGGTTTTGTAAGCTAAATATTTAAGAAATAATTCACTAGATGCTAGGCAGTCACATCAACCACAAGAATAACTTAGATTAGAAAATAATAAGAAAAATATTGATGAAGATGAGCATATTGTTCATAATGATATGGATAAACAGAAATGTGGTTCATAAGATTTTTCTCTGAATTTACTGTAAACAGCTGATTATGGGGAGGTAAACTTGGTGCAGTAGTACTGTGAATCCAGCAAATGGAAATGCGTATTAATCTGATCTGAGATATTTTTTTCCAGTCCCTGTCCCCTCCTTATTTTGAGTTTCTCCGTGTTTTTGGAAGAAGTGGGGAAGGGGGAGACCTAACCTGTCATATCCTCCAGTACTGTCTTACTAATAGTGATAATGATAGTGATAATAGTGTAAAACCAACAGAACAAGAGCAATGTTGACAGTAACAACAAAAATGATAGCAGCACCAGCAACAATAATCTTAAACTATTGCCACAGGGGATGATATATATGCATATGCCATACCCACTGAGTTTGGTTTATTAATTGTTTTTACGCAAGGTATACTAATTGATTCCTTGGTTGAGTAAGCAAAAAATGAAAACACTTCACAATGGAAAATGGTTATGATGTACAAATTTACACTATGATAATTCACATGTCACTACAGAGGACCTTAAAATACCATATAAAATACATTATGAACATAAGATGTATAGCCCATTTATTTTATGAATATGTTTCATTATTTTCAGAAAGAATGTGGCTGCAGTTGAACAAATAAAAGAATCCTCAGTAGGATTCACCAAATTTCTGCTCTAAGAAATCAACAAAATTTACATCCACAATGGAGGAAGTCTTGGAACAGCTGATTAAGGATACTTCATCTAATAAGCACAGCCACATCAAACAAGTATGCCAGGAAGCCTCAGGTGAGTTTTGGAGTCAGTGTGATATGTGCTTGTCTTATATGTGTGTGTTATGTGCTTACCAGTGCCCTATGCATTATTATTGGGATATTGAAATTGAGATACTTTATCTCTCTCTTTCTCTCTCTTCTTTTCTTTCCTCTCGCTCTTTCTCTTTCCTCCTTCCCTCTCTGACTCTTTTTATTGTCACTTACTTTTACTCTCATTTTCACTCTGTCTCTCACTCTCACTTCCATTCCTGGCAATATTATTCTCATTCCATCACACTCCTTTCAGACTTGCTGGAGTCCCAGACTGGACTGTTGCGATCACCGCCTCATGAACTGAGAGAAATATGCCTGAAAGCATTGCAGCTCGCCTTAGAAACTAGAATATCGAAGCTAGTTGCTCTGGCTACGTCAGGATTCTATAAGGTATCAGAGACTAGGACTTATTAAAGAATTTTATGAATGACTTTCAAATATTTTATTGATTCCATATATTTTAATTTGTTCAGAATTATGATTTGCCCAAGGAGATGCAAGCTGATGATTCTCTGTTGAATAACTGTTTAATTTTGCAGCTGCTACGTGATACACAATTTCACAGTGGTTATGAAGAGGATGATGAGACCACTTGGTTACCGTCACAGTTATTGGCAGCTGTTCAGAGTTTGCCGCTTCATACAGAAGACGTACAGGTGGAATTGCTGAAGGTAACTAGGTTGTGAAAGAGGAATGTATTTTTGTTCAGGTCTTTTGCGTATGAAAATTATTTTTATTGTATTCCAGGATATTATTATCACTGTTTGCTTCACCATCTGTGTGTCTCTGTCTTTGCCTGACTCTGTTTCTGTCTGCTTGCCTCTATTCCTGTCCTTGTCTCTTTCCCTGTCCCTGTATCTACCTCTGCCTCTGTCTTTGTTTGTCTGGGTGTTTCCTTCCCTTTAACCCTCCTACTGTTACTCCCACTTCCTCTCTATTCTTCTCTCTCTCTCTCATGCTCTCCCTCTCTTTTTCTTTTTCCTACTTTTCCTCTGTCTCCATACAGTACATTCAGCATGCAA
>NW_020870245.1:25000-40000 GCF_003789085.1 Penaeus vannamei | reverse complement strand
TACATTAGCATATCAGAACAAGAGACTAAAAAGTACCTTCAAGGCCTTGGTGAAGAACTTGCATCACGGCCTTGCTTTGGTGTGAGGCATTTTATTTGAAAATATGCATGTCACTAAACTGCTGTTAAGTGATAGGGGGAAAAAATTGCATGTAGAAAGTTTCTCACCTAAATTCTTCACCAGTAATCGCATCTGATCTGGTGCCTTCAATTTTCTCTATCATATCTAAGTAATGAAGTGAAATGCAACTGCAATAGGAAAGAAATCATGTGCCATGATGTTTCAGTAATGACCTAGATTCAAAAGAGTGATTCTTCCTTTCTTGTTTTGGCCATGTTTAGTGTGATCTTTTCACACATATAGCTATGTTTACATTTTCCTAATTCACTTACTTGTGGGATCTTTACTTAAGATGTCAGAGCTTCTTCACCAGTTTTAATTAAAGGAGTTGGTTTTCTGTTAAGCCTGCATCTGCATATGCAATACAAAACACTGTGCATGTATATTTATTTTGAAAAGATACAGGGAAACCATACATATCAAACTACAAGTTTGGTCAGATTTCTTAATTCTGTAGTATTATGTAAAGTTAATTTACTGATTACTTAAGCAGATAATCTTCATGACTTTTTTTTTTATGTACTATCTTAGAAAGTAAGTTTGTAAATAAAAGTCTCGAAAAAAACACCATATTTACAATAAAGTATCTAGAGCAGTGCTTCTAAAGGGTATGTGTTATGTAACACATGACGGAAGTGAAGTATTCATGCTGAGAAAATTTTAGTAAAACAGTAAAAGGAAGAACAGAAAAACACACCAATATGTCAAAGGCATTTTTGTTATATTGCTTCTTCATATCCTGAAATAGCAAAATTGTAAAATGTCCCTTGGCATATTTGTATGTTATTCTGCTTTTCCCTTCATTATCTTATTTACAATGAATGGAAGTAAATGTGCTATCCTATCACTGATTTACCAAGGTAGCCTAATCCTAAGAGTCTTGTTTGCCCTCTGACTGAAAACGGTCAATTGAAACTTTTGTTAGAAGAATGATGATTGAATTGTCATGTTAATTTCTGTTTCTTTGCAAAACAAATACACTTTTTTCTTCATTTTGTTTGGGAACTTTTAGTTAAAGAACTTTCTTTATTCTCTTCCACATTTTCATACATTTCTACACGTTGTAGAACCACAGGCCTTCATTTCCTTGACCAGTAATGCAAGTCACTAACCAGCATCCCTTACTTCTCTTTGATGAATAAAGCAGACAACTAACCTCTAAAAATTACAGGAACAGTTCATAGATCAAGTGCATGGCAGTGGTGTTCTGGTGTATCTCTCCTCCGCCTGGCTAGGGGAAGTTTATCGCCAGGTGGTGAGGGACAGCTTCCTTCAGAGGGCTGGGTACTCTCCACACTCTCCTCACAATTGTGCTCTTATCAACTTACTAACAGGTACTAAATACTAATGTAGAAATTGCTTTTTTTTCTTCTTCATCAGCTGAGTTTTGTTTGGCTTTAGATTTGCTATTTTTTATTTGGATTATGCTTCTTCTTTTTAGAATGTTTATTTACGTTACTAACCAGAATTTATTAGCAAAAAGTATTTTCAGGTTTGTTTTTGTTTCTGCCAATTTTAAGCAGAAACAAGTTACACAGTTAAATGACGAAGAAAGATAGAAGCCCAACTCTTTTTTTCTTTTTACGTGAAGTTCATTGTTTCTTCTCGATTCTAATTCTTCTTATTTTAACAGTTAATTTTATTTTTCATCAGATCTGGAAAATGGCATGAGATGGTACCTTAGGCATGACGTTGGTAATGTTCATTTTTATTTTAGCTCGGTGGTGGACTTTCCTTTTCTATCCATGGCATTTACTTCAGTTTAAAAATCACATGTGGAATCTCCTTTTCAGGAATAAGTTTGATGATTTTAGTTATTAAGTTTTAATGAATGTATTGATTATGGCATTGTACTGTAAATTTGTATTAATGTTGGTTGTTCTATATGAAAGGTAAAGCAAATAGAAATTCACTCTGGATTTCTCGGTATTTAATCAGAATGAAACTGTGCTAAAATTATTATTTGAAAGTTGACGCCCCAACTGATTAAAATCACATGTTATCCATAGAAAAGGAATTTGCTTTAAGAAGGAAAAAAGGTGTTGTGTAGTAGAAAGTGATTAACAATGTGTATGATTTGTGTCTTGTTCATATGATTGGCCAACAGTGAGATAGAAAATAGGTAGTATATTAAGGGATGAAAAAACAAGTGGTGTTATGGATGAAAAAAAATTATGTAGAGCATAAAAGAATTGAAAAGGATATAGAATTGATTGATAAGGCTGATTTGGTGAAAAGAGCTTTCCAAAGGATGCAGGTATTTAACCCCTCAGCACTGGGTGTCGATATATACCATTCAAGCTCCCTACAGCCAGGTTATTGAAAGCAAGCTACCAACATGGTAACTACAGTTGACAGTTTAGGTACCTTCACTCCTTTCAACTCCAACCTTGTCAAGAACAACATCATCCATTACTACCAATTGCACATAAGTGTGTCACACTTTACTCATCTTTAGTTTCTTTGAGCATCTCATTGTGAAGCATCACAGAAGTTCCTTAGCATATCTCAGTAAAACATTCACAAAAGTCCTCTGACAATTGTTGGTGGAATGTTCCTGAGCAGCACTGAGGGGTTAAAAATGACAGTGGCATTAACCTTTGTGATTTTGAAAACTTATGAATTATATACATGTCACATGGGAACACCTTTGAACACCTTTGTGTATGATTATTATTTTTTATGTCCTATTCCTTATCATGATTTACATTCATTGGTATTTATCAATAATTATTCACTGAACTCTGTAGATCTAGATGGACTTGGTAGCAGTGAGCAAAAGAGTCAGCTGTTGTCAGATCATAGACGGCTGGAAAAAGCTGCAGCCAACATTACACACACACCACAGGTCCTGGCAGGTATGTATTATGTTCCTGCTTATGTGTACATTATATACCAGATTATTTGCCTCTCACTCTTTCGTGGAGATACAGTTCTAGTGAGGGGCATTTATTAGGAAAAAGTAAGAAGACTGTACATTCTTAAAGGATCTTAATTTTAAGTAACCTTAGAGAATTCTCTCTGTTGCTTTGTAGACACACATTCAGTAAACTATACTTAACTCATTGCCTCCAGCTGGCATGTATGTCATTCTATGCTGAGAATGGCTGTCTCATCTGGGACAGGTATGTCATATCATCAATACCTCAGTCAAAATACTGTTTATAGCTCTTCTGCAAAGTAGACTTTGCATTGTAGTGGCCAATGCTTTTGCAGAAATTTTGGCAGAAAAAAAATTACTAATGTCTCATTTTTATTAAACAAGTCTGTATCAGAGCCACAAACCAGGACTTTATCAGTAAATGAAAACAAATGCACTATGGCAGTGCAAACTTTGCACACTGCCACATTTACAGGCAACCTGGAGTTTAGACTTTTCAGTGTTTTATCTGGCTCAGAGGATTTCAGTTTTTGAATTAGTGCTTTTGATATACCTTTAGTGTATAGGAAAGTTTAAGCATTTTAGTGTTACTCTAAATTATTACAGTTCAATGATTCAAAGTTTGAAAGGGATAAGATTGATATTGCAAAGAAAAGGAAAGACCTTGAGGTCAGCAGAAGGATCAAATGTTCTTTGTATAAATTTGTTTTATTTCTTTTTCTTACAGTGAGGTCATAGTTTATTGCAGTACTTGATTAACACTGGCTTACTTTCCCCAGGGATGAAGCTGTGCCGTCGTATTGTAACATGTTGCTGGGAGAGTGTTGTGGGTGTCTTAGGAGCAGTCCTGGGAGGTGTGGGTGGAGGAGGACTCACTGGTCCTTTGCGTCATCTTTTGGGAGGAGAAGGAGCAAGAGAAGAGTCAAGGAGAGCACAAGACCTCTTAGCACAATGTCTAAATGCTCTGCAGTCAGCTGCTAGATTGGCTAATATATTGGGTAATTTTAATGTTATTATAAATTGATCACACTGGAAACCAGCCATGAAATGTCTGGTGTTATTTGAAAGTAGATAATGAAAAAGAATTACTATGGTTAGTACTTAGATCTTTTTAACAATTAGCAATTTATTCCAGGACTCCAGAGTCGATGTGGTGTGGTGTTTTCCCTTCTATCATCAGCCTGTCTGCCTAATGATGAACGCAATCCAGTTAGCACACCCAAGCGTCATAGCCTAAGATCGCCAGCATTTTCTAAGAAGATTCAGCGGCTCCATACAGCACATTTACTTTCCTTACATGTGATGATGTCATCAGGTTTAGAGCTTGGTTCTCATGCATCTGATTGTTGGACACACATTTTTAAGTAAGTTTTTATCAAGTTCATACTGTTAAGATATAGCCTTTTCTGAAATACAGTCTTCATACTTGTATTATATGCTCATTACACAGCTGTTATGCACACATTCACAGACCATTGATGATGTTTATGATGTACACATGACATTTGATGATTTTTATGATGTGCACATGACATTTTGATGTGCACATGACATTGATTATGTTTATGATGTGCACATGACATTGATGATGTTTATCATAAGAACAGTAAATATCATCTTTTACTGGCTTACTACCATCATCAAATTATCTGTTACCATGTGTCTCTTTTAATGAAGCTATACATTTTCAGATGCTGTGTATATCTGTCAGAACTTGAGCACCAGTTCTTCAGCCACACAAGTGGGTACCAGTCATTCCCTCCCAGATTTGCTCCACCATCAATGAACAGTGAGAAATCAGGACACTCTGCCTCTGATGACATTTTTAGGTATAGTGGAAGGTTTAGATTAGGCTAATGTCTTATGTACTGATGTTATTTATTTTGTTATATATGCTATTCAAGCTGTTACTTATATTTTGTATTGTTTATTCAAGACATTGCCTGCAGTTTGCAGTCTGTTAAATTCAACATTTTAGCTGTTACTTATATAGTATATTTGAACTGTTACTTACATTTTATATTCTATTAAATTTGATATTGAAGATGTTATATACCTTTTCTGACAGTGAGGATCCATACCAGTATATTGTGCCTATGTCACCCCTGGCCCCAAGCATGAATGTGGAAGAACTGATTCGAGAAAGTCAGAGTGATATAAGTAACACTGGCTTTCTCTCACCACAAGACACTGGTAAAGCAATATGTGCTCTCACACAAATGGTTGACAGGTTGGTACACCTCTTTAGTATTTGAGACTAATCTTTTTTCTTATCTGTTTTCCTTTCCATATGAAATGACAGTCAGTTATCAAAAATTGGTGTTTCTTAACCCATTCGCAATGGGTTGATCTCCCATCATGTCAGACTATCCCTCACACCTGGATGATGATGTCATGTAATGTTCATCTGAGCCTGCCTCTAGATTATGTGTGCTAAATTGTAGTGCACTTGTTTGGCTCTAGCAGCAGTCATTGAGGAAATATAGTCCCTCAAAAGTAGGTTTATGCTGTTTTTCAGACTCATTATTTAAATCTTGTTTTTGCTGCATTCAGTAGCATACAAAGAGAAGTAAATTAATGTTATCTGTGCTTTAAATTTTTTTCGATCAGCTGACTCCGGCACACCCTGATGTGTGAATCACTCATCGGAACTTAGAAATCCTGTATCAATCAACAGGCTGTTTGATGATGCTTCGACCAAGCTAAACATGGGTCATGCAGAGTTGTGTGCTGCATCTCAGGCACAGCTTTTCTCCCGGATGACTCCTCAGACACCTAAAAAGGGCCTTATGAAGTGGCCGAGAAAGGTAACTGAATCAGTCGGTTACAATATTTCTTTAATTTCTAGAACTACAAAATTTCCATAATAACAATTATTTTTCCAATATTGTTTGTTTTATATGCAGCATGGAAATTTTCTCTTGAGATAATGTGGTTTTATTGTTTTTCTTGATATTCTAATTTTGTCTCATTCCTGGAAACAGACTATGGGAGGTACAGGAGCAGAGCTGGGCAAAGGCAAGGGGGGAGATATACTCCTGCTTCACCGACTTGCCGAGGTCATGCTTCGTGCAGTCCGATCTGGCCGTCCACTTCTCCATATCATGCGAGCTTGGGCCGTTGCTGGTCCCCACTTTATGGAGGTAAGCTGTTGAATTTTAAAACATACTTATTCCTCAATCAAATGATTGGATATATCTAGAAAAACATTGAAAACTATTTTTGAGCACTGAACACTACTGATATGATGTACACTTTATCTTCCTTGCAGGCAGCTTGTCATAAGGATGGGGCAGTTAGTAAAAGGGCAGTCAGTTCTATACATGACATAGTAAATGCCATATTGAGCAACCAGACAGAGCTTCCTCATTTTCACTTCAATGAGGCATTATTCAAGCCATTTGAAAACCTCTTGTGTTTAGAACTTTGTGATGCTGATATACAAGACCAGGTAAGTTGTTAGCAAGAAAATAACTGATATTGACGTTGCTAGATAGTAACTGATGTTAAGATAGCAAAGTAGTAACTGATATTAAGATATTGAGATAGGAAAATAGTAACTGATGTTAAGATGTCAAATTAGTAACTGATATTAAGACGGCAAGATAGTGGCTGATACTGATATATCAAGATGGTAACTGATATAAAGACTGTAGAATAGTAATTGATATTAAGATGCTTATATAGTAACTGATATTAATATAGGAAGATAATAATTTCTATTAAAATAGTAACTGATATTTTGATGGCAAGATAGTAACTGTTATTAAAATACTATGAAGGTAGTATAAAAGGAACTGATGTTAAAAAAAGCAATATGGTAACTGATTTTTAATAGCAAGATAATAACTGAAATTAAGATAGCAAGCTAGTAACATTAAGATAGAAGATTATAATTGACATTGATATCTTGGTATGAGAGTTCAACTTCTAAGATTATAAGAGGTAATTATAGGTATATATTGTGCCATAATTGATGTGAATGTTGAAATTTGAGCTATTTTCTTTTCAGATTATAAGCAGTATTTGTGAGTTTGTTGAAAGCTGCACTCCAGAGATAAGGTCAGGTTGGAGGCCATTGTTTGGTGCCCTGCGTTGTGTTCGACCCCCAAGTGCCCTGCCTTCACCTTCAGTGCCAGGAGGTCTGCCTGGTATGGATTTGCTTAATTATGACTTTAAAATTTTGTATTTCAGATTTACTACGTTTCAATTTGGATTTGTTATTATTAATGGAAATGACAATAACGGGGTTAACACTATATTGAAAGGGTTAATTAGAAGAATTTCTAAAACAGGTTTTATATTTGAACAAACTTCATTTCATGTGTTTACTTAGAATGAACTGTAATTTATGTTAGCCTATACTTTTGATACAATGGGTAAAGATGTTGTTAACTAATATCTTTTGATTTTTACAGGAGTCAACAACACATGCGATAGTATGGGACACCTGCATGTTGTGCGAGATGTGTTTGAAGCATTTTTGGCAACAGATAATGTTCTGGTATTTGCAAATGCTGCTCTGGATTGTGTTCTATGCCTCCTGAAGCATGTAAAAGGTTCAGGTAATATTTCAGTGAAATTTAAATCTATTTGTCTGACAGTATTGGATATTGAAGAAAGAAATATAACTTATGATGGGGTATTCATGTTTTTTATTGTATTTAAGAGTTGCTCTGACATGTATTGAATAAATGCATATACTAAAAATCATTCTGTTTTGTGATTCACCATATGATATCCATAAGATAGACAAATTGTAGCAGATATATATGCACTATTTTTTCCCATTTTCAAAGCTTTGAAAACAATTTGCAGGTGAAGAGGAGAGCACTGATGAAACTGTGGTTGGATGGGACGAACTTGTGGGAGGTGACTTGTGCCTTGATGCCCTCCGCTACCTGCATCGGTGTGCTGCTATTCTTGCCTCCATGTACCAGATGCCAGCATGTCCTGTCTTCCATGCTGCTCACAGGTCCTCTGAAGTTCAGTTGCTTAATGTGATTGTGATAGGGACATAGAAAGTGATTTATGTATAAGCAGTTTGGATGTAGAAAGTGGTAATATTAGCGAAAGGTTATTATGTTTTATGACTTAAATGTGATTTCTTTTCAGTTTGTAATGATATATGAGATATTCATTTAGCAAAATTCATATAGATTATTACAGTTTCCTACAATACAAATGATTGCAAAATCTAGATATTTTTTTACTAAAGTTGATAGCCAATAATATTTTGATTATTGCTTTGCCCCAGAAAATATGAATTGATTCTTTTAATAACCCTAATGGTAATAATTTTTTTGCAGGATCACAGTGAATATGCCACCGCAGCTTGTAGACCCACATCTGCCCAACATAGATGAAAATCTACTTGGATCATTGCTTAATGAAATAGCTTGCATGGAAGTGAAAAAGGTACATGAATGCATTTTCTGAAAAAAATCATAATATGAAAAAGAATATTTATATATTTTTCCTTTTACAAAGTTTACTGGATTGTTCTGATGAGATTTCTTGTTGCAAGTCTTTAAACATATAAAATTGCTTAAATATATATATATATATATATATATATATATATATATATATATATATATATATATATATATATATATGTGTGTGTGTGTGTTGTGTGTGTGTGTGTGTGTGTGTGTGTGTGTGTGTGTGTGTGTGTGTGTGTGTGTGTGTGTGTGTGTGTGTGTGTGTGTGTGTGTGTGTGTGTATATGTATATGTATATGTATGTATATGTATATGTATAATGTATAATGTACATGAACATATATATATTGCTTACATTTATGTTGAAACTGATTAATATCAGTGAACTGATCATTATGATTAAGGTTCTTTGTGAAGACCATAAACAGAATACATTATTAATACAGATAATTGCTTTTAAAAAACTGTCTCCACTGTAATGAAATATATGAGATACAAACAAAAAGTTTTTTTTCACCTCTGTAGGCCTATATCTAGTACTCACCTAGAAAATACTTCATTTCAGGTTTCCTATCAAGCACTGTGGCCTTCTGCAAGTAATCAAGAAGTGACCCTGATGATGCTGGACCATAGCAGTGGGATCCTACAGGTGTGGTACCTGCTCCTTGAAGGATTGGCAGGAGCTACCATGACCTGCCCTAGACGGTACCAGCCCCAGGCGCTTGACACACTTTTCACCCTCTTGCGTAGTTTACCAGATTGTCCTGGTAAGTTTCTGAGTTGCAAATCTTCTAGTAACATTTTGATTATTGCTTTGCATGATCATCAACCTTTTTAATGTTTATTGTTTGATAGATAAAGTAAACAGAAAATATCGCTCTCTCTCCTACAGGCCCTATGTTTGGGATGTATTGTGTGAACCACTTGTTGTTGCCACTGATGCAGGGATGGCTAAGGAGATCGTATACTCTTCCATCCAACAGTTGGGATTTTACTGCATCATTCAAACAGTACACTGGATTAACATCGGACCTTGTTGTGGAGTACCTCTCAAAATTAGCTAACAAAGGTATGAAGTATGTCTGTTCACACTTTTGTTAGTGATGGCACATACTTTCATATTGAAACTGAAATTTAACTGTTTTAGATAGATAAATATATGCAATTTTCTGAAGGTAGAAAATATCATAATTTTTTAATGGCTATATATGATTTTCTTCATTCTAGGTGTTTTGTCGGAGACTCCTGGAGCTTTGTTAATGCTACAGCAATGTTTGCTGGTGCTTGTGGAGTGCATTACTCATCCCAGTGAAACAATATCAAGACTAGGATGTGCATGTATTAGGTAGGTTGCTCTGTAACATCTTATTTTTTTCCATTATGGTAATTAAAGAAAGGATAAAACTGTTTGTAAAACTATTTCTGTTTATTTAGAGACAGGAAGATTTAGATGTGTTTACTGCATCCTTTTGTATTTCTTATTTTTCTAAGGATATGATTTATTTGTGGAAGAGAAATTTAAACCTCAGAGAATTAATAATATGAAATAATGTAAAACTCAGTGACTACATATGATAACTATATCCTATGATATAGAACAGGTAGTTGTCATGTAGGAAAACAGTCCCTTTGAGATGAAGTGGAGGATTCATTCATTGAGCAAAGTGTGAAAAAGTCTAACAAAAGTGATAATGGGAGGAAAGTTTATGCCCCAATTTTTACTTAGTTAATTATATTATTTTTGACCCCATTGCAAAAAAGATAGCTTTATTTAGATTAATACTTTGTACTCTAACTAAAAGTATGGTTCATGCATGGCATCTTTAAGCTTTGGTATTAAACTTTGAGGTATTACCTTTCATACTATTCAGTTTCATAACCTTATTGGAATTTAGTTAGTTTTCTATAATTTGTTTATTTACAAGATGTTAAGTCCAGATCTTTACAGCTGAAGACTCTATTAGAGTTGGGTCAATTTTGAAATGTTCTTTAATAACAAAAGCAAATCTGACATTGATATCTTTCTTTCAGACATGTGATCAGCAGTTGTGGTGAACATTTACCTCCAGAATACTGGGATGTTGTGGTCTGTGGCTTGCACCGTTCTTGCATGGTATGACTGGTGTGCTTTTCTGTTTAAGGTTTACAGTTGGTGTAGTGTATATATAAAATGAATTTTATTCAATATCCATATATATATTTAATATGCATTTTGTGTTTATGTACCCATATATTTGTATAATTGTACTTATGCATTCATCAGCATTTTTTCATTCATGTATAACATCAGTTGGGAAAATATATTTCTTGATGCATTGTGTTACCTGGTTCAGATAATGAGTAAGTGTGTAGCCAGGACTTTAATGTATGCTTCTCATTATCTTATTTGAATTAACCCCAACATGAGGGGGCCAGAATTTCCTGTGACATAATCATTACACAACAGTCTAGTCTTTCTAGAAAGGGTGTATGCTTTGTACAGCCAGCCCACCTTCTCACTTGCTAGAGCGAGTCATGATGTGTATATGTGTCATATGTGATTATGTCATGATGGCTGTAGCTGCACTCGTCACTAAGATGTTAAGCTCGCCTGCTACATATCACAGATGGATAGTAAACCAATTTACATGATTTATTTTATTTACAGGTCTCACTGTATCCCCTGTACCAGCTGATGAATCTCTTTCATCCCGAATCTCCCAATTTCTATGGCGATGTGGGCCAAGTGAAGGTAGCGGCTCGAAGAGACTGCACTGGGAAAGACAGTGATCGTCTGAGACAGCTCTCTCACCAGGTTCATAATAATGTTTCTTATGTGTATTGTAGAATTATTGTGGTTTATGTCATTTATAATGATAAAAAAGGTAACTATGTATATTCTAATTACACTACTCCTTCCAGGTATTCTTATTAGATACACAGAGAAGTAATATATCTGCTGCAGTGGATAACCCAGATGCTGAGGATCGCTCATTCATATTCCTGCTGTACCCTGAAGATCATGGACATGCTAATGTTTTGCACAGCTGTAGTTTTGAGGCAAATGATGAAGAGGAACCAGTTCGAGTACCCTTTAGAACTTTGATTGTTGGCCTCCTTGCGCATCAAATTCTCCTACAGACACTAGGATCTTTCTTGGTTCAGGGTTCTCCTCATATTATACCAAGGTACATAGAATTTGAAATGTCTCTCTGATCAAAATAATGCCAAAACATTGTTTTGGCATTACATGGATTCACACTATTTTATAATGCTTATAATTTTGTTTTTCTTTCTTTTTTACAGTTTGGCAAATGTAATCTTGCAAGGCATGGGGTTCTCAAAGACAGAGAGTGAAGATGGAAGGGTTGCTGAGAGTGAAGGAAAGGTTCCAGGATTTCTTCGTTTTATGAGACCAGATCATATACAAATTTTGATGGATGCTCTTCAGCAGTCCTATACTGCAGCTGTTGAATTTGATCGTCGTCCTGGGCTTAAATTTTTGATCCAGAAAGTTGCACAAGCTGAGAGAGCAGCAAATTTGTACAAGCAGGCAGGAGCCAGCTGGACACTTCGGATGGTGACACTCTTTGACCTAACACTTTCCCAGGTGAAACATGGTTTAGGATTAAATGAAGTTAAGGAAGTTCTCGAAAAAGATGTTAGAGCAAAGAACACACTCAAGAGACAAGATGACAAAGAGGAAGAAACCGAAGGATCTCAGGCTAACAAAGTATTACAAAGACCAACACAACTGTTGAAAAATGATACAATTCAGTATATTCAGATGTTAAGAGCTTCATTCACAGAACTTTGTGAGGTCTATTTAGATCTGGTCATCGACAAAGATGGACATTACTCGGCAGTTGACAAAATAAATGACCAGCCGATATTCTTCCTCACAGTGCAGCCAGATGAGTTTCCTACAGGTCACCGTAAGAGTCTAGCACAGTGGACTAAAAGCTTGGAAGAATTTAATAAGCAGTATATCAAGGGAAAAACAAAGGACTCGGAGGTGAATGAAGAAGACAAGGAACCAATTGCAGGAACCATGACAATTGGTGCTGGCCCTAATAGCACATCCTTGCCAGGGAACCATCCCAAAAAGGCACAGGAGCAAAATGAAGTCCGTCCCTTTACTCTGGCAGACTTCGCTCGAGAATATTCTTCCGATTCTGAGGATTCCGAGTCGCCAGAATTTGCAGAAACAATTGACTCTGGTGTTGCAAGTTTGGCAGGTGAGGAGATTAGTATTTTATATATATGCTGTCACCTAGATATTCATCTTTACACATCTATAAATATTTTTAAAGTTAACATGGCAGCCACCATCATTATACCTACTGAACTTAATAAAACCCAATTTAGTGGGCCATGGTAAACAAGATGGCCCCCAATTAACTCAGTTACTTAAGACTTGGGTACTGATATTCATAAATTTAAACTGTGACCTTTTAATAGTCAATATCAGAGATAGAAAAGGGCATCTCCTTTGTTTTAATGTATTGCCAAAGTCTAAAACTCAATTATATCTGTAATGGGTGCTGCATTATAAATATACTTCCTCTTCTAATAGTTCTACCATAGTTGCCGTACGGGTCAGATTCGTTTTTCATTTTTCATTGTGTAGGCTTTGGTACTGATTCACTCCTTAAATAGAAAATAACACTGTTTCCCTCTTTCCAGATGGGCATCAGAGCATATACAGAGTGGCCACCGAGCGGGACATAGCCACTTTGATGACAGATTATAGGAGACGAAAGAATCAACATTCACTTCCTTCCATGCATAGAGAGAAGAGATCAAATCCCTTTTTGGAAAGAAAACCAAGCAGGCCGGCTGATCCTGTGCCACAGGAAATCGAGGAGCAAAGAACTAATAGTCTAATGAAGGTAAAGTATAGGAAATGGTGCAGATGTGCCATTCCAGCAATTATTTTTGTGTTTCTTTAGTCATGATCATCAATGTATGTAAATGTGTACATGTGTATTATTATTGATGTTATGTCACTTTTTTATTATAGTTTGTAATGATTTTGCTTGGTTTTACTGTAGTTGTGTATGCATTAGGTTATTGTTATTAATATAGTATGATTGCATTTCAGTTGTTACTGTAAATGTTTTTTCATGTGTCATTCAGTGAACATTAGCTGAACTTTTGACCTTTTACCAAACACAGGACAGTGAAGCTCACCTGAAAGTGTGGACAGAGATGGTTGTGACTGTGTTTGACCTCATCAGTCAGCTGAGTGATTCTGAGCTGCGTCCACTGTTGCCTCTCCTGTTCCCAACTGTGCGATCCCTAACGGCACATGCACATGACCCCCACCTGCGGCAGGTGGTTGCAGAGCTCCTGACCAGAGTTGCAAATTTGTATGGTTTTAGTCCAGCAGAGTGATGTATATCTATATCTCAGATGAAATACAACAAAAAATAATTTTAATGATAACAAAATGGTACTGTTTCCTGACATAGTAAAGTGTCATATTTCAGTGTTCTAAAATATATGGTACTAAATAAAGTGTGAATATCAAATTTATTTTGTCACATAGCTTTATGGCTTTCTTGAGAATGCGGTTTTATCTTATTCTCCTGTGATTGGTGTTTAATTTATTATTTTATTTTTTGAGAAATGTTTTAATCATTAATATCATGATTATGCAAAACAGTCCTGTTTATCAGATTTAGTGTGGACCTTTTAGTTGTGATTAATGTCAGTCATTTTGAATTGTACCTGCTTCACACACAAAGTAAATATATATATATTCTTTCTCTCTTTATTTCCTTTTTTCTTTCCTTTTCTTTTTGTTATAAAAAAATAATGAACTCTTGTTTATACAATTTTTAAATATTTATTATAGCTGATATTTTATGAAGAAGGAGACTATCAATATGAATTTTGTATGATTGAAAGAAGCTGGAAGTTTATCCTGCATATGCTAATTATTTATATTTCACAAAATGTTTACCAGGTGATAATGAATGTTGTGATATTTAATAGAACTTTGCATATAGCTATATGCTAATTGTTATTAAATCAACATTAGTCTACGTGATGGACATAACACTCCACCATGTTGATACAATGGCAGAATGACTCACTAAATCTATTTTGTGTAATGTGATTTTTCTGCCATTAATCTGAATGTGAAAAGAATGAGGCAGTAGTAAAATTAGGGCATTACTATTGCAATTTTATTATTACTATTTTTGTTTTCCTCTCTCTCTTTTTGCTTTTCCCCTCATTAGTATTCATGATGTCTTTCTTCCACTAACCATCTATAATATTGTATTAAAAGGCTTATCAAGTTTGAGTGTGGTAGTGTCATTTATATATTATCATAAGTGGTTGTAGTGAATTTGCTTGTGGATATTTATATAAACAAGTCATTTCAGGCATGCAGCAGAATATACAAAACTTGCAGTGAGAATCAACTGCAATATCTGATGTGTTGCATTAGCACATTTGATTAAGTTGTAGGTATAAGAGATCTTCTAAGGTTGCTAATTTGAATTGATTTATCAAGTCATTTTCACATAATGATAAACAGACCTGTAATGCAATTTTGCTGGACTTT
>NW_020870245.1:17500-20000 GCF_003789085.1 Penaeus vannamei | reverse complement strand
AAAGGAAAAAGAAAGGAAGCAGCGAGAAGAAATCACTAGAAAACGAACTAAACAGAGATAGGAATACACACAAAAAAAAACATTTTAAAAAAAAGAGAGAAACGAAAGGAAAAAAAACAAAGGTCATTTATTACGTTACATTACGTTTTCTAAAAGAAAAAAAAATGGCTGATAAAGTAAACACAACTAAAAATTTCATATTCTGATCGTGCCATCCTAACTGATTCGACGAATATACTTCAATGCAGTTATCGGTCAGTCTGATTAAACACGAAATTATCATGCGGTTGCACGAATCTCATAACTTGTACAAAGCTGAACCTTGTGTTATTTGAAGCGAAGGGCAAGCAAAAACCTTTTATCTCAAAATTATATACGCTGAGCATTTTTTTTTATCGAGGAGTGGGACGATATTGGTGATATCACGAGACATCACAATCTCAAGACCAAAAAAAAAAAAAAAAAAAAAAAAGAGATAAAAAATTATAAATAAAAAATCGACGATGAGATGTTAAAATTCAGCAAATCGTGGTACACCGCTCGCCCTGGTGTTGACTTGTAAATTTTAATCTCGTAAACTCGTTGGAAATGATAGGAGAGAAGAGAGAGAGGGGGGAGAGAAAAAGAGAGAGAGGGGGAGAGGAAAAAAGAGAGAAAGGAGAGAGAGAGAGAGAGAGAGAGAGAGAGAGAGAGAGAGAGAGAGAGAGGAGAGAGAGAGAGAGAGAGAGAGAGAGAGAGAGAGAGAGAAGAGAGAGAGAGGAAAATAAATATCCCCTTATCATATGCATAAGCCATGAGTTACGGTAATTGATAAAAATAATGATATCAATTATAATAATTATTGTCATTACTACAACACCTAATAATGATAATGATAATGACGAGGATGATAATCATAATATTGATAATGACAATGGTAATGATGATAATCTTAATAATAATAATAATAATATCAATAATGATAATAGTAATAATGATTATGATTATGATAATAACTAGAAGCCCTCAGCACATAACTCCGCCAAGGCAGTAGAGTGACATACAATGAAAATATTCACACTTGAAGAATTGCAATAAGAACACCTCTTTCTTAAGTACACTGGTGACGTCCACAACATATCTTCCTTTGCGGAGCTAATAAAGATAATGATAATGATAATTAATGATAATGATAATTTAGCCCTGTTGCCAAGGGAATAGGGATATCTATGCAGTCATTAAAAAAATCCCGGATAAGGATCATGATCCGTTTCACTTTCAATGTTTAATGGCATTTAAAACCTCTAGTTAAAAAATAATCATAAAAGTCTTCAGAGTTTTTTTTTAATTATCCGGGTAACAATGAGAAAACAAACAAAGAAACTAACCAACGCCACCAAAAACATAACCTCCTTGGCGAGGTAATAATCATAACCATCATTATTACCGTCTTATCCTTATCATTATCACCATTGCTGTTATGATAACAACAACGACGACTATGACAAAAACTAATGATGAACATACTAACAATAATTTTAAAAATTCAGTGCGTATTCATGTTTCTCTTTTTTCTCCATGCATCCATGCTCATTTCTCTTTGTATGTTTGTCTCTGTTTAACATAAATGTCGGTTTGCCTCGCTATCCATCTTTCATTTCTCGTTCCTCTCTCTCTCTCTCTCTCTCTCTCTCTCTCTCTCTCTCTCTCTCTCTCTCTCTCTCTCTCTCTCTCTCTCTCTCTCTCTCTCTCTCTCTCTCTCTCTCTCTCTCTCTCTCTCTCTCTCTCTCTCTCTCTCTCTCTCTCTCTCTCTCTCTCTCTCTCTCTCTCTCTCTCTCTCTCTCTCTCTCTCTCTCGCTCTGTCTGCCTCTCTCTCGCTCTGTCTGCCTCTCTCTCGCTCTGTCTGCCTCTCTCTCGCTCTGTCTGCCTCTCTCTCGCTCTGTCTGCCTCTCTCTCGCTCTGTCTGCCTCTCTCGCTCTGTCTGCTCTCTCTCGCTCTGTCTGCCTCTGTCTGCCTCTGTCTGTCTGCCTGTCTGTCTGTCTACCTGTCTTTTGTCTCTCGTTTCTCTCCCTCTCCTTCTCTCCCTCTCTCTCTCCATCTCTCCCCCTTTCTCTATCTCCGTGTCAATTTAAACACTCGTTTCTGATTATCAAATATGTTATCGGGTATTTTGGGAAACAAATATATGTTGAAATATACCCATCCTTATCTTTATGCTAAAAATGTCTAGATATTCCTACTCGGCAACTGCAGTCCGGCGCAGTCGTGTCTCCTTTTCTCATAATCAGTCGCCAGTCACCGCACAAGAGCTGGAGTGGGAGGACGCTGCTACGCCATTGTCATCCTCGTCATCTCGTCTTGCAAGTGCGTCAAGAATTTCATTTTGAGGCCTGTGAGAGGTAGGTCGAATAGGAATCGTTGAGTATTGGAGAAAACCTCCAATATTACCCGTAAATACCTTAAAATCGGCGTGAAAGGCGGAGAAAGCGGGTGCCTACGTGCTTCCCGAGGTCGGCCCTAT
>NW_020870245.1:5000-12500 GCF_003789085.1 Penaeus vannamei | reverse complement strand
CCCACATAGTGCCATCTTACATATTATTATTATTATTATTATTATTATTAATTATTATTTATTTTCCTTTTTGGTATTATCCATATGGTATAAATGCATTTCATTCAAGTACAGTACAGTACTTTTATAAACATGAATTAGCAACAGGCAGGCAGGCAGAGAGAAAGAGAGAGAGATATCAAGTATAGATATAAATATAGATTAATTGAAAGGTTGATATGGATAGATACATAGCTAGATAGCTTGAACCTGCATCTATTTCATTGTGTGGTGTTCTTATCAGTTACACATGTTCTATGTTTGATGACACTACTTAAAGTGCTTTTTTATTTTTTTTTACAATAATTGGTTTGAGTTGTTGTTTGTATTTACTTCAAAGTGTTGATAACATAAGAAGTACTTGTCATTGACCTATAAAACCCTAGTGTTTTATCTTGTCTTGTGGTACATTATTTGTCTTGTTTTTTACTGTAGATTTTCATAAAGTAAATGATGCTATTCACTGGTGTTTGCAGTTATGACTAGTATCGATCATGACAGCTTTGGTGAATAATTTTTTACAGTAGTTGGGAGGATAGACTTTTGATGGCTGACTGATATCTGGGAACAGTGTTGTGTAATTGTTTTCTTATCTGTGATTCAAAAATAGCAGTGAGTGTTTTGTCAAGGAATGACAAATAAAGGGAAAGGGTTTTGAATAATGATCCGAGATGAAAATATTGTTTGTGCCTCACTTTAAGGGAAATATTTGAGCTTAGATATTACTTAACTTTATCAGAGATTGCTGTGAGTGGGATGTCGTTGGGCAAATTGGAAATCCATGACATGATATATAATTTTTATTTAATGAATGTTATTAAGTAATCTTTATATATTGAATATATGTATTCTGACATGTATGCATGACAGGGTACTTCATATTTATGTAATTAATATTATTATGATTATTAAGTAATCTTTCATATATTGAATATATAGCTTCTGCTGTTTTGATAATCCTTGAATTGATTTTATTAATTGTTTCACTAGAAAAAAACAAACTAGAAAAGGCTCCTTGAAAATTTGTTGATCTGTGCAAGGTTGCGTAAGAACTTGCATCATCATAACCTGGGAATGGAATCACAGTTTTGACCAGTTTGTAGAAGACTCATTATTTAAGTATAAGGATATTCTTAGATTGGGTCTTTAGAATCACTCAGTTGAGTTTTATTTTTCTCCAAACAGGTGGTGACAGCTCATCAAGCGTGTTTGCTGGGGACACACCAAGCTGGTTTAGTTCATAGCAAAGGAGCCCTCACTGCTACCCGTGACCTCCTCCAGCGCTGCTCGCCGAATGACACCAGCACACTCAACAAGATCAAAGTGGATGACGTGAGGTAATGATAAATGACGTAGAAAGATCCTTGGCTATGAGCGTCATATGAAAAGTCACATTCCGATTGTGGTTAGGATAAATACGGTATACTCAAAAGGGAATAATGTATAAAGCATATGAATTCTTCCAGCTCTCGCAGTGTATGCCCTGTCAACTTTGTATCGGTGCAACTCGACGAATCGGCCATCAGTGGAGCAGTTGCTGAATTTGGCCAGGTTCGGCTTCCTGATACCATCACTCATCATTCATCGCCAGTTATCCCAGCCAAGTGAGTTGTAGTGAGAAATTATGGCCTAACAAGAGTGTATTCAACAATTTTTAGGATTTTTTACCATTACAACCTTTTTGGTCAGTCATTTATTTCTAAAAGATTACTGTAATTTAATGTGAGCAGAGAAATAAGTCATGCATAAGGATCACATCTAAAAAGACAGACAACAAATAAGCATAAATAAATAACTAGAATCTAGTTCTCTTGATTAATACATCTCTAATGGCTTTGTGTAGTACTAGGAAGGTTACATAATGTGAGGCCTTCTACATAAAGAAAAAGAGAAATAGAATTAATTAATAAGTTCAAAATGTTTATCTTCAAACAAAATAGAGTAATAACAGAAAGAAGTTAAAAATGACTTTTATTATGACTGATGCATCTTAACCTAAATTAGTCATGAAAGGGAGAGGAAGGCATTACCACATTACCATTTACAGAGTTGAGGAATATGAAGATGCACAACACGATGTCCTTCACAAGAGTGTAGCAGGAGAATCCTCTGGACCCGATTCCCCTCTGCGCGTGACTGTTACTTTCCCTCGGTTAACAAACCAGAACTGGCTTGCAAAGGATAAGAAGACTACAGGTTTAATCCAGTCATCCAAAGCATATGTAAGTACCTTTTTATACATATTTTAAGAAGTCTGTTACTTTTGGGAAAAGTAACGCTCTCTCTAGAAGTTATCTTGAGATGTGAAGTTGAATAAGAGGGAAAATATGATGGGGAAAAATTGATATTGGTTTTAGTTTAAGAAGAGAGATATTGGATAGAAATGAGAAGTCAGGGTTAAATAAGAAGGGAATGCAGCTTGGTAGGATTCTCAAAAAAAAAAAAAAAATTGAGTGTTTGCATGTTTGTATATTAGTCTTTTGTATTATTGGTGTGGTCATTCAAATTCTGTTAGTGTTTTGTAAAGGGTGCTGTAAAGACCAGGTGTGTTTTTCTGACCAAAGACATTGAAATGTGATATCTAAAGTTCTATTATTGTTCATCATTCCAGTCTCATTATATATAATTAATTCCTGTTTAAGCTTCACTAGAAATTCATTAAAATGTTTTAAGGATATTGTTCTTTTGAAATGAATGGATTTCATACTGTTGATAACATTAACTCACTGCTGATGAGAAAATACAGTTTTCAGTTTTTTTCTATTTTTTCTTTCATTCTTTTTGCTTTCCTTTTGGGTATGAGCTTCTGTGCGCAGAATGTCTGCAATTAAATGGCTTTACATGTGTTCATCCACCAAGGAGTCAGAGTAGTAGACCTCATGAGCTCGTCTGATTTGATCTTTCGTTGAATATTGATGCTGTTATTTTTATTATAGATATAATCATAATGTCAGTAACATTACTAACAGCAATATGAAAAAAGAGAGTATTCCCAAGAATAAACACAGTCAATAGAAACTCAGTGGCCTTGGTATGACTGCACACGCCATCCCTGCGGTATTGGGTTAATGATTATTGAAAGAACTGGAAACGGTTTATTTTAAGAGTATTGTATGACACTTCAGCATTTACTCTTGATCTGGTACTTATATTATTACCATCGAAAGCATTACCTGGCTATAGTATTTTCCAAGTAGCATTTAAGATGGAGGCTTATGAGTGTGTATATAAATAGTTACTTATTATTTTATGTGAACCGTTACTTTATTTTTCTTTTTTAATACTGGTACTTAAATTATTTTTTTGGTTTTAGAAACTGTTACTTAGAATTTTATAAGGTTTGTAAAATGATATTTATATGGCAATGTTAACTGTTTGTTGTATTATTTCCGTAAGTTTTAACTTAGCCTTGCAAATTCTCCCGTTCTGCAGATTGATAACAGAATGAACACGCACGGCCAGTCAGGTGACATCACCTCATGGTTGAGCAGCCTTCAACTAGCTGGGGCGCAGGAGGAAGATGATCAGCCATCCACTCCTGGGAGTTTAGACAGCTATGACATTGTAGGCAACCGTGCCCACTCTGTGCGGACCTCGGAGTGCTCTAGCATTGAAATTGTCCCGAGCCACTATGATTCTGAGAAGGTAGGAAAATTTTTGTTTGTATTTTCATTTTTGTTCAGTATTATTTTGTGCCAAACTTCCTCCTTTGTGTGTTTTATTTCTGTATGACTAAATTAGACTGATTCACAGGAATGATTTGGTATAAGTTCATATTTTGCCTTCTAAATTAATGGAAAAGATAGATGACTAGTAAAGTTATTATTTTTATTCAAATCTAAGATGAGGCTAGAGAAAGTATGTGATTTTGTTGTCTAAATCTTAAGTACTTGTATATGATTGTTTGTTAGTTTGCTTGTTTGTTTTTAGGAAGGCAGAATAGAACTAAAGAAAAGGGCTTAGATTATGCTGCAGTATGTTGTTAAAGGGGGTAATTGTTTTGTTATCTGTGCACCATATTTAAATTTCTGTATGGGTGAAAAAATTAGAATGTTTGCAAGTAATGTAACATTATAACCAAAACAGGATCCACATTTTAATTATTAGACAGCAGATTTGAAAGTTTCACATTGAACGTACTGTACACTGTTTAACTGTATTTTGTCACAATTCATCTACTTTTCCCTATCACTTGGTTGATTTTAGGCTTTTATTTTTATTCTGGCCAAAAAATATATGGGGAACACAAATAGATCCCCTTTTCCCAGTCTTTTAATTAATTGATCAGTACTATTTTGCTCATTTGGGGGAATTGCTGTTTAGTATCTTGATCAGAACAGATTGTGGTTTGGTTTATTGTAAATGCATGAAAAGTGAAATGCATTTTAAAATATTGTGGTATTCTTTCAGAATGACTTCAGTCCTCCAAGCTCTGTTTGTGAGATTGAAAACTTGCATCATTTTGTTGGAGAAAAGTCACGCTGGCTTTGTCAAGATAATTCACCTTCACCAAAGCTGACCTTGGAGAACATGAAGATGAAGTCAATTTGCCAGGCAAACGAAGCCTGCTCCACTCTTTCTGCATGTCTGTTCCAGAACAGCTGTGGAGAATCGGCGTTGGAAAAAGCTCAGCAATCAGCAGCTTTTAAAGCTCGCATGCGACGCAAGAGGACCATCTCCAAGACTGGGGGTGCTGAGGAAGTGCTGGCTCACATGATGGATATAAAATCTTCAGAAAACTCTCAGTGGCTCTTGAAGCAAGGAGGAAGTCCAGTGTTCCCCAGGCCAGTGAAGCGAGCCATGTATGAGTTGCCATCGGCCATGTGGCTGAGACAGACTCCTCCAGTTCCTAACACAAGAACACCAGCAGTTGTCCTGACTACTCACTCTAACATCTGGCTTCTTAGTAAGCTCAGAAGTCAGAAGGAGAAACTAAAGCAGGAGAAAGACGAATCAGAAATTGAGAAGGATGAGGATGAGAAGGAAAGCAGAATTACAACAAAAGACTTAGCCAATGCTCTGGAGAAGGTCAGCATGACCTCGGAGACACCCAGTTATTCAGTAGGAAGGTTGAGCCCAGTTTCAGATGCACAGTCATGGCTCTTCCCAAAGAAATTTGGCCATACTATACAGGCACCAGATAATAAGTTAGTTGAAATGGGTTATGAGAATAAGAACCGCTGGTTAGTTTATTCTTCCTTGAAAAATTCCACTTTAAGTACTGGAAGCAAGTTGCCCTCTCCACTTCCGGAACCTATATTGGATGTAGCTCAAACTGGAATAAATAACTGGCTAATGAAGAGATTATAATTTTTAGAAAAATTATTGTAATAACTAGTTTGCCTATATGCATATCCCAGCTGCTGGATAAAAAGTTAGGAATCCAGTGCTGGAAAAGTATATATATTGGACTTATATATTCACGTTAGAGAAATGTTAATAATTTTTATTACTGGTTTAGATTATGTTTATCCTTTCTCATACTCAGTAATTACTAAGTTCATTCAGAAGAAAATGAAAAATGCATCAAAGAATTGCATCCAGATTTGGTAATTTATTAGTTACTTTTTCCAGGGGATGACTGTATTTAAGATGTACAGGGAACAAGTACTGTTTGAGAGGAAAAGACACCACACGCATTTTATATATAATTTTTATATACATATTTGTAAACACTTCACATTATAATCTCTTTCTTATCTTGTATATGCATTCTGGATTATTTTACAAATAATTTCTTTTATATGTTATAAAAAGTTTATAATATTAGGAAATTCTCTTGAATTTTTTCTTATCAGCAAGCATTATAGTATGATGATCACCTATCAGATAACGCTGGATATGTGTTAAATTTAATTTTGTTTTGCAATATGATAGAGCCTGTGCAAGTAGGCTACATGTAAATGTTTTAGAATGTGAATCCCAAATTTCTGAAATGTTTTAGTTATGATTAATGGATTTCTACATTTTGTAGAAGAATTTTTAATGGAACATATTCCTTTTAACTTTGATGCTGCATAGAGTGACCTGGTAAATCTGCAATTAAGTAGATTAAGTTGCATTGTCAAATTGTGATAATGAGATAGGAATATAATGTGAAAAATTGTCATACCCACACATATATGTACATTCACATTTAAACACATGCACACACAAAAATACATAGGGATTTTTTTTTTCCAACTAAGCAAGTGAGTGGCTTAGTTTTTGTGTGTAATCTCAGGGTGGTGTAGACAAAAGCATTTTTGTGCTGCAAAGTGCGGTATCTGGTGTTTAAATGGCACATTTACCCCATGGCTGTCAGTAATTGTGAAAATGGGAAGTCAGTTTGGTAAAAAATATGCTATTTATAGGAAATTCTTTTACTTTGATGCCCATCTGGTTGACTGGATGCGGTGTTCATCAACCACATGTGGAGTATATGAAGACATGCTTTTTTATTAAGGAGATTTCATTCATTTGAAAGTCTGTTATTAAAGGAATTGCATGATACAGAGAAGGCCAGTGTGCCTTTTTGTATTTTGCTTGCCATACACTAGATAAAAAAAGGTTTCGAGATTAGTTCTGGACATTTTTTTTAAAGGTTTTAAAGTTTTTCAAATTACTTGCTGATGTCAGAAAGATGTTCTCAGTGCTGCCATGTTCAGATGCAATTATTCAAAGCCATGTAGTCCATATTTCATTCCATAATCATTAATATCTCTCAATAGTGCAAGGTATTCATGTGCATCGTAGGAGTCGGACATTGCACAGTACATATTTCACGATACTTGCAGCTTCGATACTGCTAGTAAATATTTCATTCCACAAATACCATGTTTAAAATATGTATCCGAAGCACCTTATAGTAATATATGTGGTTTTGATCACCTGAAATCGGTGTTCTGAAATTGCAAATTGAAATTGGACGTATGAAGTTATGAATATTGTAGATTAAAGCTTTAAACCAATAAAACATTGTGCAATTATAATGACTATTAATCAGAATGTATAAAATCCTCTTTGCTGTTTTTTCTCTTAAAAAGTTTATGAAAATACGGGATGTCTTGAATTTACTTCTAACTTCGATAACTTATGATTCATGATTCAACTTCCAAAGATATTTATATATATCAGGCACATATTTCAAATTAAAAGAAATTTGAGTAATTCACATTTATAACAATTATAATTCTTTATAGAAAAAATCATAGTTTTATTTGATTTTCCTATCTAGAATTGTGATTTTGTGCAGTTACAATCTCTGCCTATGGAATTGTCTAAATTATATGTTATTAAATATTTGATAAACCTTCCCGTTCTATTTTCGAATGACACCAGTTACCCTCGTAATCATTTTTAGCGTTGTTATTGATCAATGCAATTGCAATTATCGTTAATTCGTGAAACAAGACGCACCACAATAAAAAGGGAATAATCGATTCCTCATCGTCAGGTAATGTAAGCTTCTGTAAGTGTATG
>NW_020870244.1:184433-189433 GCF_003789085.1 Penaeus vannamei | reverse complement strand
GATGATTATATAACAGTGTCATAGCTGTCTAGTTGTATGTATAATGTCAAGATCCTAAAAAACGTTTTGATATTGGGATTTTATTACATTACACTGATAATAAATTATCAATTAATAAATGCATTGATTTTTATGATTTAACTAAATCCTTGAATTACACTAATTATTAGAATTAATGTTGTCACTTTGAAATATATTGATAACTTATTTAAAGTACATCATGATTATTGAAAACAATTAAACATTTATCAATCTAACATAATAATGTTGTGGAATAGGGGGCCACAGCATATATATGCACACACACACACACACACACACACACACACACACACACACACACACACACACACACACACACACATATATATATATATATATATATATATATATAAGAGAGAGAGAGAGAGAGAGAGAGAGAGAGAGAGAGAGAGAGAGAGAGAGAGAGAGAGAGAGAGAGAGAGAGAGAGAAGAGAGGGAGAGAGAGAGAAAAGCAAGTAAGGCATTGCTATTACACTCCTCTCTCGCGAAGATTATTTTTTCTACGCTTCACTAATATAATTGCCCACAACCGAGCCTTGCAATGACAGCCTAATATATGTTTTTTCTAGCAACAGCATGATTTATATTCCAGAAGTAATACACACATATGGAAAGTGTGTGTGTGTGTGTGTGTGTGTGTGTGTGTGTGTGTGTGTGTGTGTGTGTGTGTGTGTGTGTGTGTGTGTGTGTGTGTGTGTGTGTGTGTGTGTGTGTGTGAATTTCGATAAATAAACAGAAAACACAGAAATGGGAAGGATAAACATACTGACATAGATAAATACATAGTTACCAGTAAACAGACATAGACAAATTAGATACAAACACATAAAGGTTTACATAAAGTGGTCATCATTTCACGTAATATTTTTTTTCCTTCCTTTCCTCTTCCTTTGTAAGAATGGGAGCAATAAGAGAGGAAAATAGAAAAAAATACACAGATTCATCAGAACATATACGTAGGTAGTAAACAAAAATCTTCATTTCCCTAACTACAATTTCGCTCTTCGTAGAGAGAGAGAGAGGGAGACAGAGAGCACACTTAATGAACAACCTTGGGAAATGCCAGTAAAATATGTAAAAAAAATAATTAAACGAACGAATCAAAGGAATAAAACCAATAAACAAGAAATAATATAATAAAAAAAACTACATATTCCCCTCACTTTGACATCTTCGGTCGACCCCCGCACCCAACCCCCTCCCTAGACCCCCCCCCATCTTTTACTTGCACATGCAACCTCCGGGCAAGCAATGAAACAAGGAAAAAGTTGAAATTCATGATGCCGTTTTATTGCAACGGACTCGTGTCTCGTATATTTCTTCTGTCACTCTTTGGGAAACTTTTGGAGCAAAAAGTAAAATGAAATGATGAGAGGGGGGAGGTGGGGGAGAGGTAGGGAGGGAGGGGGTATGCGGGAGGAGAAACAGACTGAAAGAGAAAAGAAACAGGAGAGAGAGGAGAGAGAGAGAGAGAGAGAGAGAGAGAGAGAGAGAGAGAGAGAGAGAGAGAGAGAGAGAGAGAGAGAGAGAGAGAGAGAGAGGAGAGAGAGAGAGAGAGAGAGAGAGAGAGAGAGAGAGAGAGAGAGAGAGAGAGAGAGAGAGAGAGAGAAGAGAGAAAGATAGAGAAGCACAAAGCAAAATCAAGTCATTAATCTTCTTTCTCTTTTTCTCCCCTTTCCTTTGTTCTAATTCTTCTCTCCCTAATCTGCCAATTTTCTGTCTCCCTTTCTCTCTCTCTCTCTCCTCTCTCTCTCTCTCTCTCTCTCTCTCTCTCTCTCTCTCTCTCTCTCTCTCTCTCTCTCTCTCTCTCTCTCTCTCTCTCTCTCTCTCTCTCTCTCTCTCTCACACACACACACACACACACACACAGACACACACACAACACACACACACACAATCTGTCTCTCTTTTTTATGTAAATACGTCTATTGTTTTTAAAACTTCTCTTTCATTCTCTTTCTTTGTTTCCCTTTGCTACTTATTTTCTCTTTCGTCGTCATCCTAAAGCTCTTCCCTTATTCATCCTCCTCCTTCTTTATTCCACGTTCTCTTTCAGTTCCCTTATTCCTGTTATCTGTGCCACTTGCTTCCCTCTTTCCTTTTTCATTCCTGTTTCCACATTCCCTTTGTCAGATACTTCCCACTTTTATCTCTATCTTCGAGTTCTCTATTCTCATTTTCAATTCCTTTCTTTTCTTATCTTTTCTGTTTCTGTTGTTCTGTGTACGTCCTCGTTGCTTCCTTCATTCGCCTCTCTCTTCTTCCTCATTGTCTTAATTCCATTCACATGGATTCCCTCCCTCACCCTCTCTCTCTCTCTTCCCCTTTTTCAAGCCCTCTATATCATCACCTCTTACTCCCCTTCTCTCCTTCGTTTCTGCTTCTTTACCTTCCGTCTCTATTATCCACTCGTCTGTCCCTCTCCCTTCCTTCGCTCTTTTCCTCTTTCCATTTCTCCGCTATCCGCCCTTCTTCTTTTTTCCCTTACATACCCATCGCTTTTTCCCCTACCGCCATTTCCTTCATCAACAATAACAGGTAAAAAACAAAACAGACACGATAATTAATACGGGAAAAAAACATATATATACTAAACTAATGGGGAAAAATATGACTATACAGAAGCATAATCAAAAAATACCAAATAATGATAATGGTAAAAAATAAGAAAGGAGAAAAAAATCCCCTCCGCCAATATCAGGAACGAAATCCCGCTCTTCTAGAAAAGATGCGGGGAAGTTTCGACCTGGAACTCGCTCCATTTTCCCCCATTTTTCCCTGCACTTTTCCCCTAAAACGACCAATTTGAGGCTTGGGATTCCTGGATTCGTTTGGATTTCTCGCCTTCTGACTTTTTCGAATTGCGGTTCCGAGAAGGGCTTTGGGTTGTGTGTGTTGTGTGTACATAATATCATACATACATACATACATAGAATACATACATACGATATATATAAATAATATCGATCTTATTATATATATATATATATATATATATATATATATATATATATATACATATATGTATATTATATATATGGATATATATATATATATATATATACTATAATTATATATAGATATAGTAATAGAGAGAGAGAGAGAGAGAGAGACGAGATAGAGAGAGAGAGATGAAAGGAAGAGAGAGGAGAGAGGAGAGACGATAGAGAGAGAGAGAAGGAGGAGAGAGAGAGGAGAGAGAAGAGAGAGAGAGAGAGAGATAGAGAGAGAGAGAGAGAGAGGAGGAGAGAAGAGAGAGAGAGAGAGGAGAGAGAGAGGAGAGAGAGAGAGAGAGAGAGAGAGAGAGATGAGAGCTAAACAGAGATATTATAAAAAAGAAAACGAGCACCAATCTGCCAAAAAGAAGAGAAAAAAAGTCATCTGAATCTGCTCCCTAATTTAGATTTGATTACAGCCAAATCGCATTTGTCCCTCAATTTACCCGTTAATGTACTCTAACAGCGAAGTCCCAGCTCCATCAATGGCCCGATTATTGTAGACGCAAATGACATCATTACCGCCCCGGCGCTGCGACTCTCATTTCGCACAATGCGCCTCGGGAGGGAAACGCACAACACGTAAGGTGTATGGGGCACAAAATCCGTCGAAGTATAAATATATATCTATACGTCTAAGTATACATCTATAGATTATATATAAGCAAAGTAAATAGGATACCTGGAAACACATATATGATGTGAACAAACGGACATACGCACACACACACACACAGACGCATAAAACAAAAATACACCACACAATCAAACACATACACGCATAAGAAACAAGCATTCACACACACACACACGCAAACAAACAAACACACATATATGCATAAGGAATGAGCAAATAAACAAACAAACCCGCCCCCCTCATCCCCTACCGCAGGCAAAAACGCACACAGATGCAACTTGACCCAAACACACGCACTGGCATTGACAACAGCTCATCAACATATTACCCCTCCCTCCCACTCTCCTCCTCCCTCTCTTCCTTTGTCAGAATTACGTAAATTTGAAATATGAGGGAAGGTATTAGCGACTGTTCTGATTTCTGTGATTGAAGTAAAGTTATTAATATTGATTGAGAGATTGTGCAATTATAGTAATGGGAGTTTGTAATGAAAATAATTTCATTCTTTACAACGCCTCTACTACAACTGGATTACTGCTACTGTAACTAAGTGAATGATAAGATGAATTATCATTCAAGGTCCTCTCCCTCCCGTCCCTCCCTTTTCTCTCTCGTCTCTTTCTCTCGTCCCTCTGCTTCTCTTCATCTCGTTCGCTCTCCCTCTCGCGCTCTCTGTCTCAACTCAGCTCCCCTCTCTCCTCTCTTCATATCTCCTTCTTCTCTCTCTCTTCTTCTCTCTCTCTCTTCGTCTGTGGTGACTTCCTCTCCTCTCGGTCTCCAATCTTCGATCCCTACACTTATCAGGGGCTCTCTCTCTCTGCCTCGTCGTCTCGTCTTTCAGTTCGTCCATCTCTCTCTCTCTCTCTCCTCGTCTCTCTCGTCTCTGCTCGTCCTCGGTCAGGTCTCTCCGTCTCGCTCTGCCTCTCTCGTTCCTCTCTCTCTCTCTCTCCGCTCGCTCTCTCTCTGGCTCTCTTCTGCTCTCAGCTCTTTCATCCTCAGGCTTCCTCTCGCTTTCTCGGCTCTCTCCTCTCTCTCCTTCTCAGTCGCTCTTCTCTCTCTCCGTTCTCTCTCTCTCTGTTCGCTCCCTCGTCTCTCTCGCTCCTCTCTCTCGATCTCTCTCTTTCAATCCTCCTCTGTCTCTGCTCTCTTCTCTCTGCTTTCAAATATCCTTTTATCAACGTCTTTCCTCGTCTCGTCCTCTCTCTCTCTCTCTTCTCTTCTCCTCTCGTCTTCTCATCGGATTCTCTCTCTTTTATCTCTCTGCTCTCTCGTCTCTCTGACCTCTACTCTATCTCTCTCTCTCTCTCCTCTCCTTCTCTCTCTCT
>NW_020870244.1:180000-183055 GCF_003789085.1 Penaeus vannamei | reverse complement strand
GAGAGAGAGAAGAGAGAGAAGAAGAGAGAGAGTAGAGAGAGAGAGAAGAGAGAAGAGAGAGAGGAGAGGGAGAGGGGAGAGAGAGAGAAGAGAGAGAGAGAGAGAGAGAGAGAGAGAGAGAGAGAGAGAGAGAGAGAAGAGAGAGAGAGAGAGAGAGGCGAGAGAAGAGAGAGAGAGATACAAGCCACACAAAGACAGAAGACGCAAAAAAGCCCAAAATTAAAAAAGTCAAAACTGGACGAAAACGCCCGCGCCCTCACTTACCCGCCTCCTGGCCCGAGCGCTTCCGACCCGCACAAAAGCGGCCGCCCTCGCAATAAAGACCTAGCGACAGCCTATCTCCACCGGCCCTAAAAACAAAGCGGATGAATATTTCAAACATATTGGTGACCGAGCGGAATAACCGAATGAGTGCGCGGAGCAATAAGTCGCTGATGTTGCACGCACTTTGTTAACTGGCCGGAGGTCAATGAGGGACGCGGGGCTGCGAAATGAACGAGGAAAGTGCGCATAGGTACAGTCCACAGGGTACAGGATATATATACATATATATATATATATATATATATATATATATATATATATATATATATATATATATATATAATACATATATACATATATATATATATATATATATATATAATATATATATATATATATATATATATATATTCATATATATGTACGTAAGAATGTATTTTTGTATGTATGTATGTAGGTAGGTATATATGTATGTACGAATGTATTTAAGAGAAAAATGTACTTTAATGTAATGTACTTAATTTCCTTTTCCTTCCTTTCAAAAGTAGTACATTCAGAGTACAGCTTTCATTACCTCTTTCACTTCAAGAAACATTTTCATGCCCTATTTCCCCGAGTCATTTCCACCTGCTGGGGTTTCATGGCATTTCATTACATTTACATGGGCTCTGCATTAGCGGAGGTCACGTGATATCGGAGGAAAGAGTGGAAGGGGGGGGGGGTGGAGGAGGTAAGAAGGCGGGTATGGTGGGGGGTAGAGGGGTAGGGAGAATTAGAGAGAGAGAAGAAACAAAGGAGATAGAAGGAATGAGGAACAGAAAAGGAGGAGGTGGAGAGGCTGAAGATGAGGAGGGGGAGGAATGGGAGGAGGAGGAGGAGGAGAAAGAGGAAGAGGAAGAGGAGGAATAGGAGGAGTAGGAGATGGCAGAAGAAGAAGAAGAAGCAGAGGAGGAGGAATAATAATGATAATAATAATAACAACAAGAGGAGAAAGAAAAAGAAGATGAAGAACAAGAAAAAGAATGAAAACAAGAAAAAGAACAAAAACAAGAACAAGAACAAAAACGAAAGAAGGAAAGAAAAAAAAGACTAAGAGTAGGAGAAATCAGATAGATAAGAAGGTATTTAATGAGCAACATATTTCCTCAGAACGCAATTCCCAATCAACCAATTAGTATTTTTTTCGGATCGTATATTTCCTTGATAAAATCCTACTTCACCTATAATACCCTAAAAAAAAAGGCGTAACAATAAAAAACATCTAAAATAAAAAACATTTTCCGGTCCACTAATTCATAAACTGCGTAATAAATCAACCTCCCTTGGCGAATGGAGGCCAAATTTCCGATAAGTAATTACTAAAAGTCAAAACCAATTACTTGTAGAATTTAATGCTGTTCTTTTTTTTACATTTTGCGTCCCTTTTATGAAAAATTCTGGAATGAACATCAAAGAAGCTGTTTGGAATCAATATATGAGGTGTGTGGGTATATATGTACACATCTAGGCGTGTACGTGTACGTGTGTGTTTGTGTTTGTGTGTTTTGTGCGTGTGTGTGTGTGTGTAAGTATGTGTGTGTGTGTGTTGTGTGTGTGTGTGTGTGTAAGTGTGTGTGTGTGTGTGTGTGTGTGTGTGTGTGTGTGTGTGTGTGTGTGTGTGTGTGTGTGTGTGTGTGTGTGTGTGTGTGTGTGTGTGTGTGTGTGTGAATGTGTGTGTGTGAGTGTGTGTGTAAGTGTGTGAGTGTGTGTGTAAATGTGTGAGTGTATGTGTGTGTGTGTAAGTGTGTGTGTTTTGTGTGTGTTTGTGTGTGTGCGCGCGCGTGTGTGTGTGTGTGTGTGTGTGTGTGTGTGTGTGTGTGTGTGTGTGTGTGTGTGTGTGTGTGTGTGTGTGTGTGTGTGTGTGTGTAAGTGTGTATGTAATTGTGTGTGTGTGCGTGTGTGTGTGTGTGTGTGTGTGTGTGTGTGTGTGTGTGTGTGTGTGTGTGTGTGTGTGTGTGTGTGTGTGTGGTGTGTGTGTGTGTTGTGTGTGTGTGCGTGTGTGCGTGTGTGTCAACATCCCTCTCCTGAAACCTCACACGAACGAAACCTCCTTTCCCGTTTCCTTCTCACAACCCGGGACACCCCAAGAGAAACCGCGCGAGTCCATAAGGTCTCTTTCCCCATTCTGTCATCAAAGAGAGATCATCCTTACGCGGCGTTGAGTGGCTTGGCTCTTTATGACGCCCGAGAGTAACACCCTTATTACCGAACGTGTCTCAGAGGATTGGAAAACAGACCATGTGCTAATCAGGGCGCGTGAGAGGTTGCCATGACGACGCACGCTCCTCTTCCCCCTTCGCTTTCTCCTTCTTTCCCTCTATATCCTTCCCTTTCTCCTTTTCTCCCTCTATCTCCTTCTCTCTCTTTCTCCTTCTTCTTCTCCTTCATCTACTCGATCTCCCCTTCTACTCCTTCTACTTCTCATTTTCATTCTCTTTCTCTTCCTTCTCCCCCTCCTTCTAGTAGAAGAAAGGGGGAGGATGGGAGGGGAGGAAAAGAGGGATTGTTGATACGGTAGGAAGGTGGGGAAAAGTGAAGAAATGAGGAGAGGAAGAACAGAAGGAAAGAAGGATGGAGGGGGGGGAAGAAAGACTGGAGGAAAAAAGAAAGCGAAGGGAACAAGAGAGAGAGGGAGAGAGAGAGAGAGAGAGAGAGAGAGAGAGAGAGAGAGAGAGAGAGAGAGAGAGAGAGAGAGAGAGAGAGAGAGAGAGAGAGAGAGAGAGAGAGAGAGAGAGAGAGAGAGAGAAGAGAG
>NW_020870244.1:162500-165000 GCF_003789085.1 Penaeus vannamei | reverse complement strand
GGGGCGTCGAAGCAGCGTAATGAATGGCAGGGGCTGAATACACCTTCACCTAAAACCTGATAGGAGAGAGGAAGCGAAGAGGGAGGGTGGAAGAGGGGGGAAGGACTGAGAGGGGGAGGAGAGAGAAGGGAAAGGGGGACGAGAGGGAGGAAAGGAGAGAGGGAGAGAGGAGGGGAAAGGGAATAAGGGAGGGAAGGGAGGGGAAGAAGGGAGGGTGTAGGGGGAAAGGGGAAGAAGGGAGGGGTGTAGGGGAAAGGGGAAGAAGGGAGGGGAAGGGAAGGAGGGGTGTAGGGGAAAGGGAAGGGGAGAGGGGGAAGGGGAATAAAGGGGGAGGGAAAGATGAGAGGAAAGTAGGGGTAACGTGAGGAGGAAGGGGTAGGAGGGGATAAAGGGAAGATGGAGAGGGTGAAGAGAAGAGAGAGGGGAAGGAGAGAGAAGAGGAAGAGAAGAATAAGAGGATATGTAAAAGAGGAGAAAGAAGAAAAGTAAGAGAGAAGGAAGAGGAAACATAAGCGAACGCGAGGTGGATGAGCGGGGCATATAGGATGAGGAGAGGAAAGAGGAAGAAGGAGGGGGGGGAGTGAGAGGAGGAAGGTGAAAGGGACCGGGAGGAGGAAGCGAAAAGAGGCAGAAAAGGAAAGTAAGAGGAGAAAGAGGAAAGGAGGAAGAGGAAATACGACACGAGAGGACGAAGGCGTGAAGTCCACCACAGAGGGAAGGAAGAGAGAGACGAGGACGAGGAGAGGAGAGGGATAGAGAGATACGCCAGAGGACGGAGAGGCTGTGTTGGGAGAGACATGTGTTTGCAGCTTTGACGGATGACAGGTTAGGTGTCTGGCGGTCGGGATGGCTCGGTGGATGACTGGATGAGTTGAGGGATGGGGGTTGGCTAACTGGATGTGCGGATGAGTGGTCGGGATACCTCGGTGGATGATTGGATGAGCTGAGGGATGGGGGTTGGCTGACCGTCTGGATGTGCGGATGAGTGGACTACACGCAGAATGGAGACTCGTTGGTAGTATGGATGACTGGGACGAAGGAAGAACGGATAGATGGTTCGCAGTGAGGAAGAGAGAGAAAGCGAAAGAGAAAGAGAGAGAGAGAGATGAAGAAAACAGAAGAGAAGAGAAGAGAAGACAAAAGAATAGAAGAAAAACAAAAAAAATACAAAAATACGACCAAAAACCGAAGAAAGAAAAGGCCAGAGAGCGAGCGCGCGCGCGTGAGCCTGCAGGAGCGCCAACACCTAACCGAATTCAAATGACAGATGGTGCCACGGTGCCATCAGCAAGTGCCAGGTGAGCGGGATGCGGGCGACAGCTTATTCAATTAATCCACGGACTCTCCCGCCATATTCGAGTGTCTGGAGTTGGAGTTGGAGTATTATTGTCTCCGGCAAATTCACTTGTGGAGTTTTGGGATGGGGGAGGAAGGGGAGGGGAAAGAGGGGGATTCTCGGCTTGTGTTTTTGCTTTTGTTTTTGTTGGAGTTTTTGTTGCTGTCATTCATGATTACTGAATCATAAGGATTGTCTTTATCATTATGAGTATATCATTATGAGTATTATCTTTATCATCATTATCATTATTACTATTGTCACCATCATTATCATTATTATTCTTAGTAGTAGTATCATCACCATTATCATATTATTAACACTATCATAATTATCATTTTAATCATTACTATCATTATTGTTATTTCCATTCCTTCCTCTCTTTCACCCTCCTTCCCCTCCTTCATCCCCTTCCCCCCTCGTCATCCTTCCTCTCCTTCACCCTCCATCCACTCCTTCATCCTCCTTCCTCACCTCGATTCCTTTGTCTCCTTCCCTTCCTTCATCTTCCTTCCTTTTCCCTACCTCCCATCACCCTCTTTCCCCTCCTCCATTCCCTTCCTTCTCCTTATCTCCCTCATCCTCCTTCCTTCTCCCCCTCCCTCATCCTCCTTCCCTTCCTCCCCTCCCTCCCCCGCCTCCCTCCTCTCCCCTCCCCGCTCTCCTTCTTCCTTGCATGAATAGCCTCGGCCCTAAATCTCTCCCCTGCTGAGCCATGGAGAAACAATGGCCGTATCTCTTTCTTCCCTGCTGCCTGCCATTTCCCCTGATTGTACACCTGCCACGGCCGGTAGGAGGATCACACTCCCATTTGGTTAATTTACGATAGTGCGAGGGATTGCGAGCGCGGGCGGGCGGGCAGGAGGCGGGAGGTCACGGGGATGGGCTCGCGAGAAAGGGCGAGAGATGGCGAGAGAACGTGTGATAGGCCGGGGGTGATCCTTGCGAGAACTTGCGAGGTTCCGCGGGATCGAGCGAGATGTTTGCGGGAGGCTGCGGGAACGCGTGAGTGGCGGGGCAGATCCTGCGAGAATTTGCGAGATTCTGCGAGAACGGGCGCGGATTTGCAAATACAGGGGAAGAATTCGTGGGGAGATTTCGCGAGAATTTGTGAGGAACCGCGGGAAATGACAGGAGTAGGGGAAATTTTGGTGGAGTCTGCGA
>NW_020870244.1:105000-107500 GCF_003789085.1 Penaeus vannamei | reverse complement strand
TCCCCTTCTCCTTCCCCACCCGCTTTCCCCTCTCCCCTTCCCCTCTCGCTTCTCCCCATCTTCCTTCCCCTTCCCCTCTTCCTCCGCTGCAGCTGCACAGGCATCGAATGACCTCGCATCACCTCGTTCGTCACCCACGTGCTCCTCGCCTGACAGCTCGGGGTCACCTCCGATATACCTGCGAGTTTGCATATACTGTGGATACGTTCGGGAGGTCACTGAGGGAGAAGGGGAAGGAGGGAGATGGAGGGAGTGGGAGGGAAAGACTGCAGAAGGGGGAAGGATGGGAGAGAATGGTTGCAGAAGGGGGAAGGATGGGAGACGTTGAGGGAAAAGAGGTGGGAGAGAAGATGATGGAGGGGGTAGGAAGGAGATGTTGAAGAAGGGAGAAGGGTGGAAAGGAGATTGAGGGAGAAATGGGTTAGGGGAATGATGAAGAGAGATGGAGGAGAAATAGAGAGAGAAGGGAGAAAGGGTAGATGGAGGAGGTGGGAGGAGAAATTGAAGGAGAAGGATTGTGGGAAAACGTGGGAGACAGGTAATTTGAGAGAGTTGGAGGTATTGATGGAGAAGATGGGAAACGAAGGAGAGAGGAAGAGATTGAGGGAGGAGAGAAAGGTAGTTGGGAAATGCAGCAAGAGAACGAAAGAGAAAACAAGAGGAAGGGAAACGGAAAATGGAATATGGAGGTAGGATAGTGGCAAGAAGGGCTGTGAAGACGAAGGGGGAAGGGAAAGAGATGAAGAACTAGAAGGATAAAAAATTAAAGCAAAGCAAGAGGGAAAGGAAGGGGAAAAGAAGGGAGACTGGGAAGGAAACTGATAGGATAGAGATAAGGGAATGAAAGAGAGAAGGGGGAGAGAGAGAGAGGAGAGAGAGAAGAGAGAGAGAGAGAGAGAGAGAGAGAGAGAGAGAGAGAGAGAGAGAGAGAGAGAGAGAGGGAGGAAGGAAGGGAGGGAGGGAGGGAGGAGGGAGGGAGGAGGGAGGGAGGGAGGGAGGGAGGAGAGGAGAGGGAGGGAGAGAGAGAGAGAGAGAGAGAGAGAGAGAGAGAAGAGAGAGAGAGAGAGAGAGAGAGAGAGAGAGAGAGGAGAGAGAGAGAGAGAAGAGAGAGAGAGAGGAGAAGGGAGGGAGGGAGGGAGGGAGAGCGAGAGAGAGAGAGAGAGAGAGAGAGAGAGAGAGAGAGAGAGAGAGATGTGAGAGAGAGAGAGAGAGAGAGAGAGAGAGAGAGAGAGAGAGAGAGAGAGAGAGGGGAGGGAGGGAGGAGAAAGAGAGAAAGAGAGAGAGAGAAAGAGGGAGAAGAAGAGAGAGAGAGAGAGAGAGAGAGAGAGAGAGAGAGAGAGAGAGAGAGATGAGAGAGAGAGAGAGAGAGAGAGAGAGGAAGAGAGATGAGAGAGAGAGGCAGACAGACAGTAAGACAGACGGACGGACGGACGGGCAGACAGACAGAGAGAAATAATCAGGATTAGTGAAATTATTTCCCGTAATCCCCTGAGTAAATCACACCTTAAAATGCTTCTCAAAAATGAAAGAAAGGAGGAAAAAATCTATGAAAAATTAGAAAAGGGAAATAGAAAGAAATTTTCATCATGGGATATCATATTTGTTTACAATTACAATTTTTACTCGATAGGCTACATTCGTTATAAAAACTGACAAAAAGGGGAAAAGTACTAGGATTTTTTTTGCTTTTTACTGAATATCATATTTGCTTATAATTACAGTTTGTAATCGATAGTCCACATTTGTTGTGAAAATGAGACGACGAAGCTATAAACTCTCTATCTATTTCGACTAAAAAAATGATTAAATGTTAAGTAGAGTAAATGAATTCCATGGAATATGCATGTCCATTAAACACTTCCTAGATATATCTTCTTATCGCTCCTACGCCTTTCCTCTCTTCATTCATACGTTTCCTTATCTCATCTCCATCTTTCTATATTCCCTCCTTTTTTTTCTTGCTTCTTCTATTCTGTCTCGTTTCTTCATCACTCATCATTATCTCATGCTTTCTTTTCCATTTCTTCCTAACTACCATTATCTCATTCTTTCTTTCCTCACTCACCATTATCTCATGCTTTCTTTCCCATTTCTTCCTCACTCACCACTATCTCACCATTTTTTCCCTTTCTTCACCATTTTCTCTTCCTCTCATTATCGCCCTTTCCTCCCTCCACTATTGCCCCAACTCCCCACTTCCACATTTCCCCTCCTCCACGCCTCCTCTTTAACTCCACCTCTCCTCTTCCCTCCCCCCTATTCCTACGCCCTCCCCTACCATTCTATATCCACCGTCTCCTTTTCACTCCCTCCCCCCTTGCCCTATTCCTCCTCTAAGGCTGTCATATCCACACGTTCTTTCTCCCTAAAACGGCCTTATGTGTTGCTCTCGGTATATGGCCGTATCCTCTTTTCAAACTCCCTCCCCCCCCTTTTCCCTTCCTCTATATTATCCACCCTCCCTCCTTCTCTTTCGCTTTCCCCTTTTCTTTCTTTCTTT
>NW_020870244.1:95000-100000 GCF_003789085.1 Penaeus vannamei | reverse complement strand
GTTTGTCTGCCTCTACGTTCGTTCGGGCTTCGGTTTTGGCTTAAATATGTGATTCACGATTAGCTTCTCAAGTATAAACAGCATTTCTATTAACTAGCTTCTCTTATATATTTAATCAATGTTGTAAGAAACTCACTTCATCATAATCAACGATCATTTCTCTCTCTATTTATTCTGAGTAACACATACACCGTAAAAATTCTGCCCATCAACCACGCAAATAAAACATGGGAACATATCCGTGACAAGTCTATTCAGTATTTTTGGAATATATAAATACATCGTGCGTATTCTGCATATCAATATACAGAAACTTGCATGTATTACACACGTATTTGTGGGTGAAGGGAGAGAGAGAGAGAGAGAGAGAGAGAGAGAGAGAGAGAGAGAGAGAGAGAGAGAGAGAGAGAGAGAGAGAGAGAGAGAGAGAGAGAGAGAGAGAGAGAGGGGAGTGGAGTGGAAGTGGAGTAGGAGGGGGAGTAGGAGAGGGAGAGGAGATGGAGAGGGAGAGAGAGAAAGAGAGGGAGAAGAGAGAGAAGAAGAGATGGAGAAGGAGAAGGAAAATTAGAGGAAGAGAGAGAAGGAGGGAGAGAGAAAGAAAGAGACAGAGTGAGTCTGTGTGTTTGAGTTTAAGAACACGAATACAGAACACAAATATGCATTAAGTTTCGCCCGAAAAAAAACATTCAACATTTTTGTTGTGTTATCTGTCTAACAATGCAATAACCACCGGCGAAGCAGCTGGACTTCCACAGCTCTTAATATATTATGCATATCTGATTTCGTCTTCAGTCGTTACCACGCAGAGTTGGCAAGAGATAGCGTGCTGTCATTATAATAATTCTGCTCTCGACTTCCGTTTTTCTTTTTTTTAGGATAGGCCTACGCGATGCCATGAGTGATGCGCCATTTCGGCCTACTTGCCCGAAGGAAATGAAAAAGTTCATGAGAAATGGGATTCGCTTTTATCTTTATTGTTCTTCTGAGTCAAACAAATAATGGAAATTTGCATATATAGGACTGAAAAGATTTGTGTGTGTTTGAAAGAGAGAGAGAGAGAGAGAGAGAGAGAGAGAGAGAGAGAGAGAGAGAGAGAGAGAGAGAGAGAGAGAGAGAGAGAGAGAGATAGGGAGAGGAGAGGGAGAGAAGGGAGAGGGAGAGAAGGGAGGGGAGAGAAGGGAGAGGGAGAGGAGAGGGAGAGGGAGAGGAGAGGAAGGGAGAGGAGAGAGAGAGAGAGAGAGAGAGAGAGAGAGAGAGAGTATATGTATGTGTCTGCGTATTCGTACGTGTACGTGTATATTGTAATGTATGTGCATGTGCATGTTTATATGCATGTATGTATGTATCTGTACATGTGCAAGTGTATAGTCGGTGAATGTGCGGGTTTGAATCTGTGTGCGTCTATGTGCGAACAGCCGCCCGTGTGCACAGGGTGCGCAAGACCAAGACAGTCATATAACCATCCCCCTTCACCCCCCCCACTCCCCGCTATCACCCACGCCTCACTGACCAGCTAGACGTCTCTGATAAACGAGGAGGAAGAGAGAGGAGAAGGAGAGAGAAAACATACGTTATAAAAGGTTCTCGTGAGAAACTACAGTGAAGAGACATCAGTGACAGAGGGGGCAGAGGGAGAGGGGGTCAGGCCGAGGAAAGGGATGAGAAGGGGGAGGAAGGGAGAGGCGAAGAAGAGGAGGAGGGAAGGGAGGGGCGTGGAAGGCAAGGGTAAGAAGTGTGGGGCAAGAGAGGGAGGAACGAGTGAGGAATTCTGAAACGAGGGAAGGGATAGGGATGGGGAAGGGAGGGAGAGGGAAGGGAGCCATGGGGGAGAGAAGAGGGGACTGGGGTATGGGGTGGGGGAGGGGCTGGATGAAAGAGGGAGAGGAGAAATCAAGGACAGGACCTTCCACGCGTCTCGAAGGTCATAAAGATTAAAGGAGCCGAAGGAAGGATTCTCAAAGGATGAGGGTTCTCAAAGCGCTCCCAGCCGGTATTTACTTAACCATAATGCCCCAGCAAAGCACGCAAGAAGCAATCTTAGAGAGCGTGTCGCTACAGAAATGCACTCCCCATATCACAGTGATTGGTCTGCCTCGGTTCGTATTTTCCTCTTCTTTTACTTCTTTTCATTTTTTTTTCTTTTTGCAGCTCCACCCTTGTCTGGCCGGGTGCCCTTCCTGACGTCAGCCGCGGTCGGGTCAGGGACACGGACACACAAGCCCAGCGGGTCGACGCGGATGCTCTGGGATTTTCTCTTGCCTTTCATGCAAATAATCTATTCTTGAAAGGTACACGAAGATACGCACTGTAATGGAATGATAAAATATTGAAAGGGATACATAAAAGAAGGAAACTGCTTATTTCCTTCTTGGCAAAAAAGATCCGTTAAAGTATATTAATTACAGTGGTCGTGGTTAACGTATCTCATGAAACTCTAAAGCGCATAAAAAACAGACAATAAGCCGAGAAAGTGCATGAATTAAACGAAAAGATTGAAAATAAAGGGGGAAAATATTTCAAGAAATACTAAAAAAGCAAATAAAAAAAACATAAAAGGAAGGAAAAGAGAAAATGAAATACATATTTATTCTTACTTGAATCTGGCGGGAGAGATCCGTAGAGTTATTCATGCCTGACGCATTTTTTACAAGCTTTCTCGAAAGAAATCTCTCTCAGGACACTCCATAAAGCTCAAAGAGAAAAAGATAATAGATCAAGGCAATTGCATGAACCTCTTATCATCTTCCTTGCAGACGTGGCAACACTGCAGCGTGCAGAGTGTCGACATGGTTTCCCTTTTATGACTCACAAACTGAATGACTCGGTGCGTAATAGTGTTACCTGATGGAGTTGTTAAGGTCGAGATCCCCAATAGTAGGACGTTATCCATTGGCCTTTAAGTGCTACGACCGGAGAGTCGTTTTGGTTTAGCCGTTAGACTTGCTGTTAAGTGTGTAGTCCACAACGGATAAAAAAGAGAGAGAGAGAGAGAGAGAGAGAGAGAGAGAGAGAGAGAGAGAGAGAGAGAGAGAGAGAGAGAGAGAGAGAAGAGAGAGAGAGAGAGAGAGAGAGAGAGAGAGAGAGAGAGGAGAGAGAGAGAGATAGAGAGCAAGCAGACTGTAAAAGGAAAGAGTGAAAGAGAAGAGATTATGAAGTGCACTGAGGCAGAAATACAAATAAATGGAAAAGAATCCGTGGACAAAAAGGCGAGGGGGAGAATGAGAAGAGATTTTGTGAAAGCGCAAGCCTCTGAGCCGAGAGAGAAATCCCACACACAAACTTGAAAAAATACGCTAACACATCCATGTACGTATGCATATATGATAATGAACAGATAAGACATTCAAGCATCAAGACCACTCCCAACTAAACACTCTAACCCATACAGACATATTCAAACGAACGCATAATCACACAAACACAGACAAACACATAATCACACAAACACAGACAAACACATAATCACACAAACACAGACAAACCCATAAGCGCACAAACAGACATAAACAACCTCCCACGCCCATCCAAACAGCCACACACATAACACTCTCCCAGCTGAACCTTTTGTCACGCCGACAGCATATAGACACGTGCAAACGACAGGCTGCAATTCCACCTTCATGAACTTCTATCACACTTGGATGGCGCAGGTGTAACAGGAACAAATTTGTTACCTTTTGCGACACACTTTAGTTTGTATCTTCTTCCTCTTCCGTTTCTGGCCTGAAGAGAGGCGGGAGGTTTAAAAAGGGAGGCAGGGAGACAGAGAAAGAGAGGAAAAGATTTAAGCTTCTAAGTCTCTCTCTCTCTCTCTCTCTCTCTCTCTCTCTCTCTCTCTCTCTTCTCTCTCTTTCTTTCTTTCTTTCTTTCTTTTTTCTTTCTTTCTTTCTTTCTTTCTTTCTCTCTCTCTCTCTCTCTCTCTCTTCTCTCTCTCTCTCTCTCTCTCTCTCTCTCTTCTTTCTTCTCTCTCCCTCTCTCTCTCTCTCTCTCTCTCTCTTTCTCTCTCTCTCTCTCTCTCACACTTTCTTTCTTTCTTTCTTTTGTTCTTTCTTTCTTTCTTTCTTTCTTTCTTTCTTTCTTTCTTTCTCTTTCTCTCTCTCTCTCTCTCTCTCTCTCTCTCTCTCTCTCTCTCTCTCTCTCTCTCTCTCTCTCATTCTCATTCTATCCCTCCCTCTCACCTTCACTCTTGCTAATGATGCGCTATGAAAAACCAATCCAAACAAGTCAAAATCAATTTCTTGCTTCAAACAACTTGCAAGATAAATATAGAAATGAAAGATGAAAACGAGGCTAAATATATCGACGCAATGCTTATATTGAATGATCGGGATTTTTCATTAGGATCGCGAAATCCCTTTTGCTTCAAGTCCCTCCAGGACCGACTATAAAACCTCGGATTTGGAAGAAGAGGAAGAAAAAGGATGATGAAGATGTGGAGGAGGAGGGAGTGGAGGGGGTGGATGAGGAGGAGGAGGGATGCAAAAGATGAAGGAGAAGAAAGAGAAGAGAAAGAGGAGAAGAAAGAAGAGAAAGGGAGACTGAGAGAGAAAGAATGAGAGGAGAGAGAGAGAGAGAGAGAGAGAGAGAGAGAGAGAGAGAGAGAGAGAGAGAGAGAGAGAGAGAGAGAGAGAGAAAGAACAGATGGGAAAAGGAAAGAGTGAAAGAGAAGAGATTATGAAGAGCACTGAGACAGAAATACAAACAAAGAAAAAAGAAAATAAAAGAACAGTCATAAAACAAACCCGAAGATAAAAAAAACATCAAAACAAGACACAACACGCCAGCAGAAGAAATGCAGTCACCATAACGACCAGGCCACAATACAATGAATCTGGAAACAAATTCGCATCATAACCTCGTTTCGCCGCACGCAAACAGGGCCAAACTTCCATTCAACTCCAGTATACGATTCTCTTACCCATTACATTAGCAATTTACTGTAAATGAAACCAAATCCTCTGAAATTCTAATGAATGGAATATAAAACCTCAATCGGCCAA
>NW_020870244.1:57500-70000 GCF_003789085.1 Penaeus vannamei | reverse complement strand
AGGGAAGAATACCGCGCAGGAAGAGGGAATCCCGAAGGAGCCCCAAAGGATCCTTCACCGCACGAACCAGAAGCTAGCAAGATGTTAACTTCCTTCGACCCTCGCTTGTCTTCGTGGACTGACTGACCTCCGAATAAAAGGGGTTTAAAAAAATGAGTGATAAAGAGGGAATAGACGGAGAGGGGGATAAGAAGGGGAAAGACAATAGAAGATTAGGGAATGGTACAGATTTGGTTGTTTGAGGTGAATAGAGAAAATGACAAAAAAGGGAGGAAGGAACGATAGAGATATGGTTTGATAAAAGAATGATTGATAATTGGGGAATTAGGAGAAAGAAAAGAGGGAAAGGAGAAAATGACAAGGGTTGGATGATTCTACGAGATTCAAAAATCGGACAGAAAGGAGATGAAAATGAGTGATAATTAGAGGATAGGAAAGAAAAAAGAAAATGATACGATGACAAAAATATTGGATGATCCAAGAAGTTCAGAAAGATGTTGCGAGGTGACGACGAAGGGGTAAAAAGAAAAGTTGAAGGAGGGAAGGGCATAAAAGGATGATGTTAAGGAATAAGAAAAACAAAATGAGCTAACAACATCGTGGGAAAAAAATAATAAAAAATATATAATAAGAAAACGAAGAAAGAACAAGGATTTTTTAAAAATCGTCGCATGAAACGGAAATGAAAATTACCAGGAAAATATAAGAGGAAATAAAATAAAAACAGGAAATAATATGCGAGAAAAGGAAACGGAGAAAGAATATACTAAGAACAAAATGTCATACAAACATGAAAATAGAAATAAAAAAAAATAAAGAAACAAGAGAATAAAATAAAATCAAAGAAAGGTGAGAATAAAACAATAAAAACACCAATAAAGGAAAAGAAAGTAAAATGAAGTGGGAATCTCAACTCATCCGTACGTCTTGGGATCTGCGAGTGTGAGACAAAAGACGAGATTTTCCTTTATTTTTTCTTATCTTTTATTTTCTTCGTTTTCTTTTACGCTTTAGCTTTCGTTTCCCCCTTTTCTCCCTTTTTATTCCTTCCCTTCGCAGTCTTTCTCCTCCTCTCTTTTCTATGCACTCTTCATCTTTCTTATTTCGTTTTTTTACCATCATTATCGTGATTATCATTATTATTATCATAATACTTGTGATTTTTTATTTCTTTATTCTCATCATTAATACTATTATCATCAGTTTCAACATCATAATAGCAATTGTATAAATATATAAATATATAAATAAATAAATAAATAAATATATATATATATATATATATATATATATATATATATATATATACCACACACACACACACACACACACACACACACACACACACACACACATAATATATATATATATATATATATATATATATATATATATATATATATATATATATAATATATATTCACACCAAAAAAACAATGGAAATAATGATAATGATGATAATGATAATCAAAATGGTAAGTATGATAATAATGAAAATAATGATAATCAAGATAATAAAAATGATGAAAATATTAATATAACATAATAATAATGATATACATACATATATATAATATATATATATATATATATATATATATATATATATATATATATATAATATATATATATATATATATATATATATATATATATATATATATATATATATGTATGTATAATTATTAACATTATCATCATCATTGTTATTATTAACATCATCATTACTATTACTATCATTATCATAATCATTATCATCATCATCACGACTGCCACTACTACTACTGTTGATATTATCAGTCTGTATTTTTACTGCTATCATCATTGTCGTTATTGCTACTGTTGTTACCACCATCATGACTGTCATAACATAATAAATGTTATTAATCAATCACGTTTTCTCGTTATCATGATTATCACCAATATAACTGTCATTGTTATCAACATTTCATTATGATTACAATCATCAATTTTACTCACGACTAATACAATGTAAAATACTCCCAATTTCAAAGCAAGCAAAAATGCTTGTTTGCAGTCCGCTCACTACGATATATGCTAGCTTGTTTTTCCTCTCTGGCTGTCTGGATCATCAGCATAAATATCCGTGTTCTCCTCAGGTTACCGGAATTATGCTTGGAAATTCCTTCGAGCGGTCTTCGTGGCGATATATCATCATCTCACTCTTTTTTATATCACATTTGTATGACCTTGCCCCCTTGCCTCCCTGCTTGCCTCCCTGCTTGCCTGCTGGGGATGAATTTCTCCCCAGGTCAGATTACAGGACGGGTGGGGAATAATGCATGAAGAGAGAATAGAGAAAGAGGGGAGAGAGGGCGGAGGGAGGGATGGAGGTAGGGAATGAAGAGAATGAGAGGGAGAGAGAGGGTGAGGGAGAGGAGGAAGGATTCATAGATGAACAGAAAGCAAGGCAAAGAAGAAAGAGTAAGAGAGAGAGAGATGCAAAAATCAGAAAAGTAGATTCAAAAAAATTAATATTCTATTAATATCTTTATATTTGAACATGTTCTTTTTCTTCCCGTTTTACAATAAGCATATCCATAATTTCATTGTTCATCGCTTTGTAAGGCAAATGACCTTTAGAATATAATTCACATGCGACTATGAACTATAAATAGGATTTTAAAATGCAATTTACAGTATTCACATTATTAGATATTGTGTAACACTGTCATATCCACACTCCCATAAAGATAATGCATGAACACATAAACCCTAAGAATAAAAATAAAACCGTTCCCTGTCATAATGGTTTATATAAGCAAGATACTTGTATCGGATTTTCCATTACAAGTCTCCAGGCGCTCCTTATGGAACAAACCAGTACGTAATGTTACCTTCGCAGAAAAAGTTTCTTCTTTTTCCCCGACGCAAAAATACGTAGGAGCAGACCGTGTGACGTCATGAGCTGAGGACCTAGATCGACAGGCCGTTTCATTGATCCGTAAACCGTAAATGCAGGTCAGCTGGAGGGTCGAGGGGGGGGGGGCGTGAGATATGTTAGATAAAGAGAATGAGACAGAGTGATAAATGGGAAGTGACTGAGGGAGAGAGAGAGAGAGAGAGAGAGAGAGAGAGAGAGAGAGAGAGAGAGAGAGAGAGAGAGAGAGAGAGAGAGAGAGAGAGAGAGAGAGAGAGAGAGAGAGAGGTGGGGGGGGAGTTCGGGAGGAAGGGATGAGAGAGTGAGAGAGAGAGAGAGAGAGATAAAGGGAGTTAAGGAGAGGGAGAGAGGGGGGGAGGAGTTAAGGAGGGAGGGATGAAAGAGAGAGCAGTTCGGGAGGGAGGGATATGTGTGTGTATGAGAGAGAGAGATAAAGGGAGTTAGGGAGAGAGTGAGAGAGAGAAAGAGAGAGAGAAAGGGAGTTAGGGAGAGAGAGAGTGAGAGAAACTAAGGCAAGTAGATAAATAGGCCTACAAATACAGACACACAAATACAAACAGACAGGCAAGCAGGGAAATAGGTAGACAAACAGACAGATAAACACAAAGGGAAACGGACAGACAGCGATAGCGCCGGAGCGAGCGAGAGGCCGGGGATGCGAGCCGGCAGTCAATGCATGCAAGCAGGTGTGGCGAGCGCTGCCGGAATACCAATCACGAGGGGGGAGGGGGGAGGAGGGTGGTCCAAGCGCATGGCGACGCTGAGTCCGTGACGACCGTTGCGGGGAATCATGCAGCGTGATTGCAAACACTCTCAACATGCACGCTGCACAGACGGGGTCTGCAACGTGTCACGATAGGATCAGGAGGGTCGCTCGCGAAAGGACATTTTGATTGACGGAATAACATGCTGCACGGAGAGTTCGCGGAGACACGCGCTCGCCCCGTATTGCCTGCGTCCGCTCGCCGTGCATAGCGGGGAATCTGGGGAATTTGGGCGCGCGCGTGTGTGTGTGTGTGTGTGTGTGTGTGTGTGTGTGTGTGTGTGTGTGTGTGTGTGTGTGTGTGTGTGTGTGTGTGTGTGTGAGTGTGTGCGCACGTGCGTGTGCGTGTGTGTGTCTGCGTGCGTCTGTGTGTCTATATCTGCCTGTCTGTCCGGAAGTCTGTTTATATGCTTGTTTATCTGCGTGCATACTTGGTAGTGAAAATGACTATGATAAGGATTTTGATAATAATAATAATAGCAAAGATGATGATGATGATAATGTTTAAAAGTTAATACTCAATATTCTATCATTTTCCATAACCTACATCAACCCTCATAAATCCACAACATATAAACCATATCAACAATAATAAAATAACAAAAAGGAGAAAACAATGATAATAATGATGATAGTAAAATCAATAATAAATAACAACAACAACACCAATAATAATGATGATGGTAATAAATAATATAATAAATAATAATAATAATAATAATAATAATAATAATAATAATAATAATAATATAATAATAATAGCAAGTAGCAACAACAGCTACAGAAATACAACAACAATAATAATAACAATAACAACAATAACAATAACAAAAATAACAACAACAATAACAATAACACTAATAATAATAATAAACAATAAAAACAAATCAAAACGAAATAAGAAAATAGATTAAACGAAAAACAAAATCTAATAATCCCGCACGAGTACGCAACTCCACTGTAGGTCTTAAGCAAACACGCGCACAATGGATAGTTTACAGTGAACCTCGCATAAAAGGAGCATCGTCTATTCAAATGCGCGTGTAACCAACAGGACCTTGAATATATCGGAGTATGCAAATGAAGCCAATATCCACACAGATATCACATGTAAACCTTCTGTATAATATAAAGCGCGATATAACTACGTAAGGTGAAGGGAGTGGTGATGGGGAAAAGCGGGGGTGAGGGGGAGGGGAAGGGAGGGAATGTAAGGGGGTGATGGGGAAAAGGAGGAGGGGAAGGGAGGGGAATGTAAGGATGGGGAAAGGAGGAGGGGAAGGGAGGGGAAGTAAGGGGGTGATGGGGAAAAGGAGGAGGGGAGGGAGGGGAATGTAAGGGAGGGGAAAGGAGGAAAGGGAGGTGATGGGGAGGAGGAGGGGAAGGGAGGGAAGGGGGGTGAGGGGAGGAGGGGGGGGAATGTAAGGGGGTGATGGGGAAAAGGGGAAAGGGGTGATGGGGAATGGGAAAAGGCTGCGGGGGGTGATGGGGAAAGGGAGGGGGATGTAAGGGGGTGATGGGAAAAGGAGGAGGAATGTAAGGGGGTGATGGGGAAAAGGAGGAGGGGAAGGGAGGGGAATGTAAGGGGGTGATGGGGAAAAGGAGGAGGGGGGAAGGGAGGGGAATGTAAGGGGGTGATGGGGAAAGGAGGAGGGGAAGGGAGGGGAATGTAAGGGGGTGATGGGGAAAAGGGGGAAGGGAGGGAATATAAGGGGGTGATGGGAAAAGGAGGAGGGGAAGGGAGGGGAATGTAAGGGGGTGATGGGGAAAAGGAGGAGGAGGAAGGAGGAGGGAATGTAAGGGGGTGATGGGGAAAAGGAGGAGGGGAAGGGAGGGGATGTAAGGGGGTGATGGGGAAAAGGAGGAAGGGGAAGGGAGGGGAATGGGGGGGTGATGGGGAAAAGGAGGAGGGGAAGGGAGGGGAATATAAGGGGGTGATGGGGAAAAGGAGGAGGGGAAGGGAGGGGAATGTAAGGGGGTGATGGGGAAAGGAGGAGGGGAAGGGAGGGGAATGTAAGGGGTGATGGGGAAAAAGGAGGGGGGGAGGGGAATGTAAGGGGTGATGGGGAAAAGGAGGAGGGGAAGGGAGGGAATGTAAGGGGTGATGGGAAAAGGAGGGGGAAGGAGGGAGGGGAGGGAAGGGGGAATGGGGAAAAAGGAGGCGTATAAGGGGGTGATGGGGAAAGGAGGAGGGGAAGGGAGGGGAATGTAAGGGGGTGATGGGAAAAGGAGGAGGGGAAGGGAGGGGAATATAAGGGGGTGATGGGGAAAAGGAGGGGAGGGAAGGGGAATGGGGGTGATGGGGAAAAGGAGGAGGGAAGGAGGGGAATGTAAGGGGGTGATGGGGAAAAAGGAGGAGGGGAAGGGAGGGGAATATAAGGGGTGATGGGGAAAAGGAGGAGGGGAAGGGAGGGGAATGTAAGGGGGTGATGGGGAAAAGGAGGAGGGGAAGGGAGGGGAATATAAGGGGGTGATGGGGAAAAGGAGGAGGAAGGGAGGGGAATATAAGGGGGTGATGGGGAAAAGGAGGAGGGGAAGGGAGGGGAATAAGGGGTGATGGGGGAGGAGGGGAAGGGAGGGGAATTAAGGGGAATGGGGAAAAGGAGGGGAAGGGAGGGGATGTAAGGGGGTGATGGGGAAAAGGAGGAGGGGAAGGGAGGGGAATGTAAGGGGGTGATGGGAAAAGGAGGGGAAGGGAGGGGAATGTAAGGGGGTGATGGGGAAAGGAGGAGGGGAGGGAGGGGAATATAAGGGGGTGATGGGGAAAAGGAGGAGGGAAGGGAGGGGATGTAAGGGGGTGATGGGGAAAAGGAGGAGGGGAAGGGAGGGGAATATAAGGGGGTGATGGGGAAAAGGAGGAGGGGAAGGAGGGGAATGTAAGGGGTGATGGGGAGGAGGGTGGGGAATGTAAGGGGTGATGGGGAAAGGAGGAGGGGAAGGGAGGGGAATATAAGGGCGGATGGGGAAAAGGAGGGAGGGAAGGGAGGGGAATGTAAGGGGGTGATGGGGAAAAGGAGGAGGGGAAGGAGGGGAATGGGGTGAAAAAGGGAGGGGAAGGGAGGGATGATGGGAAAAGGAGGAAGGGAAGGAGGGGAATGTAAGGGGGTGATGGGGAAAAAGGAGAAGGGGAAGGGAGGGGAATATAAGGGGGTGAAAGGAGGAGGGGAAGGGAGGGAATATAAGGGGTGATGGGGAAAAGAGGGGAAGGGAGGGGAATATAAGGGGTGATGGGGAAAAGGAGGAGGGAAGGGAGGGGAATGTAAGGGGGTGATGGGGGAGGGTGGGGATGGGGAGGGAGGAGGGAATGTAAGGGGGTTGGTGGGGAAGGGGAGGGAATGATGGGGAAAAGGAGGAGTGATGATGGGGAAAAGGAGGAAAGGGAGGGGAATATAAGGGGTGATGGGAAAAGGAGAGGGGAAGGGAGGGAATATAAGGGGGTGATGGGGAAAAAGGAGGAGGGAAGGGAGGGGAATATAAGGGGTGATGGGGGAAAGGGAGGAGGGGAGGGGGAGGGATGAGGAAGGGGTGATTGGGGAAAAGGAGGAAAGGAGGGGGAAAGGTGAGGAAGGGTGATGGGAAAAAGTAGGAGGGAAAGGGAGGGAGGGGAGGGTGAGGGCTTGGGAAGAAATGGATGGGAATAAAGAGGATGGGGAGGATTTGGAAGGGGTGATGGGAAAGGGTAAGGGCGATGGGGAAAGAGGGATGGGAAATGAGGAGGGGGTGATGGGAAGGATTAAATTTGCAGAGAGGGGGTTTGGAAAGGGGGAGAAGGGGGATGAGTGAGAATGGAGACGAAGAGGAAGGGATCAAAGGAAATGGGAATGGTGGGGAGGGGGAGTGAAGAGGAAAAGGTGGGAAGGATAAATTTGAGAGAGCAGGAGTGGGAGGACGACAGAGGAACGGTTGGGGGGAAGGGAGTGGGGGTGGGAGGGTAGGCTGGAGGGGGAGGGGGGCCTAAGTGCATTCTATTAATCCTTTCGTGATATTATGCTAATATGTTTGTTATAAACTTTCCTCGTATTTTCTCTCTCTCTTGTGGGTGAGGGAATTAAAAAATAGTTGTTAAAATAAGTGTTTGCAATTTCTGGTTAAAATTAGCATAGAATAATAGTTTCGTTACTTTTTGCCTTTATTCCAACATTTGTCGATCTAAATATCCATTTAGTTATGCAATCATCGATAAATTTATCTATTCCTTTACCATTTAATTAGCTATCTATTTATTCGTTAAGCATCTTCCCAATTTATGCCCATTTATCTATTCAATTACCCATTCACTAAATCATCCACCCAGCATGTACGATTCAAGCACGCATTTCAAAATCTGCACACGGCTATGAAATCGTAAATGGGGAATAACTAATATGCTAGACTTTGTTTAACAGCAAGATTCAGAACCCTTTCACGGAAGATGCATACGGTTAATCTCCAAGAATTACTGCCATTACAGGAAACGTATTGCTCTGTTACACAACTTTAACAGTATCGTGAACGTTGTGGGTTAGAACAGTGTAATAAACTATAAACTCATGACAGAATAAGAAAACTGCACTGTATTTCATAACTGGCTCTCTCTTTCTTTCTTTCTTTCTCTTTCTGTCTGTCTGATAGTTTGGTTTTCTGTCTGCCGTTCTATTTGTCTGTCTACATGTATGCTCATCGAACCGTCTGTCTTTCTACCTATGGATCTATGCATCTATCAAGCTATCTCTGTCTCCTCTTCCCCCCTCTCCTTCCTTTCTTCCCTCCTTCCCTCCTCCCTCTCCTCTTCGTCTCATACATCCCCAGCCCTCCCTCACTCTCCTCCACACATTTCCGCTTCAACTCTCGACTTAAACGAACACAACACCGCAGTCACGACCAGGAACTTGTTTACCGTCAAATTCCGTTCGTCGGCGCTATCTACAGAAGTCACCCATCTCCGGCCGTCGTAAAAAGAAAACGAGAACCGCATTTTTCCCTTCCCGCCCCTATCAACCTCGTCTTTTGGCAGAATGAAGACTCATAAATCCATATATTTTTGGATCCAGATGCCTTCTTAAGATAAGCACGGTAAGCATTCGTGAAATGTTTTCCCCTAAGATGGCTATATCTCCGGAAAAGCTTTTCCTGAAGAGCTTTTAACTTAATGTAGATAAACGTTTGTTGTATGACTGTTAGTAAAAAAAATACTAAGAAACTAAAGGTTGTTGAAAGAGAGTGGATAAATGGAAAATCGGCTGTTATAAGAGGCATTAAAAGGTAGATAAAAGGTTGTTGTATGTGAGTAGGCATAAGGTTAAGAGTTCTTGAAGGAAATTGGAAAGGGTTTTAGATAAAGGGTTATTGTTCATGGAGAGTCCTTTGTATTGGTGTACTTCTTGTTGGATATTATGTTTCCACTCGGTTTCCCCTCCTTTCTACCCTTTCCCTATTTCATTTTCACTCACTGACTCTCTCTCTCTCTCTCTCTCTCTCTCTCTCTCTCTCTCTCTCTCTCTCTCTCTCTCTCCTCTCTCTCTCTCTCTCTCTCTCCTCTCTCTCTCTCTCTTCTCTCTCTCTCTCTCTCTCTCTCTCTCTCGCTCTCCATCTATCTCATCTTATATCTTTTATTTCCTCTTGCTCTTACTCTTTCTCGCTTTCTTTTCCACTCACTCTCAATTTCACCCTCACCCTTACTCTCACTCCTAATCCTACTCTCACTTTTACTCTTACTCTTACGTTTATTCTCATTTCCATTCTCATTCCTACTCCCACTTTCACTCCTGCTCCTACTCCTACTCCCACTTTCACTCCTACCTACTCCCACTCCCACTCTCCCCCCCCTCCCTCCCTCCTCCTCCTCCCTCCCTCCCTCCTCCCTCCTTCCTCTCTCTCTCTCTCTCTCTCTCTCTCTCTCTCTCTCTCTCTCTCTCTCTCTCCTCTCTCTCTCCCTCTCTCTCTCTCTCTCTCTCTCCCTCTCCCTCTCCCTCTCCTCTCCTCTCCCTCTCCTCTCTCTCCCTCTCCTCTCTCCCTCTCTCCTCTCTCCCTCTCTCTCTCTCTCTCTCTCTCTCCTCTCCTCTCTCTCCCTCTCTCTCTCCCTCTCTCTCCCTCTCTCTCTCCTCTCTCTCTCTCCTCTCCCTCTCTCCCCTCTCCCTCTCTCTCTCCCTCTCTCTCTCCCCTCTCTCTCTCCTCTCTCTCTCCCTCTCTCTCTCCCTACCTCTCTACGCTTCCTCTCACGTGTCTCACCTCACGTACAAAGTATAAATCGCCATTATGAAGGAGACAAAAGTGAGGCTCGAGGAGGGAGTGAGGGTGAGGATGGAGGGGAGGGAAAGGGGAAGAGGGAGGGGAGGGGACGACAAGGTATGCCCTATAGGTATGGAGGTGGATGGGAGGGTACACGGCATGGAGGGGGTATAGAAGGGGAGGGGAAGATAACGTATGCCTTATGAGGGGAGGTAGGAGGGGGGAGGTATTCCTTAGAGAAGGGGGAGAGAAGGAGAGGGAGATAGTGGGAAGAGGAGAGGTGGAGGAGAGAGGGGAAAGGGAGAGAGAGTAGAGAGATAACGAGGACCTACGCATATGAATGGGGAAGTGGGGGAAAGAGAGGGGGGGAGGGGAGAGAGAGGAGGAGGGGGTGTATCTCGAAGAGGTGCTGAACATTCCGTCCACGAAGGCCGCTCGCCGATTTATGAGGGCGGTTTTTTTCCATATATTCCCCATAATTCTTTCTTTCCTTCTATTTTTCTTTTCCTTTTTTCTCTCTTTGTTATCTTCTCCCCATTTTTTGTTTTCCTTTTCTTTCCCTCTTTTGTTATTTTCTCTTATTTTCTTCCCTTTTTTCTTAATTTTCACTACTATCTTCCAATATTCTCTATTTTCTTCTCTCTCTTCTCTTTCCAGCTTTCTCCCCTCCCCCCTTTTTTCCCTTCCCTTTCCTTCAATGTTTTCCTCTTTCCCCCCTTTTTCCTTCCCTTTCCTTCATTTTTCCACTTTCCACTTCCCTTCCCTTTCCTTCAATTTTCCCCTCTTTCCTTCCGTTTCATTCAATTTTTTTCCTCTTTCCCCCTTTTTTCCCTTCCCTTTCCTTCGTTTTTTCCTCTTTCCCCCCTTTTTTCGTCTCCGCTGACGTCCCTCTGCCTCGTTACTGTGCCGCGCCGCCCTGCCACCAAGCCCGGACGTGAGAGGAGTCGAGATGCTCGCTGCTCGCCCTCGATCTCCCTTGCTCCTGCTCTTGACTCGCTGATCTTTCCTTCCGTCTCTTAGGCGCTCTCTTTTGTCTCTTTCTCTCTTTCTTTCTTTCTCTCTCTCTGTCTATCGTTGTAGATTTTGTTCTCGTTCTTCTTCTAGTTCTCGAGTTCTCGAGCTCTTGACTCTCTGATCTTTCCTTCCGTCTCTTAGGGGCTCTCTTTTTCTTTTCTTTTTCTCTCGCTCTCTCGCTCTTGTTCTTTGTTTTTGTCTTTCTTTTTGTTCTTACTCCAGCTCTTGACACTGATCTTTCCTTCCGTCTCTTAAGGGCTCTGTTTTCTCTCTCTCTCTCTCTCTCTCTCTCTCTCTCTCTCTCTCTCTCTCTCTCTCTCTCTCTCTCTCTCTCTCTCTCTCTCTCTCTCTCTCTCTTGGTCTTCTTATTCTCGCTCTTGTCCTTTGATTTTGTTCTTCTTTTTGTTCATACTCGGGCTCTTGACACTTCCGTCTCTTAGGGACTCTCTTCTTTCTCCCTCTCTCGGTCTTGTTCTTGTTCTCACTCTTCTTTTTGTTCTCGCTCGAGCTTCTGACTTTCTGATCTTCCGCCTCTTAAGGGTTCTCTCTTTTCTTTCCCTCTCGCTCTCGTTGTAGCTCTTATTCTCGTTCTCGTTATTGCTCTTGTTCTTGCTCTCGTCGTCGCTCAATCTCGCTCTTGTTCTCGTTCTTGCTTTCGTTCTTGTTTTTCTCTCTCTCTCTCTCTCTCTCTCTCCTCTCTCTCTCTCTCTCTCTCTCTCTCTCTCTCTCTCTCTCTCTCTCTCTCTCTCTCTCTCTCTCTCTCTCTCCTGCTTCCTCACTATCTCACTCTCTCACCAGTCGTTGGCAATATACGGTTTTATATCTGAAATCTACACCATTTGCCGAGAGTATTGACACAACACTCGGCAGGAGAGTGAGAGACATTAGAATAAAAGAGGAAAAAATCTGTATTCAGAATATAGATGAAACATATTTGAGCACCGTTTGGAAGAGCGTGAAAGGAAGAGAGAGAGAGAGAGAGAGAGAGAGAGAGAGAGAGAGAGAGAGAGAGAGAGAGAGAAGAGAGAGAGAGAGAGAGAGAGAGAGAGAGAGAGAGAGAGAGGAGAGGAGAGAGGGGAGGGGGGGAGAGAGGGGAGAGAGAGAGAGAAGAGAGAGAGAGAGAGAGAGAGAGAGAGAGAGAGAGAGAGAGAGAGAGAGAGAGAGAGAGAGAAGAGAGAGAGAGAGATGAGAGAGAGAGAGAGAGAGAGAGAGAGAGAGAGAGAGAGAAGAGAGAGAGAGAGAGAGAGAGAGAGAGAGAGAGAGAGAGAGAGAGAGAGAGAGAGAGAGAGCGAAGAAATAAAAAGGCAACACATGGGTGTATGTTCAACACCTGAATCCATCCCAAGATATATCTCACTGCCACTCCTAATTCCCTCTTCTACGACGTTGTTTCCCATGCCCCGAGAGAAGCAGTTGGTACAATTAAAGTAGTCCCCCCTCCATTTCCCCAACACATAAAAAAAAAAACGAAGGATACGAAGAAAACAGGGAATCAACACGATTTGCCCTTCCTCCACATCCAACACGGTCCAGAGGCTGTGGTGATCTCCGATCCTAGCGTCAATCTGCAGGTTGGTGCGACTTTCGTAGATTATGCCGACAATATACGCTGTC
>NW_020870244.1:42500-52500 GCF_003789085.1 Penaeus vannamei | reverse complement strand
TGCTTCTTTTTCTTCTCATTCTCCTCTTTATTCTCCTCCTCATTTTCCTTCTCATCTTCCTCCTCCTCCTCATCATCATCATCATCATCATCACCATCATCATCATCATTACCACCACCACCGCCATCTCCATTTTCATCCTCGTCTTCGAACAAAAACAATATTAAAAATTAATTTCATGTTGGAATGTGACATTCATTTCTTCTCATACCGAAGGGATAAACAAATAGGCACAGACGAATACAAAACAACTAGATACATGGACAAACAGACAACAAAAAACACAAAGACACAGGCAGACAAAGAGACAACAAAAAACACAGACACAGGCATACAAACAGACATACAGAGAATCTAGCACACACACACACAGAAAACAAGACAGACACAGACACACAGAGACAGACAAACAGACACAGACAGGCAGACAGCCATAGCTTCCTCTCCTGCAAGCGCCAAGAGCCCATGAGAGTCGCATCCCGAGACCCCGTCGGCCGCAAAAGACAACATATTTACAATCAACAAAGTGGGTCCCGAAATGCCTTTATTTATTTCCCAGGCTAAAAAGGCTCGGGTTGCAACCTGGCGAGCGAAAGTTAGTCCGGGCTCTGGGACTGGCCAAACGAAAGTGGGCAATTGGTTAGTTCAAGATCAGGGATGGAGGAGGAGTACGGAGGTAAGGAGGGAGGAGCGGAAGGATGCGGATGGAGGAGGACGAGAGAGGGGGGATGGAAGAGGGGATGGAGGAGGCAGGGAGGAGAGGGATGGAGGCAGGAAGAGGGAGGGCGAGGGAGGAGGGAGGGACGAAGACGGACGGGGATGGAGGGAGAGGACGAGAGGAGAGGAGGGGGAGTGAAGAGATGGAGGACGAGGAGGGGAGGGGAGGAGGAGAGGGAGGAGGGGGTAAGAGGAAGGAGGGAGGCAGAGAGAGAAGGAGAGAGAGAGGAAGAGGAGTAGGGTAGGGAGGAAAGGAAGAGGAGGCAGAGGAGGCGGATGGGTGGGGAGGGAAGGAGGGAGAGGTTGAAGAAAAAAGAAGACGACGAAGAAGGAGGAAGGGAGGAGCGGCAATGAGGGGGAGAGGAGAAGAGCAGGAGGAGAAGAGGAGGAGGGGGAGGGAGAAAGTGCAAGAGGAGAAGGGGGAAAGGGAGGAGAGAGAGCAGGAGAAACGAGAAGGAGGAGGAGGACGAGAAATAGAAGAAGGAGGAGGAGGTGAGGCGGGGTGGAGAGTGGAATGAAATAGCGAGGGTAAGAGGCGAGGAGCAGGGAAAGTACCTCCTCTGCTTATCTTATGTTTTTTCACCTTCTCTTCACTACTTTCATCTCTTTTCAAAATTGTATTTTTTTTTTTTTTTTTTTTTTCCTCTTCCTACTCCTCTTCCTCTTTCCTTCTTTCGCTTCCTCTTTCAACTCCTAACGCCCTCCTTTCCTCATCTCTCTTCCTTACTTTCTTCCCTTCCCAAACTCTTTCTCTTTCCTCTTCCTTCTCTCCTCTCCTCCTATCTCCTACCTCTTACCTCTTTCCATTCCGCCTTCCTCATTTCCCACTTACCCGCTGCTTCTTCTCCGTCTCCTCTTTTTTTTTCTCCTTGTTCCTTTTCCTCTTCCTTCCTCTAATCCTCTTCCCACTTCTCCACTTGTTCTTTCACCTCCTCTTCTTTCCCCATCTATCGCTCTTCTCTTCCCTCCCTTCTGCTTTCTCTCCCCTTTGCTCCTTGTTCCCCTCTTCCTTCCTTTCACCTTGCTCTTCCACCGCCTCTCCCCTCCCCTATCTTCTCCTACTCTTCCTTCCCTCTCCTCTTCTTCCTCCCTCTTTTCCTTTTCCCTCCTTCCCCCGTGCTCTTCCACCACCTCTGCCCTCTCCCTCTCTCCTCATGTTCTTCCTTCCTTCCCCTCCCTCATCTTCCTCTCCCTCTTCCCCTCTTCCCTACTTCCCCCTTGCTTGCCTACCTCCGCTCTCTCTCCTCCCCTTCCCTCACTGTCCTTCCATTCCCTCTCCTCCTCCCCCCCTCCACTTCTTCCCCTCCTCCTCCACTTCTCCCTCCTCCTCCACTTCCCCTCCCCTCCCACTTTCCCCTCCCCTCACTTCCCTCTCCTCCTCCACTTCCCTCTCCTCCTCCACTTCCCTCTTCCCTTCCCCACTTTCCCCCTCTTCCTCCACTTCCCCCTCCTCCTCCACTCCCCCCTCCTCCTCCACTCCTCACTTCCCCCTCCTCCTCCACTTCCCTCCTCCTCCCCCTCTTCCTCCACTTCTCCTACCTCCTCCACTTCTCCCTCCTCCTCCACTTCCCCCTCCTCCCCACTTCCCCCTCCTTCCTCCATTTCTCCCTCTTCTCCACTTCTCCCTCTTCCTCCACTTCCCCCTCTTCCTCCACTTCCCCCTCCTCCTCCACTTCCCCTCCTCCCTCCACTCTCCCCCTCCTCTCACTTCCCCCTCCCCTTCACTTCCCCCTCCTCCTCACTTCCCCCCTCCCCCTCCACCCCCGCCCTCCTCGTCAAGAGCTAAGAGTTGTACAGCCTGAATCTCATCAGGAGGAGAAGGGTTTCGTATTCCAGAGGTCTCAACTTGCCTTCGAATTAAGAGCTTTCCAACTATTTTTCTTTTTTTTTTCTTTTTTTCTTTTTATCTATTTACTTGTTTTACCAAGTCCTTGATTTTTTTTCTCCTTTTCTTTTCTGAGGTCTCAACTTTTTTTCCCGGGGTTGTATTACATTTTTTCAGTTTTCGCGAATCCTCCTTTCTTTCCTTTTTTCGAAAACTTTTTACTCTCTTTCTTTGTTTCTTTTCCTTTCTTTAGTTCACTTTCCATCCGAATAAGACGAGAAATCTGCTGCAGGATGTTAAGTGCGGTGATGGTGTGCGAATAACATAATGGGATGAAGTGCTAATTATATAGGAGGATGGGGAGCGAATAACATGCGAGTACAGTGTGTGAATAACATACAGGGATGGAGTGCGAATAATATACATGGATAGAGTGCGAATAACACATGGGGACGGCATGCAAATTGTATACAGGGACAGAGTGGGAAAACCTACGGGGACGGAGTGCGAATAACATATGGGGATGAAGTGCGAATAATATACGGGGATAAAGTGCGAGTAAAATACGAGGACAGCGTATGAAAAACATACGGCGACGAAGTGCGAGCAAACCATTTCCAGATAGAGCCATGGATTTCTTGCCAAGCACATATAAAATATATAAATATAATGAGTGTGCAGAAAAATATACATGTCCGTGTTCGATACAAATTTGCAGTACTACAAAATAGTCACATACCAAAAATCATGAATCATAGACATAAAGGTTTCATGAAGTGATAAAGAATGAGGTAGACATATAGATAGACAGGGGGAGACAGACGGACAGACAGACAAACAGAGACATACACACACAGAGGCAGATACACACACAAGCCCTCAGACACACAGACGGATAAGACAGACAGATCAGATAAACAGACAGAGAGGAGGACGAGGTGTGTGTTTATTAGCTTGTACTTTTGTTCCCTCTTTCCAACAACGAAGGGGTCGGAGGTCCATATACCCGAGACATTATTATACGAGAGAGCGAAGTCCCGGTAGAAGAAACGAAAAGAAAAATATATAATTCAACTGTAAAAACTCTACGGGAAAATATCCACTTTTTTTACTTTTCCTTTCATCTTATTTCGCTCGTTCGCTTTTTCTCCAGCACTTCCAGTCTCGGGGGATGTGCTACTTCCAGGAAGGATCGAGGGCGGGGGGTCGGGGGGAGAGGAGGAGGAGGAGGAGGAGGAGGAAGAATTTATTTGCTGGAACAAAGTTAGTTTCTAAAAAAGAAAGAAGGAAAAAAGACGTAGATTTCTCAAAAGAAAAATTCGATGGAAGCTAAAATCTGCATCAGAGGATGAAGAACCTGGTTACTTCTGACATGAATAAACAAAAATGCACGCACATATACACACACACGCGACGTGTACACACAAAGCCATGCCACATGCATGTGAGTATGTGTTTTGGTGGGGTGGGGGCTGTGTGCGCGTTATATTTTTACTCTATCTGTCTATCTATTTATCTCTATATTTGCTCATCTTTATTCAGATATATACACATGTAGGTAGATTGATATAGATAGATAGATATAGCTACTGATATGAATCCAGATAGATAGATACAGATATAAATATTGATATAAATTCATATGTATATAAATATATATAAAGACAGAGATAGAGCTACGGATATAGATAGATAGATCAGGAGACAAATACCTCCACCAATCCCTCAGACAATGAGATGCCCATACCCCTAAGCCCCCCCACCCCACCCCCACCCCCGTTCACCGTGTCGCCCAGCCTTCATCTCCTCCCGTTCGGACGCGCAGCCAGACGGTGGATTTAACTCCCGTTCTGGAAGTGTCGATTTTTAGGTGTGGGGGACGGAGGGGCTGGGGGAGAGTGATGGAGGACTTTCGTTCTTCGGGACATGGGCAGTTAGGGTGAAATTCCTGTGCGATGCGAGAATGCCGCCTTCGATGACTGACTTTTGTGGGTTGGTTCGTGTTCGTGTTTCTGTAATGTTGTTGTTGTTATTGTTGTTGGAGTTCCTGTTGTACTGGTGTTCTGTTGTTATAAGACAAATGTTTTTTTTTTATTATTATCTCCTGCTTCTTCGTCTTCTTCTTCATCATCATTATCTACTACTACTACTACTACTACTTCCTTTTCTTATTCCTCCACCTCCTCCTCCCCCTCTTCTTCATCTTCCTCTTTCTCTTACTCTGACTCTTACTTTTCCTTGTCCTTAAACCCCTCCTCCTCCTCCTTCTCCTTCTAAATAAATCAGGCCGATTCTGTCCCAAATCAAAAACACAGCAGCTAAATAACCAAAACAGATGGAGAGAGAGAGAGAGAGAGAGAGAGAGAGAGAGAGAGAGAGAGAGAGAGAGAGAGAAGAGAGAGAGAGAGAGAGAGAGAGAGAGAGAGAGAGAGAGAGAGAGAGATAGACAGACAGACAGAGAGGAAGGCAGAGACAGAGAAAAGACACACACACAAAAAAAAGACATACAGACAGAAAAAAACGAACAGACAGAGGCAAAGAGACGGTGGCGAGAGCAGAAAAAAAGACCCGAAAGGAAAACAAAGAGGGGGGAAAAAGCCTTATTGTGCGGAAATGGGAACTCAGCAGATGACGTCCGGGAAATGACCTTGTATTTCTTCGCTCGCCTTCACACACGTGCTCACTTACACACGTGTATGCATAAGAACGCACATATGTGAACGGGTATAAATAATCTCCATATCTGTGTATACAGTACACATTAAATATATGTTAACTCAGAAAAATATAAGTACATATTCGGCCATACATTTATGTATGTGGGTCATACAAATGTGTACACCTGAATGTGTACTTTTCACAAGTATTCAAACATGTGTGTATAACATTCGTTTACCTGACGTTTCTTTGCATAACTTAAAGGAAAATGCCTCAGAGATCCATTCCTCTAACAAACAGCGGAATAGTGTCATCGTCACAGGAAAATAAAAAATCAAGGAAGTCCCAAAGTATCCCTCTAACCATTAGAAACTTGAAGTGCTATCGTTAGGGAAAAAGTCAAGAAAATTCCAAGCCTATTCTCGAAGTAGTTTCCCCTTCTTAGTTCCCTCTTCTTTCCTTAAGAGGCCGGCTGGACGTCGCCGAAGAAACACGATGGAACGCGTAAATTTAGTCTGGAGTAGAACGCTGGAATTCCTGCGAAGGCGCCGGATGGAATTCCAAATTGCCTCTAGGCCTAAGCTCCTTTTTTTGTGTGTGTGGGGGGGGGGGAAGGGGGGCGGCGGTCTGTATCCCTTTTTGTTTTTTCTTTCTCTCTCTGTTTCTGTCTGTGTCTGTCTATCTGCATCTGTCTCTGTTTCTGTTTCTGCCTCTGCCTCTCTCACTCTCACTCTCACTCTCACTCTCTCTCTCTCACTCTCCCAACCCTTTCTTTTTCATCCCTCCCTCATCTGCCCCTCCTCTTTGTCCCCCACATCCCTCCCACCCCTCCCCTCCGCTCTTCCTCCCCTCCCTTTCCCTTTTCATCCTTCCCCCTTCCCTCCTCTCCGCTCTCCTTCCTCTCCCCCTCCCCGACCCCTTCCCTTTTCATCCCTCCCTCCTCCACCCCTCCTCTTTGCCCCCCACGTCCCTCCCTCCTTTACCCCTCCGTTCTCCTTCCCTGCTAGCTGTCCGAGCCCCCAGATTGATGGAAACCCCGCCTATGTTTGATCGTATGTGCCGACCCATCACAGGCTACTCCCCGTACAACTGACACTGATGTATTAGGAGTGAAATGGAGTTGATTGGCTCTTGATGTTTCCATATATCGAGGGAGTCTTTTGTGTGGCATTTTCTATACATTTTTTTTTATATATATTGTGTGTGTGTGTGTGTGTGTGTGTGTGTGTGTGTGTGTGTGTTGTGTGTGTGTGTGTGTGTGTGTGTGTGTGTGTGTGTGTGTGTGTGTGTGTGTGCGTGCGTGCGTAACAACCGCAGGCCCCACGACGCCGTCCACTTAACGCTCCACCGTTTAATTAATTATTCAGGCTGCGACGGGCAATCGGGCGTTGGTGGGCGGCGTCGACGACCACGGCGCCGTCTCCAGAACTTTGGTCCCTCCCCCCGCCCCGCCCCCGCCCACCCCATCTCCGGCCACGCGCTCGCTCAAGCCTTGCGGGATTTCCTTTTTGGAGTGTGTGTGGGGGTGTGGGGGGTTAACGGGTCTGCCGCCTTTTCTTTCTTTTATTTATTCATCTATTTAATTTTCACTTACACATACAAACGCACACACACAAAAATACGCATTCAAATACACAAAAAAAACATTTGCATAAATACCGACACATAAATACACACATGCATATACATATACACATACACAATAACAAACACAGACATACGAAGACATACATACAAAACCATGTATATATATATATCTATATATATATATATCATCTCTCTATCTTTATGTGTATATAGACAGATAGATACAGACAGACAGACAGATAGATAGACAGATGAATAGATAGATAGATAAACAAACAGACAAATAGACAGATAAATATAGATATGCATAAATACATAACTCCCAACTCCCTATACAAACAAACACAGACAGACAGATAGATATACGAAGGCAATAAAAAAAAGAAAGAGAGAGAGACAAAGAACAATTCGCAAAAGCCTCGAGCCAAGAGTTCCCGCCGCGGCACCGGAATGCCATCCGTCGCCCGAGGTGCCACTGAGGGCCGGCACTGATTTACTTAACATCTTGGCAGGAAGAGGAAGATCGAGTTCCAGCATCAATTAATGGGGGAGGGGGGACGAGAAGGGAAGGGGGGGAGGAAGAGAGGGAGAGGACAAGGAGAAAGAAGAAAGGAGAGGGAGAGAGAGAGAAACTGGAAGGGAGAAGGGGAAAAGAGGGGAAAAGAAGGAGAAAATAGGGAAGGGGAACAAGACAAGGAAGATGGAGAGGAGGAAAGATGGAAGATGAACGGGAAAAGGAGAGAGAACGAGAAAAGGAGAAGGTTGAAGGGGAAAGTTGTACGAAACTATTTCGGAGATTGTTCGAACCGCTTTGTGTCGATATAACTGGGCGTAAAAGAAAGAAAGAAGAAAAAAAAAGTAAACGCACACACAAGAAAAGAAAAGACCATTAAACTTCACACATGCTAATAAAATCCAAACACCAACACACTTCTTTAAACACAAAAAAACAGACCCCCCCCCCCCGCCCCTCACTATTCTCGGAACCCTCCCTTATCTCCCTACACTCTTTAACCCCTCCTCCCCCTCCCCACATCGTCTTAAGTGAGTCCACAAACCCAAACAAAAGACACCAAAAAAAAAAAAGGAAAAAAAGGACCCAAAAAATCCTAAAATAAAGTCGCACTGGTCCAGCTCCAACACACACTTGGAGAGGTTTTATCATTAGTGTTTATCTTGCCGCTCGCCTGAAGAACGGGTGAGAGGGGGTGGACTGAGGAGGAGAGGGAGGAGGGAGGGGAAGGAGGCGGTTGGATCGAGGAAGAGAGGGAGGGAAGGAGGAGGGGTCTGTATTGAGAAAGAGAGGGAGGGAGGGAGGATGGAGAGGGGAGGGAAGGTGAGAGAGGAAGGAGAGAGAGAGAGGGGGAGGAAGGGTGAGAGAAAGAGAACGAAGGAGGAGGAGGAGGTGAGAGGGAGGGGGGTAAGCGATAGAGGGAGGAGGGGGTCGGATTGAGGAAAAGAGGGAGGAAGAAGGGAGAGGGGAGAGAAGGAGGGAGGGGATGGAGGAGGGGGAGTTGTGAGAGGGAGGGAGGAAGGGAGAGGGAGAGGGGAGAGAGGCAAAGAAGAGAGAAGGGGGCGAGGGAGGGAAAAGAGAGGGAGGAGAGGAAGGCGGGAAGGGAAGGGAAGGTAGAGAAGAAGGGGAAGTGAAAGGAAGAAGAGGAAGAGAGAGAATAACGAATGAGGGGGTGGAGAGGGAGGAGGAAATAATAAGAAACTGAGAAGAGACAGGCAATGATATAGAGAGAGAGAGAGAGAGAGAGAGAGAGAGAGAGAGAGAGAGAGAGAGAGAGAGAGAGAGAGAGAGAGAGAGAGAGAGAGAGAGAGAGAGAGAGAGAGAGAGAGAGAGAGAGAGAGAGAGAGAGAGAGAGAGAGAGAGAGAGAGAGAGAGAGACAGACAGACAGAGAGTTAAACATGATTATCACAATACGGTAGATTATCATAACGATAACAATATTACACAGAGAGTAAGAGCAAAGAACAGAGAAAGAGAGAAAGATAAAGAAAGCTAAAAAAGGGAAAGAAAGCGACGAGAGGAAGAGACACAAAAGACAAAGAGGAGGAGAGGCTGCCTACACCCACGAGAACCAAGTGTGTCTAATTCAACTCCCTATAATCAACGACTAGACACTCGCCCTATGAGAAGGGAATATAGACCGACTTCTCTCAACGCTCATTAAAGTTGTTTGCACACTTGCACACAGGAGGAGACACGTTGCAAGGGGGGGGGGCGAGGGGAAAGGGAGGGGGGGAGGGAGTGGGGAGGGAGAGACGGAAAGGGGAGGGAATGGAGAGGGAGAGACGGAAAGGGGAGGGAGTGGAGAGGGAGAGAATGGTGGGGAGGGAGTGGAGAGGGTGAGAAGGGTGGGGAGGGAGTGGACAGGGAGGGAAGGGTGGGGAGGGAGTGGAGAGGGTGATAAGGGATGGGGAGGAATGGGAAAAAGGGGGGGGAGAAGGAGGGGTCAGCAGGAAAGAGTAGAAGGGAAGAGAGTGGAGGGTGGGGATAGAGGAGTCGAAGTGAGGGACTGAAGAGGAGAGGAAGAAAAGGGAGGGGGAGGAGTGGAGAAAGGAAGGAAGGAGGAGGGGGAGGTAAGAGTGTGGGAAGGGGGACCAGGGTGGAAAAAGGAGGAGAAGAAGGGAGGGGGTCGGGTGGAGAGGGATGAGGAAGGAGGGAGGAATAGAAGGAAGAGATGGGAAAAAGAAGGGAGTGTGGAGGGGGGGGTTGGAGGGAGAGAGGGAGTGGGAAAGCGAGAGACAGAAACAAAAAAGTGACTATATGAAAGCCAAATAGAGACATAGACAGAAAAAATACAGAAATCATATTTAGGAAGAAAACAATCCCCTAAGCGCGGAAAATAAACAAAATACGGTATGTTTTAAATAAAACAAAGAATAATACGGCAAAATAAGGCTATTTAGGTGAGTGTGAATAAACAAAGAGGAAATGAACACAGGAAGAAATAATTCAATGCCTGGCTGAGAAACAAATACATAAATAAGAAAAACAATGGAAATAGAGCGTGGCAATCAAAGAGTAAAACAAACAAATGAAAAGAAACAAAATCGACCAAAAATATATTCGAACAAATATGACGGCAGGAAATGAGAGTTGCTGAATAAAAAAGAGAAAAAAAAATTCTGATTGGCACTTACTGGCTAACGTCTGAATTTTTTTACTTCTCGATTTATATATACATACATACATACATACATAC
>NW_020870244.1:35000-40000 GCF_003789085.1 Penaeus vannamei | reverse complement strand
AAAAAAAAAAAAAAAAACAAACAGGAATCAGAGGCAAAAAAAAAACGCATACGCATCACCCACACTCCAAAGAAAACGATAGAATAAACACCGGCCATAAAGCAGAGGCAATGAGACACACATTCACTCCCCGCCCATTCGCCTTCCAGGGGAGTTCGACATGACGCCCACATAGCTGTCGTTTGGGGGATTGGGATGGGGAGGGGGGGGGAGGGAGGAGGGGGAGGGGGTAGAGATGGAGGTAGAGGTGGAGGTGGAGGTGATGGGAGTGGAGAAGGAGAGGAGGAGGTAGAAGTAGAGTTGAAAGTGAAGCAGGATGAAAAGGAAGAAAGAAAGAAGAGGAGTAGGTGGTGGAATGATTGGTGGAGACGGCGAGGGAGGGAAGAACGGAGAAGGAAAAAGAAAAAAAAGATAAACAGTGTAAACCAACGAGCAGGACGACGGCGAAGAGAGAGCAGGCAACGGAAAACGGAGGCGAGGGGTCACGCGAGGGCCCCGCCTGTTGTCATTTCCCGCTGGTGGCGCTGCCGTCTATTTCGGAAAGAAAAACGGAAGAACCGCAAGATTTTCCATTTGCTTCTCACGGATTTGCATATCTTCTAATGCGATTAATTAAGAAAGGAGTCTCAGGTACGAGAGAGGCGACGAGAGAGAAGGAAAATTGTATATGTTTGGACCTTCATTTGGGTCTGGTTCTCAAATTCCTTCTTCTGTGATCTTTAACGACGAGTTTATCTGTTTATTTTTGGTGTTTTTTTATTTATATATATTTAGATTTCTTGGTTTATCTATCCAGTTATCCATCACTTTCTTTTGACTTTCTTATCTATTGCTCTTATGATTAGTCCAATCTTCTACTCATTTTATCCATCCGCCTAATTCTTCTATATATCGTTAGTATCATATCATCATCTATCTTTCTTGTTGTTGTTAAGCTGGGATAACTCTACTGTCCTATCAAACATCCAATGTTATCCTCTTTTGCTAAATTCCAGTTGATTAATGAATCTGTCGTAAGCTGATTTACGAAAACAATTTCCAAGTGACTTATGGCGGTTTATGTTCTCAGCGAAAAGGTGATGTTAAATTCAAGGTCCGGGGGAAAAATGTTAAAATATGACCTCTAGGATAAGAAAAAAATAAATCCTTCATCCGGACGAGGCTCTCTAATTGGGCGATAAATTCATCTGTGATAATGGTTTATTTTTTCCGTCTGTTTCGCTCCTCTTCCTTTATTCCATTCCATTCGTTTTGTTTTCTGTCTCTCTCTCAGGGTCTGTTTCTCACCCCTTTCACTTGCTCTTTCATTCAGTCACTTACCTACTCGTTTATTCATTAACTCACTCACTCTCTCACTAACTCACTCAAACACTTCCCTTCCTCCCGTTCACTTATTCACTCACTCACTCATTCACTCAAAAGAGAGAGAGAGAGAAGAGAGAGAGAAGAGAGAGGAGAGAGAGAGAGAGAGAGAGAGAGAGAGAGAGAGAGAGAGAGAGAGAGAGAGAGAGAGAGATTAGTAGAAATTTACAGTATATGACATGCGAAAAAAAAGAAAACAAGAAATATATATATTCATTTATTTACTGATTAATATATATATATATATATATATATATATATATAGATATAGATAGATAGAAGATAGATAGATAGATAGATAGATAGATAGATAGATAGATATAGATAGATAGATAGATAGATAGATAGACAGACAGACAGACAGACAGACAGACAGACAGAGAGATAGACAGATAGATAGATAGATAGATATACATATATATATTGTGTAAACTTATTATATTTCTCCTTTCATTATTTTCTATAAGACTTTTTTCTTCCCTAACTTTCACGGTCATTGTTATCAGGTGGCTCTGCTTTCAACAACATTTTAGATAATTACTTCATTTATCACCCCTAATGGCGAAATTTTTCACGCCTTTTATATTTTCCATTGCTTATTTTTTATCTTTTCTTTTCCCTTTGCCTGCCTCTTACCCCCTCATTTTTTCTTTCTCCCTTTCCCTCTTTCGCTTTCCCTGTCACTCTTCTATCATTAATTCTCTGCTTCTTTAATTTTCATTTCCCTCCTCTGGTTTTACCCCCCCCCCTTCTTCCCTACACTTTCAACTTTCTTTCCCTCCTCCTTTACTCCCTCTCTTCCTTCACGTCATCTCCCTTCTCCCCTTTCCTTTCATTTCTTCATCTCGCCTATTGCTTCCTCCTCCCCCCTTCCCTTCACTTATCATCCTTTACCTCTCCTCTCTTCTTCCTTCCTTCTCTTCTTTTTTTCTCAAACCATATCCCCCACTTATAAATAATCTATTTTTATTATATTTCTCTCAACTTCTTAGTTTCTTTCCTTATAAAAAATCTCCACATAGCTAGTATTCGTTGACATCCACACGCCTACCTACTTTTCCCCATTCACACATTCACGCATTCATTCATCCCAAATGTCCCTCTATTCATATATAAATCTATATAAATATTCGTTAATGAATAATCTTCTCATCAACAGACCCACTGATTAAGCCACGAAATGAATGCGATATCAAGACAAATTAACGACGCGTCTCGTGCTAATCAACGATGTCATTGAGGAATTATTTGCAACATTTGAAAGCCTGTTGCATAATCCATGTTATTAATGCCCTGTAGAGTGTCTTAGGGAAGGAGGAGGGAAGGCAAGGAAGAGAGAGCGAAGGAGGAGAATAAAGAGGGTGCGAAGGAGAGGGAGAAAGGAAGGAGAAATTAAGAAAGAGAGAGGGAAGGAGAAAAGACGAAAATCAGAAAAAGAGAGCGAAGGAGAAAGGCAGAAAAAAAGAGGAATAGGCAAGATGATGGGAGGGTTAAGACGGAGAGGGAAAGGAACAGGGGGGAAGGAAGAGAAAAGAGGGGGAAAGAGAAAAGAAAATGAAGATGACAATGAGAAACAAAAGAAGACATTTTGGCAGAAGAAGAGAAGAACGCAAAGACGAGTAGGAAAACAAGTAACCGAGTCGTAAAAGTAAGAGGCCGAATAATAAAAAAAACATGGCTCCACTCCGCATAAAACAAAACAAAAAAACGAATAAATGAATAAAATAAAACGAAACTAAACCAAATATTCTAGAATGATAATCAACATAAAACACACGTGATATCCTGCGAGTGTCGAGAGGCGAAACTTGATTAACTGCAAAACTCCCCAATAGACCTATAGCTTTTGCAGAAGTTTGTCCATTACGAGGCTTGCCACTTCAACGAAACGAGGGGAGCAAATCTGGAGTTTAATGCACTTCACCTCAGCTATGAGTGTTTGTCCCTGGCATTATCTCTCCGGTATTTTCTCTTTTACCGTTGCCTGTCTCTTGGTGGGTCTATATATTATATATTTTTTTTTCTCGCATCTTTCCTCCCCCTCTCTTCGCTTACTTCTCTTCTCTCCCTTTCTCGCCTCAGGCCTCTCCTTCCTTCTCTTCATCTCTCCCCTCTTTGGTCCGCCCTGCTTCTTCCTCGAATTTACCTTTTTCCTCTTTCTCTTCTTAGACTTAGACACATTTTCGTCCTCTCTACCTTTTTCTCTCATTTGACTCTACTTTTTTACCCGTTCCTTTCATTTCCCTCTTTTTAACTTAATCTATTCTTTACCATCTCCTCATTATTACCTCTTCCTTTTTTCCTTTTCCCTCCCCTCCTTTCTTCTCCACTCTTCCCTTTCACACTCGTATCGTATCACTAACATCATTTTCCTCATTATCAGGAATCAGCCATGCACCCCATTCGTTAACGTAACGGCCAGAACGTTAAGAAACAGGAATAAAGGAAGACGGGAAGAACAGTTGATGAGGAAGGGAGAGAAGCTGAAATGGAGATATGGGTGTTTGATAAATGTCTAAACAGAGCGAAGATGGTGATAAAGTTGGCGATGAAGATGTGTTGATGATGATTAGCAAAGGGAGGAGGTGGTGGTGGGTGGTGGTGGTGGTGGTGGTGGTGGTGGTGGTAACTGCAATGATGTCAGTGGCACCAGTGGTAATAGCAATTATAATTAAACAATCGAGTACAAATGATATTCTAATATCTTGATATCTGAGGAATAACAAAAATCTATACAATTGTTTGTGAATAAAAGAAAAAAAATGAAACTTATTCAATCAACTGAAAAAATATTTCATAATCATTCAACCATCTGAAAAATAGTAAGAGACAACCGCTCTTTTTTCTTCTTTTTCTTTGTTTTTACCAAATAAGAAAAATACGAGAAGAACAATCAATTCCACATTTCCCCATTCAGTCCAAAAATTAAAAAGTCAATCCCAAGATTTCTTTTCCTCCCTGACTTTCCTCTCTTGCAGCTGATAGCTCAAAAGACCAGATGCTTTAAGATGATGTTTGTCCTCTCCCTCTATTCTTAACTACCTCGTTAGCGCTTTCCTCATTAATCCTCATTATATAAAATGGTGGGGGAATATTCAGTCAAGAATTAGAATATGTTTGCTTGGGGGAGAAAAGACAAAAGAGAATGTTGTTTGTGGGAAGATGAGGCGGTTGTGTTTGTTTTGTTTGTTTGTACTTTTGTTTGGCCATTTTTGTTTGAGTTCTGAACGTGCGTGCGTGCGTGTACGTGCGTAGTTGTGTGCATGCGCATCGTTAGGTAGGTTTGCTTCTCCCTTCAATGCAGGTTGCGTGCGAGGATGTTTTATCTAACAATCATTGCATTCGGATGTGCATATGCAAATTGCCCTCAAGCCCTGTCCCCGTCGCTCGCACTTCAAAAGAGGAGAGAAGGAAAGGCCAAAAATGCGCTCGTGTCTGCGAGGGGAATGCGGTAATTGTCGCCAAAGGAGGGGAGGCAAGGAGAGAAAGAGGGAAAGGATATACAAATACATGTACCTACATTCGGGGGTATTCACACAACCATACATTTCTATATGTATATGCATATTTGTGTGTGTGTGTGTGTGTGTGTGTGTGTGTGTGTGTGTGTGTGTGTGTGTGTGTGTGGTGTGTGTGTG
>NW_020870244.1:20000-25000 GCF_003789085.1 Penaeus vannamei | reverse complement strand
TTGCTTGCTTTCTTGCTTCCTTCCTTCCTTCTCCCCCCCCATTCTTTCCTCCCTTCCTTGATCAATCTACCTACATACCTACCTCCCCTCCTCCTCCTTCTTTCCGTCCTTCTTTCTTTCCTTCCTTCCTTCCTTCCTTCCTTCCTTCCTTCCTTCCTTCCCTTCCTCCCTCCCTCCCTTCCTTTCTTCCTTTCCTTCCTACCTCTCTCACTCTCCTCACCCTACTACCTCTACTATATCTCTACCTATCCCTATCAGTCCCCCTCACCTATCTTTCCCTTCTTCCCCCACTCTTCTATCCTCGCTATTTCCCTTCCTCTCTGCCTATCACTCCCCTCCACCTCCTTCCCTCCCTCGCTCCCAATCCCTCCCTACCTATCACTCCCCCCCCCCCCCCCCCGCCCACTCGCAAGAGGAATCGAGCTAAGAAGTCAGGGGCGTCAGCATGTTTCCCTTCCTTCCCTAATTGCTCAGAAGGAGAATTAAAACCCCCTTCCAAAGTTCCTGATGAGGAGGAGGTCCACGTCGAAGGATTTTTCCCTCTCTCTCTCTCTCTCTCTCTCTCTCTCTCTCTCTCTCTCCTCTCTCTCTCTCTCTCTCTCTCTCTCTCTCTCTTCTCTCTCTCTCTCTCTCTCTCTTACTTTTTTTTTTACTCTGATGATGCGAGTTTTCTTTGGTTTCCTTTCTTCTTGATTCATTGATTGATTAATTTGTTGTTTTTATTTCCGCTTTTTTTCTTTGGACATGAAAACACGCGTTCTGTTGTAGAAGTTACGGGTTTTATTTCTTTATTTTCTTCCTAACTCATTCATCGATTTATTCATCTATTCCTTCATTTTTGTTTTGCCTTAATTCGATTTGTCTTCTTTTTTTCTTCCTTCATTCTCATTACTATTCTTATTATTGTTAGTTTCATTTTACCTTTATTATATCTAGCATTAGCATTAGCATTATCCCTATTGTCATTATCATTACAATTACAATCATCATAATCATTATCATCATCATTATTATTATAATCATTTTTATTATTATTATCATCATCAATTATCGTTATTATTGTTGTTATCATTATTATCATTATTATTATTATTATCAATATTATTATTATTATTATCATTATTATCATTACAACTGGTAGTAGTAGTAGTATCCTTATTTCATCATAATTATTTTATAACTATTATTACTTTCCCCATTATCATCATTATCATTATCATTAAAATCATCATTACCATTATCATTAAAATCACAATTATCATCATCATTAAAATCATCATTATCATTATCATTAAAATCATCACTATCATTATCTTTATCATTAAAATCATCATTATCATTAAAATCATCACTATCATTATCTTTATCATTAAAATCATCATTATCATTATTATCCTTATTACCATCATTATTATTTTCATTGCTATTGCTACCATTGATATTGCTATTATCATCATTACAACCATTATATTCATCGTTATTATTAGCATTGTTGTTTATTGGAAAAAAATAAAGTTTCCAAATCCTTCTGGATTTCATCCTCAGATTTAAGAAACCTGAAGATGAAATCCAGGAAGATTTTGAAACTTGCAGTTCCTTTCTCCAATAAACTTCTTTAGTGTATAGTATGCGTTTCTAAAAAAATGTCTAGACGTTAGAGCGCTTAATCATTCAATAATAATTACAATATAAAATCATTAAGACGACAACGGTAATAGTAAAGATATCATAAAGAAAATATCAATACAAGATAGTAGAGTGATTAGTCATTTAGTATCAAATCTAACACAAAAATAATCAAAACGACATCACCAATTACGATAAAGATAACATTAAGATAACACTGATCAAATAAGACGACTAATAAAACCAAAATCACAACGAAGAGAGGAGTGCTAATGAACCAGACAGGAACCCACAGCCCGAGTCTTTCCCCGGGGGCCTTTCAGAGCTCAAAACCATCTGTCATGAAGAGAGAGAAACCTTTTCCGCCTCATATCTCCCTCGCTTCATCTGTCCCTCATTCTCCTCATCTCACAGCTGGTGCTTGGGTCGGCGGAGGTGTTGGTTTGGCGCCCTTGTATTTGGGATTATACTTGGAGGCGGAGGTGGAGGTGGAAGAGCTGGTGGTGGTGGCGGAGGTGGTGGTGGAGGTGGTGGTGGTGGAGGTGGTGGAGGTGGTGGTGGAGGTGGTGGTGGTGGTGGTGGTGGTGGTGGAGGTGGTGATGGTGGTGGTGGTGGTGGTGTGGTGGAGGGTGGTGGTAGGTTGGTGGTGGTGGTGGAGGTGGAGGTGAGATGGCTGTGGTGGTGGTGGTGGTGAGAGTGTTGGAGGTGGTAGTGGTGGAGGTGGATGGCTGTGGTGGTGGTGTAGTGTAGAGGTGTGTGGTGTGTGGTGGAGGTGGAGAGGCGTGGTGTAGGTGGAAGTGGGTGGAGATGGGTGGTGGTGTGTAGGATATGAAGGTGCAGGTAGATGGTTGTGGTGGCGATAGCGATGTGGTGAGGTGAAGCGGCGGTGGTGGAGGTGATGTGGAGGTGAAGGTAGTGCTGCAGGTGATGGTGGTGAGGTGAATAAATGGAGGTAGGAGAACAGATAAAAAATAGATGAAAAATAAAAAAATTCAAGTCAACATGTAAAACGTAAAAGATTTTTTTTATTATTACATACTTAATTACTTGCATTCAACCATTCCCGATGAATTAATTTAATTTCCACTGTCCTTTTCACTCTCCCATTCAAAATAGGAATTCACAAAAAAATATACATCATAAAATTCAAAGACAAATCAGATCGTGGTAATGGCGTAGAAAATAGAATAATTCAGATAGAGAAATATATAAAAAAGAGAGAGATAGAAAGAGAAAAAAGTATATGCAGACAGGCAGAAACACTGAAAAATTCGTGTGCGAAAAAATGAAGCAAAAAATGTCCCGGAATACTGTGAACTTCAAAGAGCGGAGAGACAAACACTTCAACTTCTCTTATCCTTCTCATTCTCCTTCAGATATCTTTTTCTTCTTTATTTTTTTTTTTATTATTATTTTTTTTTTTTTTTTTTTTTTTTTTTTTTTTTGCTTTGTCTACTTTTCTCCCCATTTTCCGACTTTTTATGCTTTCTCCGTCTTTTTACTACCTCCTATCTACTTTTTATAATAATTATCCTTATTGCTATGATAAGTATCAACTTCTTCATCTCCTCCTCCTCTTTCTTCTTCCTTTTCTTTTTTTTCTTCTTCTTCTTCTTATTATTATTATTATTATTATTATTATTATTATTATTATATTATCATTATCCTCCTTCTTCATCTTCATCTACTACTACTTCGCCTCCTCCTCCTTCTTCTTCTTCTTCTTCTTTCTCTTCTTCCTTCTTCCTTCTTCTTCTTCTTCTTCTTCTTCTTCTTCTTCTTCTTCTCTTCTTCTCTCTTCTTCTACTTTTTCCTCTTCTTCATCCTCTTCCTCCCCTTATTTCTTCTTCCACCCCTCCTCTCCAATATCCTCTACCCAAGAAATATGAAAATGCTAGCACACAGGATTGTTGCTGGGAATCTTGGCTCAGAGAGAGATTGCGAGAAAGATTGTGCGAAAGATTGGAGGCGTCGTGTGTGATTTGTGCTAGGGATTCGAACGATTAGAAAGGCTGTGTGGGAATCCATTGAGGGAGACTCCGTTTAGCGGAAGTTAGAGAGAGAGGCGAGAGATGAGAGAGAGAGAGAGAGAGAGAGAGAGAGAGAGAGAGAGAGAGAGAGAGAGAGAGGAGAGAGAGAGAAGAGAGAGAGAGAGAAGAGAGAGAGAGAGAGAGAGAGAGAGAGAGAGAAGAGGGACAGAGAGAAAAGAAGAAGAGGGAGATAAAGAGAGGGGGTAAGAAAACGGCAGAGGGAGAAATAGATGAATGAGAGGAAGAAAGAAAAGAAGAAAAAGGCGACGTAGACAAAAGGAGAGGAATGAAGATAGAACAGACAGACTGATAGACCGACAGACGCAATAAGAGCAGAAAAGAAGACCCCAACTTCAAGGTGAGCAACACGCAGAGATCACAGGCCAGGCAGACAGCGTCTTAGAAACTCCTTGGGAAGATTACGGGAAAACTTTATCATATCGGATGAACAACTCTTGTTGCAACAAATAATTTTGAATACTCTTTCTCCTCTCCTCCCTGGGTTTACGTATGGATTGTGTACATCTATACAAGTTTCATGTATATATCCTGTGCATACACAAACGCACACACGCACATACACACATACAGATAGACAGGTAGGCATATTGATAGTTACAGATATAAATATATAGATAGATATAGATATAGGGAGAGAGAGAGAGGAGAGAGAGAGAGAGAGAGAGAGAGAGAGAGAGAGAGAGAGAGAGAGAGAGAGAGAGAGAGAGAGGAGAGAGAGAGAGGGAGAGGGAGAAGGGAGAGGGAGAGGGAGAGAGAGAAAGAGAAGAGAGAAAGAGAGAGAGAGAGAGAGAGAGAGAGAGAGAGAGAGAGAGAGAGAGAGAGAGAGAGGAGAGAGAGAGAGAGAGAGAGAGAGAGAGAGAGAGAGAGAGAGAGGAGAGAAGAGCAGAGAGAGAGAGAGAAGAGAGAGAGAGAGAGAGAGAGAGAGAGAGAGAGAGAGAGAGAGAGAGAGAGAGAGAGAGAGAGAGAGAGAGAGAGGGGGGGAGAGAGGGGGGGAAGGAGAAGGGGGGGGGAGGGGGAGGGGGGGAGGAGAGAAGGGAGAGGGGGGGGGGGGGAGGGGGAGAGGGGGGGAAGAGAGAGGGGGAGGAGAGGGAGGAGGGAGGGAGGGAGAGAGAGAGGGAGAGAGAGGAGAGGAGAGAGAGAGAGAGAGAGAGAGAGAGGAGAGAGAGAGAGAGAGAGAGAGAGAGAGAGAGAGAGAGAGAGAGAGAGAGAGAGAGAGAGAGAGAATACTTATGAAATAACTTTTAGCATAAAAAGCGAAAGCTTCCACCTACCCTCTCTTCCCTCTTCCACCCCCCCCCACCGATCCCTCCCCAAAAAAATAGA
>NW_020870244.1:0-15000 GCF_003789085.1 Penaeus vannamei | reverse complement strand
AAATCTTTAACATTCTTTCAATCTGTATAATGGACAGCGTCTTTACATATAATCTTAGCCATGCACATTGTCAACTTATAAATAAATAATCAGACTTCTATTTTATATACACATACATTTTCTCTCTCCAAATCCTGCATAATTCTCTGTCTCATTTTCGTCATTTTGTGAAAATCGTCAATCGAGAAGGTCGTGTATATGTAAACACGAGCCACCGTCTTCGAAATATATTCAAAGACTTCTCAAAAACCTGGATAAGGATGGAAAAAAGTATTACCGTCAAAGGTAAATTTTAGATTCCATAAATAACCTATCGTAAAAAAAAAACTCGCATCCTTTTAGAAAATATATATATATGACAGGATTTTTTTGATGCAGGAGGGAGGAAAAAAATCATTTGATGCGGAGTAAAAAAAAATCTTATATCATACAGGCTATATGGCATCAGTACTTACTTTCTATCAGTCACACTTCACACTTTTTTTCCATTCTCTTAGACACACACTTCAGTCACGATGCACCATCTCTTCTCACACAGATATACCATATACTAGATATAAACCATCTCAAATCATAAAAACACGATCAGAATTACATAACATCGCATAAAACGTCTTTTTTAAAACCAATATAAGGTCAGTCAGCACATTTTAAAAAGTCTATTTCACAGTACAAAAAAATACACAACAAAAAAACCTTCTCATCAAATCTCATCCACGATAAAAAGTCAAATACTGGAGTTTAGGTTCTGGACTCCCCCCTGTAATGGGACGCGTCACCCTCGCCATTACGGGGGATACAACCATGTGGTGTGATGACACTCACACCAATGTAGCACCCACACTCGCCTATATCAATACTTACATGGCATTGGGAAATCGTGTACTTGAGCATTCATGTCGTCCTTTCCCTCTTTTGGGAAAAACTGTACATGGGTGCGTAAGACTGAGGGTTCATTATTGCAATTACATAAAAAGTTTTTTCGTCCACTTAGGAAATATGATATGATCTTTATATATATATATTATATATATATATATATATATATATATATATATATATATATATATATATATATATATATATATATATATGTAGCAGTGTCTCCGGCAGTTAGCCCTACCAAGAGCCTTGCCGCCATCGAAATGTCTTCGCAAAACCCCTTCTTTTCTCCTGAAGAAATCCTCCAACATCCACCTCTCGGGAGACGCAGGTCTAAAACAACCTCCCCCGCGCCTCCGCCGGAGCAGGGACCTCCTCCTCCTCCTCCTCCTCCTCCCTCTCGCCCGGGACTCATCTGGAGAGCGTCACGTCCTTGGGGTTGTCGCCTCGGGAGTGCCCGGTCGTCCGCTGCTCGATCGTGATGTACTGGCGGATGAGGCGGGAGATCTCGTGCGCCTGCTCCGTCTGGATGCGGGTGATCCTCTGCTGCATCAGGTTGCCGCACTTCATGTCCAGGTACAGCTCGTCCTCGCTCTTCACCTTGCGCGTGCTCATCACCTCGGCCAGGCTGTACTTGATGAGGGTCTCCTGAAGGGGAAGGGAAGAAGGGGGTCAAGAGGAGGGGTTTTATACGTCTGTCTGAACTTCATTCGTAAGATGACATGTTCGATTCTTGGAGACTTTCCTATTTATTTTTAATGTTAATTGATTCTTAAATTTAAGGATATTCTTTGATTATTATAATGTTTAATTCATGGATATTTCATGTTATTTTTGTTGTTAATGAATCAATTCAATTTGCAATAACAGTTTGTCGTATCGGAAACAAAATATTTCACTGTAGACATTATGGAAATGGCTGAAAGAAAGAACAAAAAAAAAGGAAAAGAAGCCAAAAACAAAAAAAGAAAGGAAGAGACCAAAACAAAAATTGAAAGAAAGAAACCGACAAAAAAACGAAGAAAAAAACAGAACACACACACACAAAAAAAGGAAAAGCAAGAAAATCAAAAAGACAAAAAAACCCAACACCCCACCAGTACCCTCCCCTTCCCTCCCTCCCTCCCTCCTTCCCTTCCCCTCCCCTCCTCCCCCCAACGACGACTTACATGCGTGAGGAGGTCGAGGAAGTGCACCCCGTTCTTGTTGAGGGCGAGGATGTGGTCCGACCGCTCCTTGGGCTCCGTCACCCGCTTCACCGCGAAGAAGGACGACCCGAACAGCGGCCACGATTGAAGGATTTCTGGAAGGAAAATAAGTAAATAAGTAAATAAGTAAATGAAGGTAATTATATGAAAAAAATAAATCGCGATTGAAGGATTTCTGGAAGGAAAATATGCAGATAAGTAAATAGTAAATAGAAGTAATTAACTGAATAAGTGAATCGCGATTGAATTTCTGGTAGGAAAAAATAGTAATAAGTAAATAAATAAATAAATAACGCGATTGGAGGATTCCTGGAAAAAAAATTAGTAATATAAAATACCGTAATTAAGAAAAAATAAATCATTATACAAATACATGTTTAATGCTCTGGTTTTCAATTAGTATCAACTATCAGAGTTTTTTTTGGTAACTAATAGATCAGTATTACAAAAATCCAACAAACCGCAAAAAAAAAAAATAGAATCAACAAAACAGATCACCAATAACAACAACAACAAAAACAGCAACAATCGAAAAAAAAAAATCAACGAGATACTACTACTACTACTAATACCAATAAAAACCTGCGCCTTGGCCTGCAGACTGGTGAGCGCCGAGACCTCCGGCCAGGCAGACTGCACCATGTTGACCCACTGCGGAGGCTTCACGTCCCGCACCGTCAGCGCCGGCTTCGGGAGCAAGTACTTGACCTCCTTCATCGTGGGGACGTCCTCGAGGTCAGCGGCGCGGTGGAGGAGGGCGGCGACCTTGGCGATGTCGTACTGGAAGGCAAGAGAAGGGGGTTAGAGATGTGAGGGGAGGAAAGGGGGGGGGGGAGGAGGGAGGAGAGGAAGGAGGGAAGGAGGGGAAGGAGGGGAGGAGGGAGGAGGAAGGAGGGGAGGGAAGGGAGGAGGGGAGGAAGGGAGGAGGGAGGAAGGAGGGGTTAGGAAATGGGGAATTGGGAGAGGTGTTACGAAGTGGTGGGAGAGGTGTTAGAAGTGGTGGGAGAGGGTAATGAAGTGGAGGGGGAGGGGTTAGGAAAGTGGGGGGAAATGGGAGAAGTGATAACAACGATAAAAAATAATGACGCTATACTTAGAAAAAATGCCATCTCTTACCCAATCCATCGCCCAATCATAATGCTACCTTCGGAACCAAAACACACGCAACAAAAAGCAACAAGTCAGACTCCGTTTAATTACCACCCCCTCCCCCACCAGATCCACCAATCCCAACCTTAAACCCAATCACCCCAATCTCCGACCCTCTCCCAACCCCACCCTTAAGCCCAATCACCCCCCTCCCAATCGACCCCCCACGCCCTCCCTAATCACCAAAGCCAACACTCACAATGACATCCTGCTGCAGCTGTTCCCCGGGCGTGACGAGCAGCAGCCCCTCGAGGTAATCTGGGGCAATCTGGTTGAACACGACCTCGTAGTAGAGGGCGTTGTCCGAGCGCAGAGGGTAGTACCACACGCTCCGGCAGAAGATCAGATAGAAGACCTGGGAGGGAAAGAACAAAAAAATGAGACAAATGAAGGGAAAGAATAAAAAGAGATATATGGAGAGACACAATGAAGGGAAAGAATAAATGAGACAAATGAAGGGAAAGAATAAAATGAGACAAATGAAGGGAAAGAAAAATGAGACAAAAGAGAAGGGAAAGAAAATAATGAGGCAAAAAGGGAGTGAAAAACATGAGACAAAGTGAATGGAAGAAAAGAGACAAAAAATAATAGAAGGGAAAAAATGAGACAAAGATTAAGGGAAAGAAAAATATGAGACAAAAGAGAATGGAAAGAAAAAAGTGAGACCAAAAAGAAGGTAAAAAAATGAGGAAGGAAACATTAAGGATCATTTTCAAGATGGTGTTAGCTCTGAATTTAGATTTTTTCCCCCGATTGATCCCAATTGAAATTGCTAAGAATTTATGAGAAATCTTAAAAAAAAACCTTCAAATATATTCTCATAAAAAAATACATTGAGCCATAAATAAGAACAAAAATGTCTTATCAAAAATATTTAACACCAACACCAAGCATCACACATCCACAAAAACAAAACAACTAAAATCATAAAAACAATTTCTCAAAACTCAAACCCTCCTCTCGGCCTATACTCACTTGTTGGTTTTTGAGGAGTTCTGTCGTGACGTCAAGAATATACTCTTCTCTGGCCAGTGGCATCGTGAAGGTGTCCCCCTCGACGATGCAATATAGACTGTACTCTTCCTGTTCGTGGGGATTTCGTACTCCTATGAGGCTGCACATCTCCTCGATGATGTCCTGTAGGATTAAAGGGAAAGAATGTAAGTTAGGTTCCATCCTTAAAATGGCTGTGTTAGTTGCCGTGATACTATGAAGCGAAAATAACGACATGAATCCCTTGACATAAGGTTCCTCCAACATTTCTAACTCTTTCTGCAACGATTATGATCTATTTTCTCTACAAACTCTTTCTACAACTATTATGATCTATTTTCTCTGCAAATTTACAAGGTTTTCTCTTCAATTCTCATCACTATTCACAATCTTTTGTTCTCTCAATAACCATCACATTTACCCATTTCCCTTACTCATTATTCAGTTTTAATTGCCATCCCTCGACGATATGCCACCTCTTTCCGTCACCATCAATCAAAAACTCTCGCTAACTTTCACTTACTCTACCCCCACCTTTTCTTTTTCCCGTAAAGCTAATTTTACGTTCTTAATCCTCTGTCTCCTCTTTTCCTTCCATCTCTTGCTCATTCTCCTTTTCCTCCTCTTTTCCCCTCCTCCTCTATCTCTTCTTCCTCCAACTCCTACTCGACCTCTCCTTTCCCCTCCTCCTCCCTCTACCTCTCCTGTTTTCTCCGTCCTTTTCATTTACTTTCCTTCCCCTCTTCCCTTTACCTCTACTTCCTCCACCTCTACCTCTTCGTATCCTCTCCCTCTTTTGCCATACCTCTCCTCCTCTCCTTCCTCCCTTTAAAGCTTCCATCCCCCCTCCTCCTGCTCCTCCTCCCCCCCCCCTCTTCTATCGCTCACATTCTCTTTACTCTTTCTCCTCCTCCTCCTTCCTTCCCTACCTCCTCCTTCATTCATTCATTCCACCTCTCTCACCTGGACAACCGAAGTGCTTTTCGTGTTAGTGGTTCGTGAACCTCCCGAAAGCCTTCCCCTTCTTTCCCTTACCTCTACCATCCCTTCCTCTTCCTTTTCCTCCCTCTACTCTTCCTCCTCCTCCTCTCTCTTTCCCCTCCTCCTCTTTCTCCTCCTTCCTACTATCACTGGACGATTTTGCTTTTCGTGGTAATGACACGCTCACTGCCCCCAGAAGCCTCCACCTTCTTTTCCCCCCCTAGCCCTCCCCTACCTCATCTATCCCATTCCTTTACCTCCTCCCCTCTTCACCTCTTCAATTCCATTCCCCTCCCCATCGTCCTCTCCTCCTCATCTATCCCTTCCTTACACTCCCCACGTCCTCCCTACCTCTACTATTCAATTCCTTTAACCACCCCCCTCATCCTCTTCAATCCCCTTCCTTTCCTCCCTTCCCCTCCTCACCTCCTATCCCTCCTCTTCTTCCCCCTCCTGACTACCTTCCCCTTCCTCTTCCTCTCTTTTCCCCCCCTTCCTCCCTTCCCCCTCCTCTTCCTCCTCTTCTTCCCCCTCCCTGACTCCCCTTCCCCTTCCTCTTCCTCCCTCTTTTTCCCCCTCCCTTCCTCCCTTCCTCCCTTCCCCTCACCTGGACGACCGAGGTGCTCTTCGTGTTGATGACCCTCTCGGTGCCTCCAGGAAGCCTGTAGATCTGCCTCTTGGAGTTCCTTCCCGCGGTGATGGCTGTGATTTCCTCGATGCTTGGCACATTCTTGCGACCTCCGTACTTGAAGGTCTTGCGGAGGTTCTGCAGACAAACCATCGATGTGCCTGGAGGAAGAAAAAAAAATATGGGGGTGAGAAGGCAATATTTAGTGAGGGAATGAGGGCGAGAAAACCGAGATAAAAAGTGGAGGGTTTATGTTGATTGTTTAAAAGGTATACTGAGCTTTTTATTATTACTATTATATCAATATCATTATTATTATTATTATCAATATTATCATTATTATTCAATTATCATTATTTTTGGATGGGTGTGAAACACGAAAAGAAGAATAATAAATAAAACAACGACACAGACAACTCACCATGATAAGCTCTCCTCTTATCATAAGCTGCGGTTTCCAAATACTTGAAGAGGTAAGGCTTGAGGTTCTCGGAGCAGGTGAAGTAGGCGGCGACGATGGAGAAGAGCCTCCACCCGCGCTGGCAGGAGTCCGGGATGGAGGACTTGTTGTTGGTGGTCTGCTTCATGATCTGGCAGTAGACCTCGTCCCGGAGCGCATGGTGCTTGTGGCAGTTCTGTTAGGGAGAGGGGGAGGGGTTTAGTTTGGGTCTAGTTTTAGTTCCTTTTTACAATGGGTATTCTTTTTGTTGTGACATGCTGTCAGTTTATTTGCTTCTAAAGCACCCCCCGTGTGCAAGGAATGAACGGGGTTACTATCTACAGGCGGGGTCGAACGCAAGTCAGCAAGATTGCTAGACGAGATCGCAACTTACCATGAGGATAGTGTAGACACAAAAACACACCCAACAGGAAGAACCACATACTCACCATGAGGATAGTGTAGAAGCAGTGGAACAATTCATAAATCAGCATGAGGATAAAGGGAACACAGTGGACCAAAACACACCTAAGGGGAACCACACACTCACCATGAGGATAGTGTAGACGCAGTGGAAAACAGACCCCTGATAGGAACCACACACTCACCATGAGGATAGTGTAGAAGCAGTGGAACAATTCATAAATCAGCGTGAGGATACCGCAGTGGACCCTGATAGTCACCTAAGGGGAACCACACACTCACCATGAGGATAGTGTAGACGCAGTGGACCTCCGTCTGCTGCGGGGCCATGGGGTAGTCTCCCATGTAGCGCATGACGGCCACAAAAGTCTCGATGGCCAAGTTGTCCAGCTCCGGCACGAGGGGCAGGAGCGACGCGGTCAGGGGCGACTGGCTGAACTTCACCATCTCGACCTGAAGGAGGAGGTCAAGGGTCAGGTAAGGGAGGAGAAGATGGTTATTCTTCACTTTGTTTTTCTTTGATTTGGTTATTTGATCATTTATGTTGTTTTTCTTAAAGAAGTGGTAGGTTCTGTTACTGTATCTATCTATAATACTCTGTATCTATCAAGTCAATCTCTAATTTATCTATCTACCTACCTATCAATCTATCTACCTATCTATATATCGATCTACCTATCTATCTATCGATATACCTATCAATCTATCTACCTACCTGTCTATCAATCAATCCACCTGCCCATCTCCCTCCCTTCCCCCCCCCCCCCCCCTCCCCGGCCACCTTCTCACCTGCTCCTTCCACGTCCACTCCGCGACCTGGTCCTTGCTCGTCTTCTTCTTCTTGTTCTTGTTGTTGCTGGCCTGCAGCGTGCCGTCGGACTGCACGATGCCCTGCTCCTTGGACATGCGGAAGTGCTGGAGGGCGAACTGCAGGAGCGAGTGCTTGCCGTCGTGCACCACGGGCTGGCTGCCGCTCCCGCTCGCCCCGCTACCCGAACGCCCGCCGCCCCCACCGCCGCCCTCGCCGCCCGACGAGTGGCCGGAGTCGTCGTGGCTCAGGGTGTGGTTGTGGTTGTGGCTCAGGTTGTGGTTGTGGCTCATGTGCTGCGGCGGTTGCGTCCACGTCGAGGTCGTCCCGCTCACGGCGCTGCGGACCTCGGACTCGTTCTCGATCAGACCCGGGTCGATGTCCTCCGTCTTCACCTGCAGGTCGAGGAGGAGTCAGTAAATCAATCCGCGTGGATATTGTGTGTGGATATTGTGTGTGGAAATCGTACATGATCATGTGCGTGGATACTGTATGTGGATATTATACATGATATTGTATGTGGATCGGGGGCTTTCGAATAAACAGTACATGAAAAAAAAACACCTTAAACTCGACCACAACACTCGACAAAACTCCAATAAAAAAACACACACAAAATTCCAAAAGACTCACACAAAATTAAAAAAAATAATCATAAAAAAACCTCTCACAACAAATAACAAAAAACAACACCACCACCAACACCACCTCTTCCCGAGCGACTTACGTGATTCACCCTCTCCTTGGCGGCGTTCCTGGCCTCCGAGCGGCCGATGGGCACCACGTATTCCATCGGGAACAGCCCCGAGCGACCGTCCAACGTGCCCTGGAGCCAGCCTGCAACGGGGGGGCGGAAAAGATTAATTTCGTGAGGGACTTTTGGAGCCTAAGAACACTAAGAACGAATTGAATTAGGAGGTCTAGAACAGGCTAAGAACATTAGAACAGGAGAAGGATTTTAGAACAGGATACGAACATTAAATCACGCTAAGAACATTAGAACAGGAGAAGGAATTTAGGGCAGGATACGAACATTAAATCACGCTAAGAACATTAGAACAGGCCAGGATTTTTAGAACAAGCTAAGAACTTAGAACAGGATAGGAACATTAGAACACACTAAGAACATTATAACAAGCTAAAAATATTAGAACAGGATAGAAACAATAGAACAGGCTAGGAACATTAAAACAAGTTTAGAGCATTAGAACAATCTGTGAACACTAGAACAAGCTTGGAACGTTAACATTAGATCAGGATAGGAAATTTAGAACAGGAGAGGAATATTGGAACAAGCTGAGAACAATGGAACAAGCTAAGAACATTAGAACAGGAGAAAACATGAGAACAAGTTAAGAACAATATAACAGGATACGAACATAAGAACAACACTGGAGAGTTTTAATGCTGAAGAACTTTGGGAGCTTAAGAACACTAAAAAGAACGAGCAAAGAACATTAGAATTACAACAAGCTATGAACACTAGAACAAGCTTGAGAACAATACGTGACAGCCTTAATTCTGAAGAACCTCGGAGTCTAAGACCACGAGAACAGGCAGAGAACACTAGAAGAAACATTGTATTTTTTTCATAACACTTAAGCAAAGATCTCCAAACAGTGAAAAAAAAAAAAAAAAAAAACTCAAGAACAATTGAACACCAACATAAAATACCCAGAAAACTTTAGAACATACGCGAATGAACAGACAAACAAGCTTCTAGAACATTCAAAACAAATACCCCCAAGAACACCAAAACCAACTAGAACATTTTGAACATCAACTTAAAACCACAAGAACAAGTCACAAAATATTGCAAAAAAATTAACACAAAACAAAACCAACAAGAACATTTTGAACATCAACTTAAAAAAAACACAATAAAACAAGTCACAAAATATTGCAAAAACTTAATTCACACGAACAATAGACCTCTGCATTTCACTCATTCGGCGTCACCATCATTATCTTTAACCGGCCGAGCGTTAGTCCGGAAACGGCGATAAATACGTTAGACTCGCACCTCTCACTCCGGATAATGAGGAGAAAATGAGGTCCATGATGTTTATGAGTTGAGAAAATGAGGTCCATGATGTTTATGAGTTGAGAAAATGAGGTCCATGATGTTTATGAGTTGAGAAAATGAGGTCCATGATGTTTATGAGGAGAAAATGAGGTCCATGCTGTTTATGAGGAGAAAAATTGAGTCCATGATGTTTATGAGTTGAGAAATGCGGTCATGATGTTTATGAGTTGAGAAAATGAGGTCCATGATGTTTATGAGTTGAGAAAATGAGGTCCATGAGTTTATGAGTTGAGAAAATGAGGTCCATGATTGTTTTATGAGTTGAGAAAATGAGGTCCAATGATTTTGATGAGTTGAGAAAATGAGGTCCATGATGTTGAGTTGAGTAAATGAGGTCCATGACGTTTTGATGAGTGAGAAAATGAGGTCCATGACGTTTATGAGTTGAGAAAAATGAGGTCCATGACGTTTATGAGGTGAGAGTTGAGAAAATGAGGTCCATGAGTTTATGAGTTGAGAAAAATGAGGTCCATGACGTTTGATGAGTTGAGAAAATGAGGTCCATGACGTTTATGAGTTGAGAAAATGAGGTCCATGATGTTTATGAGTTGAGTAAATGAGGTCCATGACGTTTATGAGTTGAGAAAATGAGGTCCATGATGTTTATGAGTTGAGTGAAATGAGTTCCATGACGTTTATGAGTTGAGAAAATGAGTCCATGATGTTTATGAGTTGAGAAAATGAGGTCCATGATGTTTGAGTTGAGAAAATGAGGTCCATGATGTTTATGAGTTGAGAAAAATGAATATGTTTATGAGTTTAATGAAGTTTATGAGGAGAAAATGAGGTCCATGATGTTTATGAGGAGAAATGAGGGCCATGAATGAGTTGAGTAAATGAGGTCCATGACGTTTATGAGTTGAGAAAATGAGGTCCATGATGTTTATGAGTTGAGAAAATGAGGTCCATGATGTTTATGAGTTGAGTAAATGAGGTCCATGACGTTTATGAGTTGAGAAAATGAGGTCCATGATGTTTATGAATTGAGTAAATGAGGTCCATGATGTTTATGAGTTGAGAAAATGAGGGCCATGATGTTTATGAGTTGAGAAAATGAGGTCCATGATGTTTATGAGGAGTTATGAGGAGAAAATGAGGTCCATGACGTTTATGAGGAGAAAATGAGGTCCATGACGTTTATGAGGAGACAATGAGGTCCATGCTATTTATGAGGAGTTATGAGAAGGAAATGAGGGCCGTGACCTTTATGAGGAGCTATGAGGAGAAAATGTGGTTCATGATGTTTATGAGGAGTTATGAGAATTGGGTGAGTTATGAGGTCATCGGAGCGAGGAACATACCAAGAACAAACAACATATTTTTTTTTGTTAGAAATGGGAGAAAAGACGAAAACAAACAGAATAAACCTTTTGAAAAATAGAATGAAATGAAATAATTCGAATTATGGGATTATCGAAGCGAGGAAGAGAACGAGAACAAGCAAATAGAAGAATAACTTTTTGTCTGAAGTGAAACGAAACGAGAACGAAGAATACAATTTGTAACAAATAGAGTAACAAAAACAGAAAAGAATAACTCTCATAATTGATGGAATTACAAGAAACTACAGTAATCTTTGTAACAATAAATAAATTACTTGAATAAATTACTTGAATGTATAATTGAGTGTGGATACCGATCAGCAAGGACAAAAATACAACAGTGTAGAATACAACAACAACCACCAACAACAAAACACACACGAACAGTACAGAAAACAACAAAAATAACAAAAACTACAATGAACACACAAACAAAGTATAAGACAGAGATCAACAACAAAACAACAACACCGCCCCCCCAGCAACAGCAAAAACAACAAAACAACAACAAAATAATGCAACAATAAACCCCAAAACAATGCAGAAGACAGAACAACAACAACACCCCCCATCCACACCACCACTACCCCCACCACCTCCAACAAAAAATAACAACAACAAAAAAACACACAACCAATGCAGGAGACAACACCAACACTCCACCACCTCCACCCCACCAACAACAATAAAAAACAAAACAACAATAAACACACAACCAATGCAGGAGACAACACCAGAGAGTAGAGGGGGAGGGGGAAGGGTGGAAGAAAAATGGAGGGGGGTAGAGGGGGAGGGGGAAAGAGTGGGAGAATAGGAGGGAAGGGGGTGGGAGGAAAGGGGTGAGGGGAGAAGAAAGGGGGTAGAGGGGGGAGGGGGGGAGAAAATGGGAAAAGGGTGGGAAAATGGGGGGAGGGGGAGGGAGGGGGAAAGAGGAGGAGAGAGAGGGAGAAATGGGGGAAGGGGCGGAGAGGGGGAGGGTGGAGAAAAGGTGGGGTAAGTGGGAGAGGGGGAGAGGAGAACGGGGGAGGGGAAAGGGTGGAAGAACTAAAGGGGAAAAGAGGGAGATCGTAGGAAGAAAAAAAAAGGGGGGGAAGGGAAAAGGATTGGAATTACGAAAGGTGAAACAGAGAACAAAGGTGGGGCGAAAGGAAGGGGGAAGAAGGAATAAGGGAAGGGGAGAATAAGGAGAAATAATGGGGAAGTAGAGAATGAAAAGGAGGAGAAAGAGGAGAAGAGAACTGAGACGAACGCGCCATACCAAAAAAAAAGAAAAAAAAAAAAAAAAAAGTAACAACAATAATAACCGAAAAGCGAAGAAAAAAAAAGCACCGAAGGAGGAAGAAGGAATAAAGGGAGAATAAAGGAAAAGGGAAATAAGGGAAAAAACAGAGAATGAAAAGGAGAAAGAGGAAAGAAAGAATTGAGAAGGAACGCATCATATTCCCCCCCCCAAAAAAAAAAAATTAAAACAAAAAAAATAACACAAAAAACAAAAATGAAAGTGTAAGAAAGGTAAAAGAGAAAAAAAGAAAATTAAAGAAAAGAAGAAAAAAAAAACGAAAAACGAAACAAAAATGAAAAAATGAAAAAAAAAAAATGAAATGAAAAGTAAGAAAGGCAAACAAAAAAGCAAATGAAAGAAAAAAGAAAGAAAAAAAAGAAGAAAAACGAAAAAAAAACACCGCAATCTACGATTATGTAAGAAAGTAAAAGAAAAAAAAAAAAAGAAAGAAAGAAAACAAACGAAAAACGAAAAACAACAAAAATGAAGTGTCAAAGGTAAAAAAACAACAACAAACAAAAACGAAAGAAAGAGAAAACGAAAAAAACGAAAAAACAAAAAGAACCAATGGAAAAAACAGAAAAACACGAAAAAACGAAAAAACGAAAAAAAACGAAAAAACAACAAAAAAACGAAAAACAACAAAAAGTCAAAACGAAAAGAAAAACAAAACCAAAAACCAAAAAACAACACACCACCGCCTCCAACTCACCATTATCCCCAAACTGGTCCGTGGTGATGATGCGGATGATGTCTCCCTTCTTGAAGTTGAGCAGCGTGGACCCCGTCGTCATGTAGTCGGCGATGGCGCGCACGAACTCCCGGCTGCCCTGCAGGAGGAGGGGAGGAGGGGGAGGGGTCAAAGGGCGTCAGGCTTTGGTTTGGGGTTTGTTTGCTTTGGGTTTGGGGCTTGTTTTGTGGGGGCTATTTGGGGTTTGGGGGCTTGTTTGTGGGGGCTTTTTTGTTTGGGGCTTGTTGTGGTGGGGTTTTGCTTTGGTTTTGTTTTGGGCTTGTTTGCTTGGTTTTGGGCTTTTTTTTGGTTTTTGTTTTGTGGCTGTTTTTTTTTTGTTTTTTTTTTTTTTCTTTTTGTTTGTGGTGTTTTTTTTTTTTTGTTTTGTTTTTTGTTGTTGTTTTGCTGTTGTTTTGAGCTGTTTTTTTGTTTTTGTGTTTGTTTTTGTTTTTCTCTGTTTTTTTTGTTTGTTATTGGTGGTGTTTGTTACTGTTGTTTTTAATGGGGGATTTCTGTTGTTGTTTCTACTGTTATCATATAGTTATTATCATTAGCATTATTATTACAATTATCATGTTGTTGTTGTTGCCGTTATTATTATTATTATTATTATTATCATTTTTGTTCTTTTATACGTGGAATAATGCAATAATGGCAAAGAGTGAGTAGAGAGTTCATATCTGGAAGAAAGAATTTAGTAATCAATAAACAAAAATGAACAGATAAACCAACAAAAGCGCCATAAACAACAAAACAATCAAACGAAAGAGACAATAATAAAAGTGAATCAAAAGCGCAATAACAATAAAACAAACAAAAATAAAAAAACAAAAAAAAAAAAAAAAAAAAAAAAAAGCGCAATAAACCTCGCCCCGAGAACCCCCACGTCCCCCCCCTTCGGCCCCCTTCGCCCCCCCCCCCTTTCGGCCCCCTGCGAGCGAGTACCTGGAAGGCCAAGTGGGCGAAGGCGCGCGGCTTGAAGTTGTTCCTGACGGCGTGGTAGAGGAGGATGGCCCAGCCCATCCTGGCGGTGGCGCCCAGGGCCTCGTGCCAGTCGTCGAGGGCGGGCGACACGCTGGTGATCTCGCTCAGGTCGCTGCCGGCGCTGCGGCGGGAGCTCACGCTGCCCTTGAGCGCGGACTTGAGGGCGGGCGCGGGCGGGGCGTCCAGCAGCGGGATGGGCGGCAGCGACGGGTCGTAGATGTCGTCCTCGAAGTTCACGCTGAGGCGGCTGGCTTTGAAGCCGGTCTTGAGCGCCGTCTTGAGCTGGAGGGCGGGCGGGATGTAGGGCAGCGACGGGTCGTACACGTCCCCCTCCGGCGTGTCGTAGAAGCTGTCCGTCGAGGCGGACTCCGTCTCGGACCGCTTCCTCTCGAAGCTGTCGAAGTCGCTGTCGGCGAGCTCGTCCTTGACCGCCTCGCCGTCCCGCTCCTTCCTCCCGCCGCGCCCGTGGAGGCTGAGGACCGGCGTCGTCGGCCGCTCATCGCGGAGGTCGTCCCGCGACGCCCGCAGCGCCCTCCGCAGCATCGGGACGTCCACCAGCTGCGGCGGCGGCGGCGCGGGCGGCGGCGACGGCGTCTGGAACTCGCCGCCGGCCACGATGTACTCGCTGCTGCACGAGTACTTCTGCTCGGCGTCGGCGTCGCCCTCGGCCTCCCTCGGGTCGGCGTCGAAGGCCCTGTGGTCGTGGAGCATCTCCTCGTAGTCCTGGTCGTCGTCGCCGATGCCCGGCATGTGGAACGACAGCGGGTTGAAGCGGATCTTGGCGCCGAGCGGGAACCCGGCGTCCAGCCCGCCGAAGAGGCCGCGCCCCGTCGGGACGGGCTGCAGGCTGTCGTACAGGAGGTCGTCCTTCGGGAAGGCGTAGCATGGCTCCAGCGAGTCCTGGACGATGTCCAAGGAGTCGTGCTCGAGGTCCGAATAGTCCGGGTCCGGGTGCATCCTGCTCATGGGCTCTCGAGGCGCTCCTTTAAGCTCCCACTCCACGCCCTCTCATTATTCGCGCCCGATGCTCACTCGGTGTCATCAGCGAGCCGCCCACATGCTACACTTCCTCGCACTTCCTTTCT
>NW_020870243.1:496511-521868 GCF_003789085.1 Penaeus vannamei | reverse complement strand
GAGAGAAAAAGACAAAGAGAAAGAAGAAAGACATGAAAGAGAAAGAGAGAGAAAGAAAGAAAGAAAGAAGAACAGGAGAAGTAAAAGAAAAGACAAAAGAAAGAAAGAAAGAAAGAAAGAAAAAGAAGAAAAGAAAGAAAGAAAAAAGAGAGAAAGAAAGAAGAAAGCGAGAGAAAGAGAACAAGAAAGAAAGAAAGAAAGAGAAAGAAAGAAAGAGAAAGAAAGAAGAAAAGAAAGAGAAAAGAAGAGAAAGAGAAAGAAAAGAAAGGAGAAAAGAAGAAAGAAGAAAAAGAACGAAAGAAGAGAAAGAGAGAGAGAGAGAGAGAGAGAGAGAGAGAGAGAGAGAGAGAGAGAGAGAGAGAGAGAGAAGAGAGAAGGAGAGAGAGAGAGAGAGAGAGAGAGAAGAATAATATGTAATATGTAAATAAAAAAATATAAAATTAAAAAATTGGAGAATAAAAAAAATCTTATTAGTTTGAGTAATGATATGGATACTGTATTTACATGTTTCAAACTCATTGTTACCACATCAAAGATCACTTCAAAGCAGGTATTTGATTAGAATGACTCCAATAATGCATAAACAGTTTGGATTCAATGGAATATGAAATAATTAGTATCACACAATACAAGCTGATCTACAAAAAAAAATCCCATATATGAGGACTCACACTACAACATGCATTTCACATTGTCATCATACATAAAAATGATTAATTTCATGCTGTTACAATAAATGACTAACTAAACACTGCCAAAAGCTATGGCGTGCTCAACCATGGGCTACTAGGGGACTGCCTTCTGTAAGTGGTAATAAAACAAGTGGTAACATTAGGACTGACAACTGAAAGCCCTGTAGGAGCACACCCATGGTTGTGTCATAATGAGTGAGTCTCCTCAGCAGGAAACAGAAGGATCACTTACGCTGATCACGCGCTCCTGCACTAGGGCCTCAGACCGCTGTTTCTTGCCCCTCGGCCGGCGGATCATCTTCTCATCGGAGACCTTACTCTTCTCCACCGTGACCTCCTCCTCCTCCTCCTCCTCGTCACTTGAGAAGTCTTCGCTCTGAGCAGGTGACACAGGAGCCTCATTACATAAAAGAACTAGCCAAGGAAACTTCCACAATATGACATTCATGCAACCAGCATAACAGTAAAAAATGGGTAAACAATATGCCTACATAAGCAATGAAAGTAAAATATGAAGTGACTTGCTACACTAACCACAAGGCCGAAACCCACTTACATCACTGGTGCTGGTTGAGTCAGAGTCATCTGATGATGCAGAGTCTGAGTCAGAGTCAGAGCCCAACTCAGCCTCTAGTTGCTGGTGTTGCTCTACTGTGGGAGGCTCCCATTGGCTGGTTCTGGTCTTGACATGGTAGAAGTAGACGTGCCCCTCAGAATCCCTTGCCATTTTCCACCGTGGGGGTAGCTGTATGGTGATAGGTCCTGGAGGGGGTGGTGGAGGTGGGCCTTCTTCTCCTGCAATCCTGGGCAGGGCAATGTTCTTGGGGTCGATGCTCACAGGCAGACTTGCAGTAGAGGAAGGGACCTCACCAGGGAGGGGGATGGCTAGAACTTTTGCTCCCTGAGGTGGAGTGCCCTCAATAGGTACGGCTTGACCAGGCATGGGCTGTGACGGAGACGTTTGGGGCAGTATAGAAATTTCACCGGGCAGTGGAATGTTAGCAGGGTTGAGCGGGTCATCAGGTCCACCCTGGCCTGGCGTAGCAGGGTCTCCATCTGGAGCTAGGTGACCCACCAGGGGTTGAGCAGGGTGGGACTTGCCTGGCACCACCACCAATGGACCAGAATCTAGGCCTGGGATACCTCCTACACCCACGACCATTGGAGAGCCATCACCTCCTTCTTTCTTGTGTTGACCATATGAAGCTGGCACTGGGATGTTTGGGTCTGAAAGCAAACAACACATTCAATTATTTCGGATAGATACATTTCATATTCTACACCAATGATTCATCAATATATTGGGTCAAGAATATCTGAAGTTTCAGATTAAAAGTACAATAACTCTGATTTCATAAAAGTTTTATCTTCAACATGTACAGAAATAATCAATACCATAAAAGTACCATGAATTTGTCAAGAGCATATAGAAAAACAATGTTTATCAATTCTAGTCAGCTATTGCAAATTACTGTTAACAGTATGTAATTTACAGATTTTTTTTAAATATACCCAATAAAATGTGCAAATACACACTAATAATATACATCAATTGTTACAAAAACCACTTACAGTTAAAATTAATACTGATACAGAATTATCACCAAACCTCTCTAAAAAAAAAAAAAAAAAAAAATAAAAAAATAAAAAAAATAAAATAATAAATAAATTAATAAAAAATACTACTACCACTACTACTACTAATAATAATGATAGTAACAATAATAACAACATATATATATATATATAACTATAGCAAAAACACAAAACAAAAAGACAGTATTTCTTACCCGACCCATTGTAAGGTTGCCAGTTTGCAGCGACAGGATCCCAATAGTACTGGTACGTCGGGTCAAAGATAGGGGTCAAATAGGGATCATGACCCAGGACACGACATCTGTCTACATGCATTGCCCACATCTCCTCTTGCATCTTCCTTTGCTTTGCTTCTTCTTCTTCTTGTTGAACCTGATGACATTTTTATTTTATTTTTACTTCATAAAATGAGTATTTGCAAACATTTGTAGCAATACCTAACATTAACCCACTTATGATAGGTGTCACACATTTAAGACACCCAGAAAAGTAAACATTACTGGGTTTCCCGCCTCTGCGACACTAGATCAGAGCTTGCGCTCAGTGCGCGGGCAGGTTCCTGGACTTGCCCACACACCGATTTTGAAGCCGCCAGGGAAATATTATTTTTGGCTTGAAAATGTACTGTCACTAGTGGGTTAAACTTAAAGACTGCTGAGGTAAAGGATGAAACACTGAAATGGAGGTGGAAAAGGATGTGGAAAAAAGGGGGTGGGAGGAGAGGAGGAGGAGGAGGAGGAGGAGGAGGAGGAAGGAGGAGAGGAGGAGGAGGAGGAGGAGAGGAGGAGGAAGGTGGGAAAGAAGGAGAAGGAGGAGGAGGTGGTGAAGAAGAAGGAGGAGGAGCGTGGTGTAAGAAGGAAGGAGGAGGACGTGCGAGTGAAGAGAAGGAGGAGGAGTGGTGAAGAAAGAAGGAGGAGGAGGTGGTGTGTGAAGAAGGAAGAGGAGGTGGTGAAGAAGAAGAAGGAGGAGGAGGTGTGTGGAAGAAGAAGAAGGAGGGTGGTGAGGAAAGAAGGAGGAGGAGGTGGTGAAGAAGAAGTCGAGGAGGTGGTGAAGAAGAAAGGAGGGGGTGTGGTGAAGAATAAAGGAGGAGTGGTGGTGAAGAAGAGAAGGAAGGAGGAGGGTGGGTGAGAAGAGAAAGGAGCGAGGAGTGGTGAAGAAGAAGGAGGAGTGGTGAAGGAAGAGGAGGAGGAAGTGGTGGTGAGAAGAAGGAGGAGAGGTGGGGGAGAAGAGGAGGAGGATGGTGGTGAGAAGAAGGAGGGGAGTGGTGAAGAAGAAAGGAGGAGGAGGTGGTGAAGAAGAAGGAGGAGGAGGTGGTGAAGAAGGAAGGAGGAGGTGGTGAGGAAGAAGAAGGAGGAGGTGCTGAAGAGAGGAGAGGAGTGAAGAAGAAGGGAGGAGGAAAGGAGAAGAAGAAGGAGGAGGAAGAGGTGGTGAAGAAAAGAAGGAGGAGTGGTGAGTGAAGAGGAAGGAGGAGGAGGAGGTGTGAAAGAAGAAGGAGGGAGGACAGGGTGAAGAAAGAAGGAGGAGGAGGTGGTGAAAGAAGAAAGGAGGGAGGAGGGAGTGGTTGAAGGAAGAAGGAGGAGGAAGTGGGTGAAAAAGAAAAGAAGCAAGAAGGAGGAGGAGAGAAACTGGTGGTGAAGAAGAAGGAGGAGAGAGGCCGAAGGAGGTGTCGTGAAAGAAGGAAGGAGGAGGAGGTGGTGAATAAGAAGGAAGGAGCGAGGTGGGTAAGAAGAAGTGAGGAGGAGGTGGTGAAGAGAAGGAGGAGGAAGGTGGTTGAAGAAGAAGGAGAGAGACCGGAGTGAAGAAGAAGGAGGAGTGAGCGTGAGTGAGAGAAGAAGGAGGATGCGGTGCGAAGAAGGAGGAGGAGAGACTCGTGCCAGGTATGGCGGAAGATCAGGGCAGGACGGAGGAAGGGCGAAAAGAAGGAGGAGGAGGACTCCTGGATTGGACGAAGAAGGAGGTGAGCGAGGAGCTGCGCCACGTGGCGAAAGGAAGGAGAGGAGGAGGGACGGCGGTGGCGTAAAGAAGCGCTGAGGAGGAGGAGGTGGTGAAGAAAAGAGAGGAGGAGGAGCCACAGTGGTGAAGAAGAAGGAGGAGGAGGTGGTGAAGAAGAAGGAGGTCGAGGACACGGTCGTCGAAGAAAGAAGCGACTCGATCGCACCCGCCTAGGCGAGGACATCGAGGCGTGAAATGAAGAAGAAGGCGAGTAGCGATGGCGGTCGTGGTTTGAAAGAAGAAAGGGGAGGAGGACTCGGTGGTGAAGAAGAAGGCAGGAGCAGACTCACAGCGGGTGGTGAAGGGAAGAAGGAGGAGGGAGGTGCGTGCATAACCAATCAGTTCCGCAAAGAAGGAGTGAGGAGAGGTGGTTGAAGAAAGAAGAGCGAGGAGGTGGCTGTGAAAGGAAGAAGCGAGGAGGAGGATGGGTGTTTGAAGAAGAAGGAGGAGGAGGTGGTGAAGAAGAAGGAGAGGAGTGCAGAGGTGAGTGAAGGAAGAAGAAAGAGGAGTGGGGAGTGCCGGCGAGGAGTCGTGTGAAAGAAAGAAGTGAGGAGAGTGGTGAAGAAAAGAAGAAGAAGAAAAAGAAGAAGAAGGAAGAAGAAGAAGAAAGCAAGAAGAAGAAGAAGAAGAAGAAGAAGAAGAAGAAGAAGAAGAAGAGAGAAGAAAGATAAGAAGAAGAAGAGAAGAAGAAGAAAAAGAAGAAGAAGAAGAAGGAAGAAGAAGAAGAAGGAGAAGGAGAAGGAGAAGAGAAGGAGGCGACAAGGAGAAGGAGAAGGAGAGAAGAAGGAGAAGGCAGAAGGAGTGAAGGAGAAGGAGAAGGAGAGAAGGAGAAGGGAGAAGGAGAAGGAGAAGAAGAAGGGGAGGAGGTGGTGACAGAAGGAAGGAGGAGGAGGTGGTGAAGAAGAAAGGAGGAGAGGTGCGTGTAGAAGAAGGAGGAGGAGCGGTGGTGAAGGAAGAAGGAGGAGGATTGAGCGGTGAGTGAATAAGAAGAAGGAGGATGAGGTGGTTGTGAGAAGAAGGGAGGAGGAGTGGGTGTAAGAAGAAGGAAGGAAGGTGGGAAGAAGAAGGGCAGGAGGAGGTGGTGAGAAGAAGGAGGAGGAGGTTGGTGAAGAAGAAGAGGAGGACGGTGGGTTGAAAGAAGAAGGAGGAGGAGGTGTGTAAGAGAAGAAGAAGAAGGAAGAAGAAGAGAAGAAGAAAGAAGAAGAAGAAAGGAACGAAGAAGGAAGAAGAAGAAGAAGAACGAAGGAAGAAAGAGAAGAAGAAGAAGAAGAAGAAGAAGAAGAAGTGAGAAGGAGAAGGATTAAGAGAGAAGGAGAAGGAGAAGGAGAGGCAGAAGGAGCAATAAGTGAGAAGGAGAAGAAGGAGAAAGGAGAAAGAAGAAGAGGAGGAGGTGGTTGAAGAAGGAAGGGGAAGGAGTGGTGAAGAAGAGGAGGAGGAGTGGGTGAAGAAGAAGGAGGAGGAGCGGTGTGAAAGAAGAAGGAGGAGGAGGTGGTGAAGAAGAAGAGAGGAGTGTCGTGGTGAGAAGAAGGGGAGGAGGTTGAGTGATAAGAAGCAAGGAGGCGGAGGAGGTCGCGGTGAGAAGAAGAGGAGGGAGGTGTGGGAAGAAAGAAGAAGGAGGAGGATGGTGGGAAGAAGAAGGCAGGAGGAGGTGGTGAAGAAGAGGAGGAGGAATGGAGCGCCGGGTGGGTGAATAGAAGAAGGGGAGGAAGGAGCGAGTGCGTGAAGAAGAAAGAGAGGAGGACGGTGGTGAAGTAAGAAGGAGAGAGGTGCGTGAAGAAGACAGGAGGACGGAGTGCGTGAAGAAGAAGGAGGAGGAGGTGGTGAAGAAGAAAGAAGAAGAAGAAGAAGAAGAAGAAGAACGAAAAGAAGAAGAAGAAGAAGAAGAAGAAGAAGAAAGAAGAAGAAGAAGAAAGAAGAAGAAGAAGAAGAAGAAAAGAAGAAGAAGAAGAAGAAGAAGAGAAGGAGAAGAGATAGGAGAAGGAGAAGGAAAGGAGGAAGGAGAAGGAGAGAAGGAAGAGAAGGACAGGAAGAAGGAGAAGGAGGAGGAGAAGGAGAAGGAGCAGGAGCAGGAGAAGGAGAAGGAAGAAGGAGAAGGAGAAGGAGAAGGGAAGGAGACGAGAGAAGGAGAAGGAGAAGGAGAAGGAGTAAGGAGAAAGGAGAAGGAGAAGGAGAAAGGGAAAGAAGGAAGAAGGGAGAAGGAAGGAAGGAGAGAAGGAGAAGGAGGGAGAAGGAGAAAGGAGCGAAAGGAGAAGGAGAAGGAGAAGGAGAAGGAGAAGGAGAAGGAGAAGAAGGAAGGAGAAGAAAGGAGAAGGAGAAGGAGGAGAAAGGAGAAGGAGAAAGAGAAGAGAGGGAAGGAGAAGGAGAAGGAGAAGGCAGAAGGAGAAGGAGAAGGAGGAGAAGGAGAAGGAGAAGGAGAAAGGAGAAGGAGAAGGAGAAAGAAGGAGAAGAGAAGAAAGGAGAAGGGGAAGAAGAGAAGGAGAAGGAGAAGGAGAAAAGGAGAAGGAGAAGAGAGGAGAAGAAGGAGAAGGAGAGGAGAGAGGGGAGAAGGAGAAGGAGAAGGAGAAGAAGGAGGAGGAGAAGGAGAAGGAGAAGGAGAAGGAGAAGGAGAAGGAGAAGTAGAAGGAGAAGAAAAGGAGAAAGGAGAACGAGAAGGAGAAGGAGAAGGAGAAGGAGAAGGAAAGGAGAAGGAGTAAGGAGAAGGAGAAGGAGAAGGAGAAGGAGCGGAGAAGGAGAAGGAGGAAGGAGAAGGAGGAAGGAGAAGGGAGAAGGAGAAGGAGAAGAGAGAAGGAAAGGAAAGGAGAAGGAGAAGAAGGAGAGGAGAAGAGAAGGAGAGGAGAAGGAGAAGAAGGAGAAGGAGAAGGAGAAGGGAGAAGGAGAAGGAGAAGAGAAGGAGAAGGAGAAGAAGGAAAGGAGAAGGAGAAGGAGAAGGAGAAGGAGAAGGAGGAGAAGGAGAGAAGGAGAAGGAGAGAAGGAGAAGGAGAAGGAGGAAGAAGAGAAGGAGAGAAGAAGGAGAAGAGGAGAAGAGAGGAGAAGAGAAGAGAAGGAGAAGGAGAAGAGAAGAAAGAAGGAGAAGGAGAAGAAGAAGGAGAAGGAAAGAAAGAAGAAAAGAAGGAGAAAGAGAAAGAGAAAGAGAAAGAGAAAGAGAAAGAAAGAGAAGAGGAAAGAGAAAGAGAAAGAGAAAGAGAGAGGAGAGCAGGAGGAGGAGGAGGAGGAGGAGAGGAGGAGGAGGAGGAGGAGCTGAAAGAGGTGATGAAGAAGAAGAGAGGAAGAGGAAGAGGAGAAAGAGGAGAGGAAGAGGAAAGAGGAAGAGAAGGAAGAAGGAAGAAGAAGAAGAAGAAGAAGAAGAAGAAGAAGAAGAAGAAGAAGAAGAAGAAGAAGAAGAAGAAGAAGAAGAAGAAGAAGAAGAAGAAGAGAAGGAGAAGGAGAAGAAGGAGAGAAGGAGAAGGAAGGAGGGAGGAGGAGGGAGAAAGGAGGAGAAGGAGAGAAGGAGAAGAAGGAGAAGGAAGGAGAAGGAGGGGGAGAAGGAGAATAAAGAGGAGGAGGAGAAGAAGGATAAGGAGAAGAAGGATAAGGATAAGGATAAGGATAAGGATAAGGAGAAGGAGAAGGAGAAGGAGAAGGAGAAGGAGAAGGAGAAGGAGAAGGGAGAAGAGAGGAGAAGGAGAAGGAAGAAGAGAAGGAGAAGGAGAAGGAGAAGGAGAAGGAGAAGGGAGAAGGAGAAGGAAGGAGAAGGAGAAGAAGGAAGGAGAAGAAGGAGAAGGAAAGGAGAAGAAGGAGAAGGAGAGGAAAGGAGAAGGAGGAGGAGGAGAAAGGAGAGGAGGAGAAGGAGAAGAGGAGGAGGAGAAGGAGGAGAAGGAGGAGGAGGAGAAGGAGGAGGAGGAGGAGGAGGAGGAGAAGGAGGAGGAGGAGGAGGAGGAGAAAGAGGAGGAGGAGGAGGAGGAGGAAGGAGGAGGAGGAGGAGGAGGAGGAGAGGAGAGAGGAGGAGGAGGAGGAGGAGGAGAGAAGAAGAAAAAGGAGAAGAGGAGAAGGAGAAGAAGGATAAAAAGGAGAAGGAGAAGGAGAAGAAGGATAGGAGAAGGAGAGAAGGATAAAAAAGGAGAAGGAGAAGGAGAAGGAGAAGGAGAAGGAGAAGGAGAAGGAGAAGGAGAAGAAGGAGAAGGAGAAGGAGAAGGAGAAGGAAGAGAAGGAGAAGGAGAAGGAGAAGGAGAAGGAGAAGGAAAAGAGAAAGAGAAAGAGAGAAGAGAGAAAGAGAGAGAAGAGAGGAGAGAAGGAGAAGGAGAAGGAGGAGAAGGAGAAGGAGAAGAGGAGAAGGAGGAGGAGGAGGAGGAGAGGAGGAGGAGGAGGAGGATGAGAAGGAGGAGGAGGAGAAGAAGAAGGAGGAGGAGAAGAAGAAGGAGGAGGAGAAGAAGGAGGAGGAGAAGAAGGAGAAGGAGAAGGAGAAGAAGAAGAAGGAGAAGGAGAAGAGAAGAAGAAGAGGAGAAAGAGAAGGATGAGGACTGGGAGAAGAAAGGGAAGAAGGAGAAGAAGAAAGTGGAGAATGATGAGGAAGAATAACAAGAGGTAGACAACTTCAGCAAAATTGACTGTCCCTGAACCCAATGTGCCAACCACTAGACTGTCACCGCAGACTCAATCGCAGAACTCCATAAGATGTCTATCACAGCACAAGAAATGGGAAAATAATGCAGAGACCTGGATGTGACAAAGGCAGTGGGGCTAGATAAAATCAGCCACCATATTCTTTTTGACCCATTCGGTAAGAGTGACGTGACCATCACGTCACAAAAAAATCTAACATGAGGGCAGGGTGATGTGAACATGCCGTAATTGATAAAAATGGCTGCAGACCAGGTGATGGAAATGAGTGCACAAACCTCTTGGAGGGTGATTAGATTCATCTGGCATTTAGAAAGGGGCTTTTGCATTATTCCTATCAGAAAAACAATAGTAGAATGTAACGTCCATAAGCCATGACTGGAAGAGCGCCGGCTATAGGGAGGATGCCATTTCCATGCTCAGCATTGTATTCCTGGCCACTGTGACCGGCAGCTCAGGTTGTATTAGAGAAAATGGAATACTATGAAAAAATAAAATATATGAAACAAATAACAAAATGTTACTTTTTATTCTTGCACTAAGTTATTTACTACCTAGAGATATATGGAGTCTGCACGTAGAACAGTCTTATTACCATCTGGATAAAGCAAAACAAAAGACAGATATGGACATTGGAAAATGGCAAGAATGCTAAAAATGTTAATGCAAGATATACTTTGCAAAAGAGAGGCATAGAGTCTTGTCAACACACACAAGTGTTTGCATGTGCCCAGTCTACAGCCATACATCAACAGAGCAGCCACATACATAACCTAATGCCTGTATTTTCATCCATGTTATTGCCATGATGCAACCAGATTCAAGGGGTTAAGAGCTAAAGAGACTGGCATCAGACTTCCTCCTCCAAATTACGGCTGCCATCAATGTCAGTGAAGAAACCTTTGTCTTTAACTTGTAACCAGAGATCAAAAGGAAACTGCACCACATCAACATCATGGCACTCACCATTGACGTACAATGGAGTAGAAATAACCCTTTGTCTACAACCTGCATCTATCTTAGCCCATTTATGATGGGTGTCCCACATATGAGACCCTGGGCAAAAAAAAATTGCCAGGCATCACGCCAGTGTGGTGCTGTATCAGGGCTTGTGCTCCGACTCAACAGCGGGCCACAGCCGGCGCGCAGGGCCAATTTTGTAGCCGCCCGGAAACTTTTATTTTCAGCTTCAAAATATACTACCATTAGTGGAAAAGGAAGAAGAGGAAGAGGAGGAAACAGGAAAAGGAAAATGAATAGGAAGAGGAAGAGGATGATATCAGTGACACCCTTCTCACCTTTAGTGCAAAGAGCTGCCTTCGCTGTTCCTTGGACATCTTTGGTGAATCTGATGAACGTTCCTCTCTGGAGTCCCGGTCATTTCTGTTCCCTCTCCGATGCCTATCCTTGTCCCGATCTCTATCTCTGTCTCTATCTCTCTCTGGTGAACGTCGTCTTCTGTCATAGTACGAGTCTTTCCTATTGTACCTGAAGAAAATCATATATCGCATAAAAAAAATTAGCATAAAAAGCAAGACAGTGTTCCCTAATGAAATAGCCTTTAATAGATTTACTGCTAACTACTGAGGTAAGCATTGTCATTTCTTTGATTTTTTTTTTCTTTCTTTTTCAGTTATTCTGTACATGGTTGAAACACACATAATGGTAATGGAAAAATATTCCTTAAACACACTTTCCTCTTTCCTTACCTATCCCGTCGGTCTCTATCCCTGTCTCTCTCGCGGTCCCAATCACGATCGACACTTTGCTCTCGATCCAGGTACTCTCTGTATCCTCTGTCTACTTCTCTCTCATGCTCTTTCATCAGTTCAATACGTTCCTTCTTGGGAATACGAAAGAACTCTTTCAGGTTCTTCCAGTTGTCCAAAAGTTTGATAGCCAAGGACTTGAGCTCCTGCACCTCCTCTGTCTCCTTCTCCTCCCCAAGTTGCTTTTGCTCCCCAGCAGCCGAGTCTCCCTCCGTGGGTTCCACAGCAGAGGTCTTCCCCTTCTCCTTGCCTCCTGCAGCATTCTCCTTACCGTCACTCAGGTTGGAATCACTGCTCGATTCTTCTGCTCTTGTGCCCTCCTCCATCCGCTTCATGGCCAGTTGCTGTTGCTCAACTTCCTCAGAATCCAGACTGCTGTCGTCCGCACTTGAGGCTTCCACAGAATTGGAGATAACTTTGGAATCTGTTTCCGTGTCAGAGTCTTCACTTGTGTCACTATTATAGAGATATCGAAAACAAATTACTGTCAATTCACAAAAAATATATATATAAGGAAGAACATTCTATTTGGTCTTCAATTTCCAACTTGTTTGTCAAAGTAAACATGTCTAACTCTTTTTACTCTTGAGCACATACCTTGTTTTCTTGTTAGGGTCAGCTTCCAATGACTGTGGGACACAAGTCAAATCTGCCTTGGGCGGTGGTGGAGGAGGAGGAGAGTTGTTAGTACCTACATCCACATTCTGCTTGGTCCAGCGTTCAACAACACTCAACACTCTACTATCAGTGAGCTGTGTCTTGTTGGTGATTGGCAAACACTCCAAGGTCTTTAGAATCTGAAAAGTACCATTTATAACACTGCATATAATGTGCTTCAAATACATTTTACAAACTAAAATCTAGCAGCCATAAACCCAGAACCCTGATGACTATAATATTATATGCATCTTAGCCTAAATTGGATTTTGAATTTTCAAACTTGTTATCTCCATAAACCTTTGGTTCAACTTCAAATAAAAAAAAAAAAAAAAAGTAAACAGTGGTTTGACAATTGTCTCATACAAATACTACCTATATCTTGAAGCTAATGCCATAAAGTCACTTACTTCAATCTTGAGCTCCACATTCTCATGCCCAGTGCCCAGGTCTGCCATCCAGGACCACAAGACCCTGAGGCCATGATAGTCCAAGAACAGTCGCCGACATGCTGGTTCCCCTGTTTGAAGGAGTCTCAAGAGCATCACCCTCGAGTTGAAATCTTCTGCTCGTACCATCAGTCGCGAGAGATTCAGAGTGTCCTCACGATTTCTTAGTTTGTGAGAGTTGAGCTTTTCAATCTCATCCTCTAACTGCATATGAAAGGAGGAAGGATTAAAATAAAACTTATTTCTTAGAAACACCTTCTGCCAGATTGCTCCTCTCACATTTAATCTTGACACATTACATCATTACACATTTTCAAATTCCACATTAGCAAAACATGACTTACAGCAATATCTTCAAAGTATATCCTCTTCTCCTCTCTCTTTCTCCTATCCCTCTCTTCTTTTCTCCTCTCTTCGTCTTTCTCTTCCTTAGTCTTCTCATCTGGTGATTCACCCAACCAGCCACGGCAGACTGAAGTCCCACAGTAACATTTTTGTGGTTCTCGGCTAAAAGGAAAAGAAATGGAGAAAGTTTGTCCATATATCAAAATATTCTGGCATATATGCTTACTAATTATAAACTTTGTCCAAAAACTTTAATGATACATATACAAGGATAAAACTATGGAATACATGCAGGTACTAATAAAAATACTATATAAAGAGGAAAAGGAGTAGGAGGAGGAGGAAAAAAAGGAAGACCAAGCTTTGGAGGAGGAGGAATATGATTTGGAAGAGGAGGAGGAAGAAAAGGAGAAGGAAGAAAAAGGGTTAGGAGGAGGAGGAGGAAGAGGAGATAGAGTAGAATAAAGAGGGAGAAAAGAGGTAGAGTAAGAGGAGGGAGAGAAGAGGAGTAGAGTAAGTGGAAGAGGATAGGAGGAGAGTAGAGAAGTGGAAGAGGAAAGAGAGAGAGAGGAGGAGGAGGAGAGAGGAGGAGGAGAGGAGAGGGAGGAGGAGGAGGGAGGAGGAGGGAGGAGGAGGAGGAGGAGGGAGGAGGAGAATGGAGGGGAGGTAGAGTAAGAGGAGGGAGGAAGGAGGAGTTAAGAGATAAAGGAGGAGAGAGAGAGGAGGAGGAGGAGGAAGAGAGGAAGAGGAAGGGAGAGAGGAAGAAAGGAGGGAGGAGGAGGAGGGAGAGGAGGAGAGGAGGAGGAGGAGGGAGGAGGAGGAGGAGAAGGAGGAGGAGAAGGAGAGGAAGGAGGAGAGAGGAAGGAGGAGGAGGAAGAAGATAAAAGTAAATATGGACGAGGGGAGAGTAGAAGAAGTAGGAAAGAGGAGGAGGAAGGTAGAAAGAGGAGGAGGAAGAGTAGAAAGAGGAGAGGAGAGGAAAAGTAGAAAGAGGAGGAGGAAGAGTAGAAAGAGGAGGAAGAGTAGAAAGAGGAGGAGGAAGAGTAGAAAGAGGAGGAGGAAGAGTAGAAAGAGGAGGAGGAAGAGTAGAAGAGAAGAGGAAGAGTAGAAAGAGGAGGAGAAGAGTAGAAAAGAGGAGAAGAGTAGAAGGAGAGAAAAGAGTAGAAAGAGCAGGAAGAGTAGAAAGAGCAGGAAAGAAAGGAGAAGAGAGAAGAGTAAAGAGAAGTAGAAAGAGAAGAGGATGAGTAAAATAGAGAAGTAGAAAGAGGAAGAGTAGGAGGAGGAGGAATAGGAGGAATAGGAGAGGAGGAGAAGAGTAGAGGAAGAAGAGGAGGGAAAGGAGATAGAGGAGGAAGAGGGGGAAAGGAGATAGGGAGGAAGATGAGGGAAGAGGAAGAGGAGGCAGAGGAGGAGAGAGGAGAGAAGAAGGAGGAGGCAGAGGAGGAAGACAAAGGAGAGAGGAAGGAGGAGGTAGAGGAGGAAGACGAGGAGAGAGGAGGAGGAGGAGAGGGAGAGAGGAAGAGGAAGAGGGAGAGAGGAAGAGGAGGAGAGAGAGAGAGGAAGGGAAGAAGAGGAGGAGAAGAGGGAGAGAGAGGAAGGAGGAAGAAGAGGGAGAGAGGAAGGAGGAAGGAGAGAGAGAGAGAGGAGAGGAAGAGGAAGAGAGGGAGAGAGAAGGGGAAGAAGAGAGAGAGGGAGAGAGGAAGAGAAGAAGAAGAGGAGAGGAGGAAGGAGGAAAAGAGGAGAGAAGGAGAAGGAGAAGAGAGAGGAAGAGAAGGAGAAGAAGGAGAGAGAGAAGGAAGGAGGAAGAAGAAGAGAAGGAGAAGGAGAAGAAGAGGAGAGAAGAAGGAGAGAGGAAAGAAGAGGAGAGAGGAGGAAGAGAAGAAGGAAGAGAGAAGAAGAGGAAGGAGAAGAGGAAGAGAGAAGGAGGAAGAGAAGAGGAAGAGAAGGGAGGAAGAGGGAGAGAGGAAGAGGAAGGAAGAGAGAGAAGGAGAGGAAGAGAGGAAGGAGGAGGAAGGAGGAAGGAGGAGGAAGGAGGTGGAGGAGAGAAAAGGGAGAGAGAAAAGAAAGAAAACAAGTAAACTAAAAGTAAGGAGTTAGAAAGGTGGAGGATGTAACAGAGGAAGGAAAACCAGATTAAGACATCAGAGATAATCTACATTCATTCAAACATTCAAAGGAAGCCATTTCTAAAACAAAGGCATGCTGTTCAGAAGCTTAATCCTTACCCATAGCGCTCAAGACGGTAGTCAAAATTGATCTCCTCCCCTGCTTCAATGTCCTTGTTTGTGAAAAAGCCAATGCGCAATTCCCCATTTACCGTCCACTGGAATAAATAATTTTTTTCTTCAAAAATTAATTTCAGGTGCATTCCAAAACCCCTCAGTGCAAATTCATCATTTCTAATCTACAAAAACATATCTTGGAATCATAGCTATATCCCAGAAGTTCCTACCTTCTGCGTCTCAGCATTGGGATCGCATGAATGGTTGATGAATCTGGAGATATTTCCCTTACGGGTGGCATCAATGAAGAGGTCCGGCTTCAGTGCCATGAAGTAGAAATGGGGGTTCTGCCCTCGGGAATAATCCTTCCGTCTTCTCTTGAACTCCTTGGTGTCCAGCACCTCCCCAACATACTCCATGATAAATGTCCCCCTAAAGAGAGAGGGATGTGCCATTTGTGAAAATTCATGTACATTTATAAAGCACATTTCTTACAATCTACTGTGATTCGAAAGAAAATTATACACAGGTTTTGAGTATCTTGGGACCCCTGACATTCAATAATTTCACTCATTCCCACCAATTCCAAAAAAATACTATTGAAAGGACCTTTTTAAAGCAACAATAATAAACTTTGTAAAATGAAATTAAAAGCCATTCATACACCATAATCAGGTTTAAACTATGATTAATAACTTATGGGGATTTGTTACAGAAGGTATATATCTCCTCACTTCCAACTGGTACATCACTATGGTGCAAGGCTGCATGTTTTTCTAGTAATACATGCATAGTATCCTGTATTCTGTGAATGGAATGCCCTTGTCAGTAATGAAGCCTGTGATTAGCTCATGATACTTTACATTTATTTTCATCGACATCTAATATCAGCCATTAAAATTAAGTTAAAAAGTTTGGAAACATTACAATGTTTTTGCCCAATGCCAATATTATTGCTTGAAATATGTGGTGTTTAACTTAAAAGAGAGCACTTGGAACTGGCAAAACTGCCAACTTTAGCACAATCATGATAACTAAACATTGATGCCAATGTTTACTCTCAAATCATTTTTTTGAATACAAAATGTGTTTGTAAAGATATACAAGTTTATGTAAAACACATTATTTTCAGAAGGTAAAATAGGAATCACATTATATCATCAGTAAATGTCAATCATAAGGTTTTCTCACCTAATTCCTTGTTTCTGTGTGGCTTCCTTATGGAATTTAAGGATAACAAATTACCCAACTGCTTAATAGGTTGTTTATGTTGATGACTTGTAAGAGCTCCAGAATGCATACTCAGGGCACACAGAGTGATCCCCATAAGACAATATCAAGATTTGTAAAGAACATTAGGTCAGAAATTTTTGACAGGTCAGAGATAGCATTACAGAGAACTGTTTACTAAATCCTACGATCCAGGTGACCTGACCATGCTGTCATGGAAAAATTTGGGTTGAGACCCAGGTGACATTGACATGCAGTCATTAGACAAAATGCTCGCAGGCTGGGCGAGGCTAACTTGCTATCACAAGTGAAGGTGATGGTGACAGAAAAGACTCATCAGAAGTGCACAAACCTCTTGGAGTGTAATTAGACTCATCTGGCATTTAGAAGAGAGATTTTGCATTATTCCCGTCAATAAACAAATTTGGAATGTGATGTGAGTCAGCCAAGACTGGAAGAGTGACGGCTTCAAGATAGACGTCATTTCCATGCTAAACACCATATTCCTGGCTGCTGTGATTGGTGTGCAGGTTGTATTATGGAACTTTTAAGTAACGAAAAAATAAAATATATAACAAATAACAAAATACTCTTCTTTTTTTCTTGCACTGTGATGATATGGAATCTGTGCAAGGAAAATAATCTATCACCATCCAGATAAAGCAAATCAAAAGACAAATATGGACATCAGAAAATGGCAAAAGTTTATGCAAAATAACTTGGCAAAAGGGGAGGCACAGAGTCTTGTCACTGCTCACAACTGTTATTGCGCCCCTGGCCTATGCGCTGTACACCTGGCCGAGTGGCCACTTAACCAGTTTGATCTAGTTGCATCACAGAAATCACAGTGCCAAGAATACAGGCAGTGGGTTACATAAGTAACCAATATCCCGGGCATGCGGTGAGTAGGCCGGGTACGCATAAACACTCATGAGCAGTGACAAGACCCCACTTCCACTTTGCAAAGTTATTGTGTAAACTTTTTTTTTTTTTTAGCTTTTTAGCCATTTTCCAATGTCCTTATTGATCTTTTGATTTGTCCAGATAGTAATAGCTTATTTTCCTTGCACAGACTCCATATCCTCTATGTAATAAATAATTCAGTGAGAGAAAAAAAGTATGGAATGTTTGGTTATTTGTGTCACATAGCTTATTTTTCATAAATTTCAATTTTCCATAATACAACCTGCACCGCCAGTCACAGCGGTTAGGAATACGGTGTGCAGCATGGAAATGGTGTCCTCCATGGAACTGACACTCTTCCCGTCATGGCTTACGCACATTACATACCAGATTTGTATATCAAAGGGAATAATGCTAAAGCCCCTTTCTAAGCACTAATTGAGTGAAATCACACTAAGAGATTTGTGCACCAGCTTGAAAATCAGTGGACCAGCCAGTCCAGGAACCTGCCTCTGATCTAGTGTCACACCAGCAGAACGCCCAGTAATGTTTATTTTTCTGGGTGTCTCATGTGTGACCCCCGTTGTAACTGGGTTAAGTAACCCAATGCCCATATTTTCGGCCATGTGACTGCCGTGACACAACTGGATCCAATGATTAAGTATATCCTAGGTCGATATTCATGTTTAAAAAATGTTACAGTTAAAACATCAAAAATTATTTATTCATTTCTGTGTCTCTGTCACTGTCCTACTGCAAAGTATATATAAAGAAAGAACCTTAAGAACCTAGAAAGTGTACATTGTCAATGATATGCTTAAGGCCAGATGGTCCCCTTTTCGCACCTAATCCCCAGCAGCTGCTTCCCTCCGTCAGCAGACACAGGTGTCCACTCTACTTTCCCTTTTGACACTTTCTCCTAAGCAAGCAAAACACCCTCACAAGGAACAGCTGGATAAAGGGATGTCTCATCAGGCTATGAGACAAGGCAGAACAGGAACAAGAGCAGACGCAGAACGGGGCAGGTCACCACTCCACCTCGGCACCCAGGGGACGGGTCTCTTGTGGATTCACACCATTACCTCTCCTAATAAAACCTCCAGCAAAAACCCCTTTCATTCACCTGCTCCATGCCCACAACCTCTTGACACTGCTGGCCTCCAGTGGAAAAACTTCACAACACCAAATGTTCCAGTCACCAAGATTGGCACAGGACCTGTTACCTGCACAATCCGTGATCGCCAACTCAGACTATATGGCCACCTGGCTCGCTTTCCTCAGGATGATCCTGCCCACCAGGTTGTCTTTGTTTGAGACAGCCCTAGGTGGAGAAGGCCTGTGGAAGTTGTGGCTTGGGCAGATTGATAAAACCTGTCATGAGGAGCTAAAGATGAGCTGAGACCCTGCCTGGCAGCTTGCCATGAAGGACCCTTGTAGGTGGAAGCAAAGGGTGGATGCGCTATATGCCCCCCATCGGCATTAGCACCTTGATGATGATGATGATTTTATATATATAATATATTATATATATATATATATATATAATATATATATATATATATATATATATATATATATATATATATATATATATATATATATATATATATATATATATATATTATATATATATATATATATATATATATATATATATATATATATATATATATATATATAAATATATATATATATATAATATATATATATAATATATATATATATATATATATATATAATATATATATATATATATATATATATATATATATATATTATATATGCAAACACACACACACAGATAAATGTGTGTGTGTGTGTGTGTGTGTGTGTGTGTGTGTGTGTGTGTGTGTGTGTGTGTGTGTGTGTGTTGTGTGTGTGCGTGTGTGCGTGTGCGTGTGCGTGTGTGTGCGTGTGCGTGTGCGTGTTGTGCGTGTGCGTATTAGGTAGCAAGCATTGCTTTGGTGTAGTTGTCAAATCTACAGTTCCCCTTCCACCCCTGACACACCTTCTGCAGATAAAGTTCAATCTATGTTCTTATGTTTTCTAGTTTGAATTTTGAGATAATGCCCTCAATTGAATTTCTTTATCGTTGCAGATACTTATAAAATCATTTCAACCACTCAGTCATCATTAAAGACCAACCTCTCCACTCATGGAATACTACATACCACGTAAGTATTGCCAGATAAAAATTGTTGCCTCCAGACTCATGGTGTACCAGTTGGAATTGTGGGGAAATGTACATTATTCTGACACATCTAAGTTTGATATTTTTCTATTGAAAATCTTCTTTATGCAATCTTGATCAACCAATCAATCAATCCCAGAACCAGAAGCTTCCCAAATTCACAAAAATAAAAACAAAAGTAACGAGTCCCTAATGAAAAAATATATATATAAATAAGAAATAAAAAATATTTGTCCCAGATGAACTGAGATAAACTTAACCTCAAAAAATAAGAGGAATAACTTACGCTTTTAATGAACTCCGAGCTCGCAATCCACAGCCTTTTTCCTCCGCATTGAACACTTCAACATCACCGTAGACCAAATTCTGAAATCTTTTGTTGGTGCAGTGTTCACGCAGTGGACATCGGGAACCACTAAACAGGGAGGAAAAAAGGGATACATTTAATAAATTTTCAATCTACAACACTTTCTTTCACCACTTCTTTACTTACATAAATATATAAATAATGTATATCGAATCCTATCCAATCCTGGGAAGGAATTAGAGAATTAATACACAAAGGTTAAATATTTAAGTTACTAACAAGAATAACAAAACTTGAGAACTACTTAAAAACTCCAAGACTAAAAGAGGTTATATAAATATAAGTAAATGTATAAAAATCCAACAACCATAGTTATTGCTACATGTTTCATGCAATTTCAAACAGACTCTGGAAAGAAGGAATAATAATAAAAAGGCTGAAACTATATGCTGTTAGTGCCATATCCTAATGTATTTTTTTTCTTTCTTTCTTTCTTTCATAAAACAAAAACTCTTTTGTGCCTGCTTATCTCTCACAATTCCTTAAAAAACTACCCATGCAATTAAAAATATAAATAACTACGTCTCATTCATGATGATATATACAAAATGATTCAACATTGTAAACTTAACCTCTCAACTAAATGGCAGTGTAGTGGATCATTTGTCTAAGTCATAAGAAAAAACAAGATTCTTTACCAATTTGTGTCAACTAAACAAAAATGGAGTCGCCCAAAATCTTCCCTCCTTTGTCATTTTTACTATGGTTGTTCAGATAAATAATACATACAATGCTGATGTGTTTAGTTCAGAGCCCTTAGAACATCCATTGCTTTGCATCTTCAATAATAACAAAATCAATACTTTCATTTGGTGGACAACCTTTCACAATTCAATTATACACCTAATGTCTTCAGCATCTGGTCTTGATGGTATTTCCTGTAGTTGTTAGTTTTACAAAACTTTTTGAAGAAAATAAGGAGTTTAATCTGAATCTAGTTTGAGATACTGTAGGTTTTGTTGCTAAAAATAAATATGTCAAAGTCTGCAAGTAAAAAAAAGAGCTAGTCTAGGTTCTAGATGTTCTTTTTTATAGTTGGCTCTACCAGCTAAAACTGTTCATTCCATTCAAGTAGTCTCAAGAAACACATATGTAATACAAGCATGAGAAGATGAAATTCTAAGATAAAAATTTTGCATGTCATTGGGAAGCAACATCTTTTGAGGGATGGAAGCAATGATTTTTGTATATGGAGAAAATTCCAACCTAAAAATGGGTAATCTACAGCTTCAGCTTCATATTTTTAATGCAATTTACAATGAAGATATGGATAACTATTGATACACTAAATTTTATGCAAGATATTAGTGACACTGTTCCTTATCTTTTCATAGAATCAATTTAAGTTCTGACAAAAGGACTGACCATAGGCAATATATAATAGAAATTATAAAGCAGAGGAATAAAAAGTCTATTTTCAAAAATGTAGAGACAGGCCATTCAACATTTTTTCTTATTTCATTAGAAATGTAAATATGCATGACAGAATCATTATTGGTGTCTTACTGCCTTAATCCATGCTTTCAAGCGTCCAACCTTTAAACAATGCACCTAAAATCAAGGGAAGAAAAGGCCCAGAATATAAGCCTGCCATAGTGAGTAGTAAGGGCCCTATCTGGCCATATAGAAATGTAGGAGTCCTAATCTCTATTGAAGGTCTGAAAGCCTGGAGGACAAGTTAATCACATGCTCCTTGACACTAGTAAGTGCATATTTTTCCTGTTTTTATGGCCTTTCAGCTAAAATGTTTTATTTTTTCAACTTTTTTTTTACTGTATTCATTTATCTACCATGACCTTCCTGTAACAAACAAAGCTCTTGATAGAGGATGACATGCAACAAGGCATAAATCACTTGCATATGACCTTAATCAATCAAGAGAAACCAATATCAGCAGTTTAACACATGCAGCAAAACTGTTGGGGTACATCTAAAAAATCTAAACATAAAAAATAAAATAGTCCAAAAATGTAAGATAACTAACACTATATTGAATAAGTTTTAAATATTCATTCTTTTTTCTTTCTAAATCTTTAAAAAATCAAAACATAAAATATCCAATAACTCACCATTCAATCATGAGCAATCTGTTGAGACAGTCTTCTCCACAACCAACTTCCCCTCTTGCAATTTCTTCCTTAGTCAGTGTGCAATCACACACCATTCGCCTTACTTCCTTATTGCGCTTAGTTTTCTTCCTCTCTTGAATGTAAAAATTGGTTGTAAGGTGAACAAAGCCCTTCAACCTCTCTTCTACCACTTCCTGATTTCTGCGTTCTTTCTCCTCCTCTTCCTGCTGCTTCTTCTTCTCTAGTTCTGCTAGCTCCTCCTCTGTTAACTGTACTTCTTCAACCTTAACCTCTTCCCCACTCTTTTCGGCTTTTTCTTCAGCTTTGGGGGCTAAGTTTTCCTTATCCTCACTGACCTGGGTTCTCGTGTGATCTTCCCCTGGCTTGCAGTCATCTTGTTCTTCAGACTTCACTGTTACTTCTTCCTCAGTAGAGCTTTCAGGTTTTTCTTTGCTTTTCCCCTTTGTTACTTTCCTCTCATCAGCAGGAGCATTTTGTGACTCTGAATCTGAACCCTTCACAGAATATTTGTACAATTCAGTATTTGTTATTTCTTCCTTACATTTACTATCACTATCTGATGAAGAAGTTCTCAGTTGCTCCTCACTCTTCTTCATTCTCTTGGAGATCCTTGATGGAGAATTGCTTGCCGAACGCAAAGTGCGAGACACTGCAATATTCCTGGGTAGTGCTTCCTCAGTTTTGGGCTGTTTCAGCAATTCACACCCAGAATTGAGATCGGACTTCATCTTGGAGCCTTTGGCATCCTCTTTTGATGAAGAGTTAGAGGTGTCATTTTTTGTGGAAGAGCTAGATTCCTTGCCTTCAGAAGATGATTCTATTTCATCCTTCCCCAACATCTGTTTGCTCGAAGCGCCACTTCCTGAGCTATCAATGTCTTTCACAATGGATTTTGAATCAGCACCTATAGATGTACCAGTGGTTCTCTTTGTCTGACTTTTACCAACCTTAGAACTCTCACCCAGACTGTCTGCTTCTACTGACTGAGCTCCACCCTTCTTGGGAGCACCAACTTGAGGATTGGCAAGCAAGGGGAGAGGTATGTCAGCAACACAAGGAGACAAGACTTTATCAGTTGTCACCCTCACTGAAGCACAATTCATGCTCTCGCTTGCTTTCTCCACATTTGGCACATTGTCCTTTGGCACTTCCAGTTCCTTCTCTGTTCTTTTTCTCTTTTTGCTGACATCATGTACATCCTTGATCTCATCCATTCGCTTCCGCTTCTGGCTGTCATCATCTTCCGAGGTCTGAGAACTGGAAGAACTTCCAACAACTTCTCTTCTCTTCTTTGACTTAGGGGAGCCTATGGCTGAGGATTCCAGGTTCAGAACTTCAGAATCTTTCTCCTTGTTTTTATCATCATCACTACTCCTACTCCTCTTGACCTTTGGTCTCCTCTCAACCTCATCATCACATTTTTCTTTGGGATCTTGTTTTAATCTGTCATCCATGACAGAAGAGGAACTTTCACAAGGATTTAAAACTGCCTCACTACTCTGCTTGCCTGAAGGTTCAGGCACCACTACACTTGTCTCTCTTGCTTTCTTTTCTGGCACAGTGGCACTAACAAGCCCTTTACCTAAACCTTCTTTTGGGATCTGGTTGGAGCTGCGGCCCCTTCGTCTGGACGGTAAGGAACTATCACTGTCTGTGGAGTCTGTGCTGTCCTGATGAATCAGTCTCTTCCTTCCTCGCTGAGATTTGGTTGCCTTCCCCACTTTCAGCTCAGCCACTTTGCTCTCTCTGCCAACTTCTATCCTGGCATCCTCTTCAGCACCCAACAAAGATGGACTGCTATCCTGAAGCCTGGGGTCTTGAACATCTGGATTATTTACACTGATTTGGGTGACTTTATCATGAGATATATCAACAGGACATGATAAATGTTTTGAACCTACACTTGCGTGGATTTTAGGTGAAATTTGTGAACACTCTTCTGGTACTACATCACCGTTTACTAGGCTTTCATTCGCTTTATCTTTAACACACAAATGATCATTTTCTTTTGGTTCACACTTAGTTCTATCTACAGTAACTTCCATAAGTTCCATTTTGTCAATACTCTCTGGAACACTTCCACTTGCCACTTTCTCATCACTCCTTAATGTAGCAATTTCAAATTTACTTTGGTTTTCTATTACAGGTTTACTATCACTACTGTCACATAAACTAACATTCCCACCTTTCCCTTGGACACTATCCACCCCAGTACTTGAGGTTTTATCACTAGGCCCTTCGTGTCCTAGTCTGCAATCAACACTATCCTCATCTACTGATACCAGTCCCTCGCCTGCCAACCGTTCCATACATCCCTTGTCCACACTCGCCGGGTCTCTTTCCTCAATGGCAGTTTGGGTGTTGTCTTCCCTTTCTCCACTTCCACTCCTGCTCTTCCCCTTTCTCCTGCCCCGCTTCTTGACATCCTTGATTGGTACCTCTTCCCCATCCTCCTTCCTAATGTTGCTCTTACTGTTTTTCTCACTTTTCTCTCTTTTCTCACTCTCAGAGTCTATTTCCAGCCCATTAACAAGACCATGGTCCTCTGATTCCTGCACATCATGCTGATCTTTCTTCAAGGGATGTTCAACATGGCCCACTGACAAGGGTGCATCTGTCTGGGGATCTAGAGTCTTCTCCAGCCTATCCTCCTCACCTTCCAGGGAATCTTCACTCCGACTCTCCCTCTTCTTCGCTCCTTTCCTTGGGCGACCTACTGGTGAAGGAGAAGTGGCAGTGGAGGAAGCCTCGGGCGTGGCTAGTCCAGTAACGATCTTCTTGAAGCATCCGTCCAGCTCATCATCCGCAAATCTTGAATTTGGTTTGCGAGCTCTCGAGGAGCGCCGGACAGGGACGTTGCCATCCCCTGCCTCCCCATTCATCATGGCTTCTAGCACAAAGCCATCAACCGCAGGAATCTCACCATGTGTGCCCTTCCTTAACCTTCAGAAAGATAAATCAAGAATTAACGTCATGTATATATTAAAATGAAATCCAATATACCCAAAAGTACAAAAAAAATACACAAAAACTTATGGAGTTAAAAACTGTAATATAAAAAAATCTTCAGAAGAGACATTTAAGAAACAATTTACAGCAATTTCATCAATTTCACTTCTCTACTCCTGAAAAGAGTATGGACACACTTGGCAGAGACTAAGTCCTCAACTCCACGCCACAAAAATTATTTATCACTCTAAGTTGCCGTGACTGCAAGTGCCCAGGGGGGAGGGTTGATGAGGGGCTATACCCCCCCAACACCCCTCCTGGGAAGCATTGTCTTTACATCAGTATGCACGGTAAGATTGAGCTGAAACTCAAGAGCTTCGAGTGGACTTAGGTTGAGAGCAGCCTTTTCCGCAATCTTTGACCTTCATCAGTGGCATTACCATTTGTGTCTGCAGATTATTTCTTGTAGCAAGGACTGCAACTATTTGCCCTTTACAAGAATATCATATTCAATTAGCCCTAACTTAGCGAGTCTATAACATAAAGATTAACCAAAAAAAAAATAAAAGGAGAAGAGAAAAACATTCCAGATTATTTTTCACTTTCATACCAAAATGAAATCCTTGTAAGACAAAAAGTAATTGCCTTTGAAATAAAAACTGCAACAGACACTAAAAAACACCAAACATAATCACTTCATAATATCTCTTCTACAGGATCTTCATATGTATTACTACACATTTTTATCATTAAAATTTAAAAAACATGAAGCTCTCAATATCTTTGACAATAAATAAGCTAACCAACCATCAGATATACAGAAAGAAACTGATCTGTTTACTAAAATTTGTACACCGAGAGAAATCAAAATAAACCTCTTGATATACACTACAAAGATGGTAATTACCAAAAAAGACCTGCATGACAGCTTGTAGGACTCCTTGATTTACTGTGTAATGAAGTCTAAAAGCAAGCTCTACTTTCCCTGAATACATATTGGAGATTTGTTGGTCTCTGCCAGAGCAACAATGGCATGGAAGGCAGGACAATCTCTTCATGCAATAATACTAACTTTTGGCTCACAATTAATCTACAAATAGGTTTCAATACCTTTAACTCCGTTTAATTTACTTCTTGTTGTGATTTCAGTCATCTTCCATCCATACCTAAGTCCCACTTAGATAAAAAAAGAACAAAATTCTCCTAACACTATACTTGGAACTGGTAAACATTTGAAATAAACCTACAGCAGCTTTGATTATTTTTTTCTGTGCAATTAAACTGGTTGTAGTCTACCTAAATTCACCTG
>NW_020870243.1:479011-486511 GCF_003789085.1 Penaeus vannamei | reverse complement strand
AACTAACCCAAGTACAGAATGAAAAAAAGGAAATTCCTCTTTCGAGACTTATGTTGAGGTATCTTTCCCGTTCATCTCAACCGTTTTATTGAGATCAGTGATTTCAGTTTCATTCATTCTCGTTTCAGATTTATATTTACTTGAAAAGTTCAATATCTTATGTGTCGTTATTATTATTATTCTCATTATTCTTATTATTGTTATCGTTCTCATTATTACTATTAATTTTATTATCACTACCGATTTTATCATTTCAATGTTTATATCAATAGCGGTACCATTATTATGATTATAATGATTATCATCACTATTATTATCATTATCTAATCGCCATCACCATCATGATTGTTATCATTATCATTGTTATTATAATCATTTTTATTTGTTATTATCATAATCAAAATCATTATCATTATTATCACTATTACCATTTGTAAATTATTACTATCATCGTTCTTGTTATATTTTAAATGAAAGTGTGTATATATCAAATTAATATTTGACTGTCTATATATATATATATATATATATATATATATATATATATATATATATATATATATATATATACAGTGAACCCTCGCTATAACGCGGTTCACCTTTCGCGCTCTCGCTGCTTCACGGATTTGCATTGTGCATTGTGTTCTGCATTCTGATTGACTAAACAGTCTCTCCGCTTCTTCCTGTGTCAATAACGTTACGGCTTAATATGTACATGTACGTAAAACAGCTTGCCAAATTTGTTTGCAAATTTTTTTTCTAAAACCCATGAAGCCTTCAGTTCATATTGATGATTAAAATTATTATTTTACAGTACAGTAGTTATTTGTAAAAAAACGTTTATACAATACTTTTGTTTAAAAAATGCTTGGGCTTGTAAAAAGGTTTTGTTCTTTGGTTTCAATGTATTATAGAGTATTTCATTGTATAATGATTGTAAAAAAAAATAAAGGTTACTACTTCACAGATTTCGCCTATCACGGGTTCTTTTTGGAACGTAACCCCAGCGAAAAACGAGGGTTCACTGTATATATATATATATATATATATATATATATATATATATATATATATATATATATATATATATATATATATATATATATATAATTCATATATATCATATGTAAATGTAATATACATATATGTTGTATTGAGAATTTTTCATAGACGAAATAAAGTATATTCTTCCTTAATTATTGCTGCCAATTTGCCAAGAACAATTCTAGTACAAATGATGAATATGATACTTTGGTATCACTGTCAACACTTAGGATTTTAGATTTTAAGGAAACTCCAAGAAAACCCAATTTTTACTTACCTAATTTTAGTGTGGGTAGCATGACAAAAGTCTAAAGGCTTGTGAGATGGCTTGCATTTATTCTTCTGTTGAATGTGCCAAAGGTACAAAGGGCAAACAAAACAATATTAACCAATTTATTTTCTTCTATAACAATATAATAATAAACACTACCAATTTAATCAAATACTAAGTTAACTCAACACCTTCCCTTACTCTACTAACTATAAACCAATAATAATAAAAGAGATAAATATAATAAAAAGCTGAGATGGGATCAACCCATCCCCCCATTATCTCTGTACCTTTCTGTTATTTACCTAAGTGGAGAAATAATCTTCCCTTTCATTTTACAATTTTCCTTCCATTCGTAACTCATTCCTTGGCACAGTTGGAATTGTCTCCGACCAATTCTGTTGTATCCACACCTCCACAAAAAAAATAATAAAAAAATAAATAAATAAACCAAATATGTAAAATTTGGCTGGCAAATGATGGTGTGTTGCTCTCGCCACAAATTTTCCTCAATCTCTCTCTCTCTGCATGTGGGACGAGAGCAAGGAAGCTGTCTGAGTTACCACAATTCAAAAGAAACCATCATATCAATACACTTACTGAGCATAACAATCTTCAATATCTGGATATAACAATATTTCTAATTTCTAAACATATCTTCGCGTGAGAGAGCAAGGGCGCCACCTGACAAAAGACGGTGGCCATATCCACTGCTTACTCGCACCCCTCCATTGAACTGTTAACATTTAAACAAACCTACCATTTATAGATAATTATTATAATCTACTCTATTAATTACTGCATTTAATTTTGCTATATTAATATGCCTGCAAAAGGTAAATGTGTAAATAAACATTTCACTGCATTTAATCTAATTACTAATCTATTAATTACTGCATTTAATTTTGCTATATTAATATGCCTGCAAAAGGTAAATGTGTAAATAAACATTTCACTGGAGTTTGGCAGTACTAGATTGTCCAGACATTTTTACAATTGTATTCCGTGCAACTTTCAAAGGTCAATCTAGACATGGGTCCCCCTCTGGAAAATATCAATATGTCAGAATTGAATGCACTTACTAAAAGAAATATTTCACTGCATCATGTGACAAAGGCATTAATCACATAGAAAAAAAGAAAAAAAATATATAGAAATCCAAAACCCATAATTGAGAGAATAATCAATATACATTAAGTAAATAGAAGCATCCATCAATAATATTATATCAGTAAAATATGCCATTTTCATGCTAAATCATTAAACATCTAAATACGTGACTATAATATGGCAATGGACAACTTATAGCACACTTGGTGGTGACACTAGCTCAGTCCAGAAAGCTCCTTAAACAATATTCACTAATTCTGCCTTGCTTACTACTGTTTCAATCTGCCAAAGCATTTTTCTAAAGAAAACTTTATTTTCAATCTCTTTCTAGAATCACTTTTTCAATGCACAGATTTTCTACCTAAGTTAACCATATCATATTTTCAACTGCGTCAATTTGACCATAGAACATTCCCCTATAAGCTTGGTGTCAAGCAGTGTTGAAGAGTAGCTATTTTGCTTCCCTAACCGGCAACATTGGTATTTTTTCTGGTCAAATTTTATTGTATCCATATCTCAAAATAATAAATAAAAAAGCAAATAAAGAAAAATAAAAAATTATGGGCATTGGCTGGCCAATTATGTAATGCTGTCCTCCATACGAAATTTCCCCAACCTCTTTCTCTCTCTGAGAGTGGGACTAGAACAAGGACACCGTCTGAGTTACCATAATTCTATACATATGGATTCAACAAATATATCAATTCACTTATTAACCATTGCAACCTTCAATAATTATAATTTACTCTATAAGCATTTTTTTGGGTGGGTTAGCAATTGGTCCAGACATCTTTACAATTATAGCCAATGCACCTTTCAAATGTCGAATCAATATCGACCTTATAGCATACTACACAGCATGCCACGTTCTCCGAGTCCACACCACATGGCGTGAGACAAACGGCCTGTTTGTGCCCGCTGGCCAGATACAAGGGTGACCGACCTTGTCCCAACCTCACACCCTCGGCGAGCCTGCCCTTGGCAGAGTAGGTCTCGCTCTTACTCACTCATTCACACACCATGCACCGAGCTGACCTGATATCGTCAGAACCCAACCCTCGTGCGCGCGGACCTTCCCGACGTCACCTGTGGCAAGCTGACGACACGCTACCTTTCAAGCTATCACCTAGCACAGTTTACTTACGTCGTGACGCACTTTAATAAACGGCTAAAGAAGACTGTGGTGTGTTTCCCTGACCCTGCCATTCAGTATAGTGGGATTCTTGATAACTGAATTAGAGAAGGTGGCCGAGCAATATAGCATACTGCACAGCATGCCACATGGTCTGAGTCCACATCACATGGACAGACCACGTGGTCCGCATCCACGCATGACGCAGAGACACAGCTTGTGCCTGCTGATTAGATACAATGGAGACCGACCTTGACCCGACCTCACATCCACGGTGAGCCTGCCCTTAGCAGGGTAGGTCTCACTCTCACTTACTCACTCGCTCAGCACACACTGAGCTGATCCGCTCACACCCTCCACGGCAGCTGCCCTTCCCGGGGCCAGGCTGGAGAGTTCCACTTAGCACCGCTAGTTATATTTTGTTCCTCGCATCGTGTCATTATTATCATGTTTTCTTTCCATTCGTGTGTTATTATTAAGTGTACAGCCACATCGGTGTATCACTACTGCCCACCAGTATTAAATCATCCATATAGGAGGTTAGCGCCTCTTATAGACCTCGACAATATATATATATATATATATATATATAATATATACATATATATACATATATATATATATATATATATATATATAATATATATATATATATATATATATATATATATATATATGCGCGCGTGTGTGTGTGTGTATGTGTGTGTGTCTGTTATACAGATATATATATATATATATTAGATACTTGCATCTTAGGACAGAATACTTGAGATACATGACTCCACCGACAATGCTTTCTAGTCCTATTAGCACAAATACACTAAGTGTATCCTCGGTGTATGTACCCGAAATTCGATTTGGTGTATCTCATAATTTAATTTTCGTCCAGCTGCCCGACATGTTTCTCTGCATGACCTGGAATAATATCGCACTGATCAGTTTTTGTGAAATCTTGCCCGTGGAATGTATAATGTGTATAATATATTTCATTTTTGTGTCTATTTTCTATTCATTTAGAACTATATTCATTATAACGAAGGGTTACAAATGTATACAGTAGAGTCACCTATTCCTTATCATCAACAATTGACGTCCAAAGAACACCAGTATATATTAGGAAATAATAAGAGAAATAATGGGTTTTCTTTAGTTCCGCAGTAAAGTCTTTTCGTGATTTTGACATAAAGTAAAATCAATATATTTAGCTTTTCAACGTTTAGCGGGTACTATTCATGTGTCACATTCACATCACTCATCAATAACCTTTATATCATTCCCCTTTCGGGTATAGGCTTCTCCCTTTTCATGTTAGGGGGAAACATTGCAGAAATATCACCCACCTCTTAATTTGGTTATATCTAAGTGGGTAATTTCGTCGGGAAGCTACTAATAAAGCCCTCTAGTTGGCTGAACCCATCTAGCTTGGCCTCGCTAGATCATATTAACACGCAAGCCAGCTCGCCACATCAAGGTATACCTTCTGAGCAGGAGCATTTCCATGAAGCTTCAATAAACGTGTATTTGTTCATTCATAACTTGGGTATTGTGATTTGCGAAAACGATACACTATGGACTTGGGATAGTTCTCTTTTTCCAGAACGTTTATATGTTCTGATTTTTTGTAATAATGTTTCTGTGTATGGGAAAATCAATGAATGAACAAGAAATTTATCATTGGACATGAGTGGTTATTCCTAACAATAAAATGCAATTTATTCATTTAAGAAATAATTCCATGGCCAGCCTCTAATACCTGAATGAAACATTAGTGTCTTTTAATGCACCACCAATATGACAATACAATTCAGTAAAGGCAGAACAACACTGAGCTGAAGATGAGATCAAAACGGTTACTGTATATTTAAAAATCCCATCAAACAGTGTATGCAAGAGTACTTATTGATCTTTTAACCCCTTTGAAATAATGCAGAAAATAAGCAGACTCAATTGTTTTGGTTGCGATGTCGGTCAGTCACTTGTCAAAATGTTCAAGCGTCAAAAAGGCACTACATATTTCAGGCTCGTCCATTGTTGCCAGACGAACTATAATTATCTTATAAATTGGATGATTGTGCATAATAGACACGATACGTATCATGCACGGAAAGTCCAGCATATTCTTGAATGTACATTACAAGATACGAATAATTCGGTAATTTAGTACTGTAACAGAATGTGGTAAATTTTCCGAAATGTTAAGATGAAATTTTGAAACAGCTGTTTGTTTAGTTTCACCTACTGTTATCAACATTATTTTATTTTGCAATGATCTGCGATGAAACCGACGTTATCTAATAGAACATCAGATAACACAGACTGATTGTTGTTTTATCTTCCCTTTCTGTTTATTTGCTCACATACTGAATGGTTGTTGAACACCGTATTTTTTCGTCGATCTTATGCCAGAGACCAGCACAAGCGCGTTACAGACTGAAAACGTCTGAATCAGCGGTAAAACAAAAAGCAACACAAAATAAATAATGAAAAGCCCGCTAGTTCTAATCGTCCACTGAATCTCCCAGGTAGCACAGCACCTCAGATCGTAAGACTCGGTGCAGTTTATGAAGGCAAATAGAGCTGTACCACAAATCTCACAACACAGGATGGATCAAATGATATGTTAGGCGTGTCTGATGGCCAAGGATGATTTTATTCACCATGACTTCTAGACCATAGAATTACGTACCCAAATTAGTATTGCCTGTGACACATAAATTAATGTAATAATAACTGTGGTAAATTATTCTAATAGTTCTTTAGGCAATTTGATTCGCATTTGTCTCACTGCTCCTCCATCAGCAGAAGTTTAGCAACACCAGTGGTTTCTAAAATCATTGCACTCACAACCCCTTTTTTCAAACCCTAAACACGCGCGGCCTCCCTGCCGTCAGCTGTTTCAGTTTTACACAGTTCTCTGGCAAAGAGAAGGTAGGATGGATTTATATCTAATACTTCACCGGGTTATAATGCGTGTTTCAGGTCCCTAAGATCCCAAGGCAACCATATGTGGCCTACACAGGATCATCGATATATGGTGGCCAGTGTTTTCCATAGTCTTTAATGGGTATAAAAATTGTTTTTCGGGTAAGATATTCTTTTCGACACAATTCATTCCGATCTCTCTCTTTCTCTCTCCACACACACACATACACGCACGCACACGCAACGCACACACATATATATGTATGTATGTATATATATGTATATATATATATATATATATATATATATATATATATATATATATATGTCTATATGTATGTATGTATATAGAAGTAGATATATGTATGTATATAGAAGTATATATGTATGTAAGTATATATATATATGTATATATATATATATATATATATATATATATATATATATATATATATATATATATATATGCGTGTGTATGTGTGTGTGTGAAGATAAGTAGATATATTATGTATATGCTATTATATAAAGACACACACCTGTGGGTGTGTTTTGTATGTCCCTCTATCTGTCCATCTGTTTACTGTTTATTTTGCATGGTCAATCCGTGAAACGAAGGGAGAGAGAGAGAGAGAGAGAGAGAGAGAGAGAGAGAGAAGAGAGAGAGAGAGAGAGAGAGAGAGAGAGAGAGAGAGAGAGAGAGAGAGAGAGAGAAGAGGAGTGAGAGAGGGAGAGGGAGAAGGAGAGAGAGGGAGAGAGGGAGAGAGGAGAGAAGAGAGAGAGAGAGAAGGAGAGAGGAGAGAGGAGAGAGAGAGAGGGAGAGGAGAAGGAGAGAGAGAGAGAGAGAGAGGGACAGAGTATCATACACAGGCCCGGTAGGTATAACAAAAACGCTATCAAGGATAAGAGAGTGTACTGATGTGTACATAACATACATACACATATGCATACTTACATCACATACATGTAATAAACAGTAATTTCGGTAATACCAACGAGTCTGAATTGAACTGAAGCAACTGTC
>NW_020870243.1:464011-471511 GCF_003789085.1 Penaeus vannamei | reverse complement strand
TGAAGTGAAGCAGGGTTAATATGTATGTGGCTGAAGTGTGGAGATACCATTGTCACAAACTTCATTCGAATTGAAAATAATGAGATACCGGTAATTATATCTTTATACTGCATGTGGTATAAATATGAGATAACATTATGCAATAAGTATTCTTAGCCAGAGGCTTGAGGTTTTGTTGTTCTAAAGTTAGCACAATTAATCCCATTAATTAAAAAAAATCACATAATATCTTATTTTCAGAACCAACTAGGTATATATCTGAATGGGAAGGAGCATCATTTTTATGGAAGTGGTGTGGTGGGGATGGCACAAAACCAAGGATCAATGCTGAGCACAACTTCACAGAAATTACTAACACCAATAAACGATATTACTGCCTGTTTTTTCGTGGAAATCATAAATCAGTGACTACACTTGTACTAGAGCTACTGGACCTTGTTATTAGAAATATTTCAGTCGTGTTGCTGTTACTTACATATTGCCCTGCGATTCTGACAGACGTTACACGCCAGCAGTAAATGCCAACTGCCATGATGCCTCATGACTTTTACGGCATAAATTTATAGTCCATTTAAACGATCAATGCTGGTAAAGCGATCATATTTTTCTCTAAGGCGTGGTATACTAAAATTGTTATTGTACAGTATAAAAATGCACTACATATTTATTGATTAAAACAAGTACTTAATATTGGCATTAAGTTCGATTAACGGATTTTCAACTTAAATGAACGACATAACCAATGGAGGTTTTTCGTTCTTGATATCCAGTTGATGAATGGACAGAGAACATTTTTCTATAATTCCCAGATGAAATGTAATAGCATTCAGAAGAAACTCCTGACCAGAAAAGTAAAGTAACGGTTTATACATGAATGTAAATAATGAAATTTCAAGGGATCAAGATTTATATTTATCAGTAGTTCCATGCTGCCATTTCTTGTTCATAAATATTTTACATCATTTTTGCATTAAAAATGGTAACAAAAAATTATTTTGTCAAGCCTAATCAATCCGAAAGTGTTTGTATTATAGAGGACCACAGACTTACTAGTCTCATGGTAATCCTATTTAGCCATTTTTCAAAAATGTTTCTCTTCTTAAAATACAATTGAATATAATACATGGCGATTACCACTTATTGTATCATAACAGGTAAGCATTTAATGAAGGGGAATTATCATTGGAGTTTGGGAAGCATAATAAAAAACAGAAATCTCTGCTTCGCTCTCGTTTGCCGTCTTCAAGGCAAAGGATAAAAATAGCTTTCTGTCCTTGTTCCCGACGAAGTTTATCTGATATTTATCCTTGCATCTGGAGAAAGGTAAAGAGCCTATCACGATTACCGACATACTGTGATTAAACTCTTCATATTACTTTATGGGAGTTTAACCTCGTGCATCGACAAACGAGGAAGAAATCTTGGTAAACATCCAGCTGTGAGTACCGACCGACCAGTCTGTAACAGGAAATCGTTGTGCATACTGGTCAGGAGACAAAACGGAAAGTTTGTTGTTACAGTTTCATTCGATTGATTATTATACTTCTGGTCATCACAATGGATATGAAATCATATGGGAGTACTATCAAAGTTTTATAATTCTTGTAATATCTAACATACGCCCGCAAGCACACGCGTGCGTGCGTGCGTGCGTGTGGCGCACACGCACATAGACACGCGCCACACGCACGCACGCACGCACGCACGCAACGCGCACGCACGCGCACGCACGCACGCACGCACGCACACACACACACACACACACACACACACACACACACACACACACACACACACACACACACACACACACACACACACACACACACACACACACTGTATATATTTGTATTCATCTGTTATATATATTAAATACATTTCAATGCATACATAGTACATACAGATACAAATATACATACAATACTTGTAGATATACTTTACTGGTCTATTTGTATATATATACATGTATTGAAAACAAAAACTTCAATCACCTCATAAAAAAATAGGCAGCAAACAGATATATAATATTCTTTTAAAATATTACACATTGCAACTACACGATAATTTTTTTTTTTTCATCAAACTCGGCCGCATTATCAAATCCATACGTACCTTGATCACAAGATGGCCGCCCACTCTCGATCATGAAATGCCGCTCGATTAATGTTTTGTGGAGAGAATGTCGGTTTTATTCTCCAAAGTGTTGGATCTTCATCTGTTTCAGAACCTAAAAGAAACTGATACTGTTAAGACTGTGAATACTGGCAAAAAGTTACATATTCTAGTATCTGATAAATGAACAGTAGTAACATGTTCCTGGAACACATTTTGCGAGTAGAGAGAATAAAATACGTTGTGTATATTCAAGAATAATATATATTAATATATAAATATATTTATATATATATAAATATATATATATATATATATAATATATATATATATATATAATATATAATATATGTATATATATATATATAAATATATGTATATGTAAATATATATATATATATATATATATATATATATATATATATATATATATATATATATATATATATATATATATATATAATATATATATATATATATATATATATATATAATATATATATAAATATATGTATATATATATATATAATATATATATATATATAATATATATATATATATATATATATATAATATATATATATATATATATATATATATATATATATATATATATATATATGTGTGTGTGTGTGTGTGTGTGTGTGTGTGTGTGTGTGTGTGTGTGTGTGTGTGTGTGTGTGTGTGTGTGTGTGTGTGTGTGTGTGTGTGTATCATCAGTCGATTAATGTTGAATCATGAAAAGGGCTCACTGATCTCATGAAATCTTTGGATTCCACTTAGTCAAACATTGTTAACTGATATGAATAAGGTACATAATATCTGAGTAATAGCTTCAATACAAGAAGATAAAAGTAACAGTACAAAAGATATTTGTATTATCATTACTAGTATAAACTGGTTCATGAAATCCTACCCATTTACGATAACAATATAGTGAATGTACGACTCACCTACCAGTTTTATTCCCTTTAAGATACAAATGCGGGAATAATCCTAATTGAATTGTTCAGTAGGAAATCAAAATATGTCAAATCTATATAAAATCTGTTATCTCACCAACAGATCAAATATTTCCATGGCTTCTTGAATTGAGTATTTCGCCGTCAGTCAGAGGCATATTTGGCATTATTTTCATGCTATATGTTTGCCTCTTGCATTCACGAAGCAGTGAGTTGAAATACATTTTTTCCCTCCATCCTTCTTACTATTTTAGATATTTTCTTTTAAATGTAAGAGTTCATATTAATTATTTATCAAAACTAGTTTGACCAGTTATGCATTTCATAAGTATGGTCTTTTTTTTAGTAATAGATAACTGAAGCTGCAGACTTGGCAACAATCACAAGCTAACAGTTGCCAAACACCTCTTTGTAACTTATTCTCTACAGTAGTTACTTTTTCAGTTTTCCTCGATAGTTTTACAGTAATTAATAACTCGTTCTACAATTACATTTGATAATTAACAAGGTTATTTTTTGTACTTGATTTTTTGGAAAAGTTCGCTTTGTTCTGTATCTAGAACGAAGTTGGGAAGATACATTACTCATTGAATACATAAAACCACAATAAAGCAATTGAATATACTTTTGTAACTGCTTTTTTATATTTTTGGGCAACATTCATCATTCTTTCCTACATGTTCATGTCAGTCATCACATCATGAAAATCGTAAGAATTCACATATGTACTGTTTAGATAAGGAAAATAAACATGCTAAAAACTTAGATTAAAAATATTTATTATCATCACTCACTCTAGAAGACAAGAAATAGTAGCTTCCTCTTTGGGAAATCTTGGCGACCAATCACATCCAAACAAAGATTTGTACACTTTACATGAGAGGTAAACACAAGAAAGTTCTTGGGGAGAAGTGTTGATATGCAAGGTTCAAGCTTGGCTCTTACAAATCTCCAAATTAGATAGTAATGTTCCCTTTTTTAACAACAGAAAAAATAGTATATGGAGGTTGTGAGCCTAGACTCATCCCCTTGATATGGACTGCAGACTGTAGCCTGTGAGATTCTTAAATTTTCTGTTTTCTTGGTAGGCAATACATGTATTCTGTATCATTACAAAGGAGTGTCAATCACATGCTTCTTCAGTAAGAAATATCTCACTATACAACATATTCCTTATTGAAAACCTTAGATACAAAATCATTAATCACATTTTTTGGTTAAACTCTGGATTATTCGGTGGAATGTTTATCAAGCAGGCATCTCAACCAATCAATATGCAGGGATATTTCAACAATAACAAGGGTGCTGATACCAAGAAAACTAAGCTGTGTCTGAGAGGATGAACATTACAGAGACTTTGCACAGAGAGTAGAATCAATTCCAAGAGTAATTAATAAAGTGTACAAGTTTAAAACTCAATTTAGTACAATTTTAAAAGATATTTGGGTTATATAAAAAATATAAACCACAGTTAAGGAAATAAAAACTGAAAAGCTCTCTCTTTGCAAACCTCCTTGCATATTGCTTACATTTTGATTTGAAAGAAACTGAATGAGATGACAATACTACTCCTTGGGCAATTTGTACAAAGATACAAGTAACTGTTTCCATGAAATCATGAAAAAAGTAGGATAACAACTTCATACACCCTGCCAGTCTACCATATAATATTAATATGAAGTCAGTCCTTATGGTATAAAAACTAATGAAATGCCTTTGAGTTTCAGTATAGTATGAGCAAAAAATAGAACCCTAAATGAATGATCAAGGTCAGACCAACGAAAGCCATCATATACAAAATTATATAAACAATTTTCTCAGACGAGATATTTCACATAACAATCAGTGAACCTTTGGAAACATTATGAAACACTTGAGAGACCAGCCTTGTCTACCTACAATGGGACATGCTTAGTTCTCTCACTTGAACAATGAATAGTTATAAAAAAAAGTTTCTTTCATATATAATAAAATGCACACAAGATATTACCTCAAACAAATAAATAAGTATGCACCCTAATTTATGCAAGAAATACCACTACCAAATAATGAATATGCATGGGACATAACCCATACCCTGAAATATTGCTAGTGTAGGCCAAGTACCATACTTAAAAGTTATATCACTACAAATATACACATACAACATAAAGGTTCACTTGTTGAAACACTCTCTCTAAGATCCTCCTCACATCCATGCCCAAGTATAATAAATACTTAACAGGGATTAACATGCACTTCAAACATTCAATCATGAAAACGTTATAAAGGAACAACTACCATCTCTCATGATAAGCACAATAATTGAAGGTCTAAGTATCATTCATCTTCATGAAACCATATCAAAATACTCAGGGCCTTGTATACCTATTTTGCAAAAATGGTTATACAACTGAAAAGAATGTAATAACCTTGTAACTTTGACCAAAACATTGGTCCCTATTGATTTTTTGTTAAAATAATATAAAAAGTTACAAAGCATTTACAGCATGTGCACCACTGTAGGTATGAAAACTGGTAAGAAACACAAGTACCTGGGTACATGAAGACTGTTGTCCTTTAAACCTTAACCTTACAGCTTCATTTGGAAGTGTAATTATTATTATTTTTTTTACAGTCTGATCTGAGCTTTGTCCCCCAGGGAAGATTGTGTGCCACTCCATGACTGGCTGGGTACTATCACTTCAGTCTTTCAGAGTTCACAGTTTACAAGAGAATTAAAATTAAAACTCCAAATAGATAACTCACCCTCAAAACCCCAAATCACAAAGGCAGCCCAGTATCAAAGTTGTCTTACATAACAAACTATAAAAAAAATTATTTGGTCAGCTATCTACTAATGAAAATCAAAGAGAGCATTGAAATTCCAAATTGAATAAATAAGCTTCAATGATGCACTGCCAACTTTTCCCATTTGTAATACTTGTTGCCCCCCTTCAAGTCCACCACTCTTACTACCAAAATATCTTCGCTACACCAGTTGTGAGCCTTCCCATTGAGGCTACCTATAATGGCTACTCTCCAATTCCTGAAGATACCTTTTCCGCTTATATGGGGGAGGGGGAGGGGGTGCTACTTCGTAAAAAAAGAGAATCTAAAGTGTTTTTAACATCTGGGCTACTGACTGATTGCTGGACTCTTCTTGTCAGCGTCCTGGGGTTGTCGCGCGGGGTCGGGCCAGGGACCTCCGGGGCCAGTGGTCATCGGCGAGTTATTGAATGGCGTAGGTCCGGCAGGTCCGGGTCCTCCAGGTCCAGGTCCTCCTGGCCCTGCCCCTTGGGGACCTCCGCCACTACCGCTGTCCTCCACGTTGGCCGTGTCGTACTGGGTGTTCTCCAAGCGTGTGATAAGTCGCTCATCTTCATCACCAAATTCACCGCCCATCAGGGACGGCTCTCCAACCACCATCACGTCCTGCTAACACACACACCACACACCTCAGTATGCACGTAACTTAAGACTTACATTAATAGTAGTTCCCCATTCAAGAATATATCAATTTACTCTAAATGACTAGTGAGTTTATATCAAAAACAAAAAGATTTTGACAGCAAACACTTCCATAATGATTATTTCAAAAACTACAAAATAGATAATATGGCAAGTTTGAGTTTCTTGTAAAAAATAAAAGAAAAAACACTGTTCCAGTGCTTGTTTTTAATTTAGCCATACAGTACATATATATATGCATGCATACATGCGTGCTTTCACTCACTTGCTCAATCCAAACAAACAAATGGGGGAAAAAAAAAAAAAAAAAAACTCCCTGCCTCTCTCTATCTCTCTCTTACTCTATCCTGACTGATAAATAAACACATATGTACACACATACACATACATACATACATACATACATACATACATACATACACACACACACACACACAACATATACTCGAATGCATATGATGTCCATATATATGCATATGTACATAAAACATATATACATAGTGTACATGCTTACATACATACACACATACACACAGACTCACATATGCACTCATTTATAAAACTTAAACCAACAAAAAATGTATGTGCATGTTTACACAAGCACGCATACACATGCATGCATGCACACACACACACACACGCACGCACACTTCACTTCTCTCTCTCTCTCACATGACACACACACTCTCTCTCACACTCACACAAACACACACACACACACACACACACACACACACACACACACACACACACACACACACACACACACACACACACACACACACACACACACACACACATCACACACACACATCACGGCACACGCACACACACACACGCATGAACATCAACAGAAACATACAAAAACACACATAAATTCAGGCAAAAGTACATGCATATGCATACATACTGTATATGTGTATGAACAAATGTGAGAAAAATACAATCTACTATACATTTAGACTGAATTAATAAC
>NW_020870243.1:432411-461411 GCF_003789085.1 Penaeus vannamei | reverse complement strand
CACACAACCAACGCACACAATAGGCCCTTACAATATATTTTTGCATAAATTTAGAGCCATTATAAATCTTGCTTTAATAATACCCTTGATCCTCTCGATGAATATAAAACGTATCATAAAATATACCATTTCAACATCAAATCATTTTCTCCCTCCCTAAAAAGTAAATTTTCCTCTTTTCTAAAAAAAAAAAAAAAAAAAAAAGAAAAAAAAAAAACTAAAAAACTAAAATATAAAAGTTTCCCTTGCTTTCTATCACACGTTTTCTTTCTTTTTTTTGTGTGTGTGACATTTATATTCCGATTATTATTACGACCTTAACCTTATTTCCGACCATGACAAGAATTTATGTCGAGAGAGAGATGCTCTTTGAACCACTTTTTCTCTTCTCTTCTATTCTATAATTTATCATGATCTATCTCTCTTACTCTTTACTTTCCCCTCACTTATTACCTCTTTCTCTATTTCTCTCTCTCTCTCTCTTCTCTCTCTCTCTCTCTCTTTCTCTAAAAGTGTAAAAATCCCACAATAAACGTTTTAGCATTAAATCCTCTACAAAAATAAATAATAACGACTTAAAAGGAAGAAAAAAAAAGGACAACAACAAAAACCAGAAATTACAAAAACAAAACAAAAACAGAAAATTAACAAAAAAAAAGAAAATGACAAAAACAAAACAAACAAAAGAAAACGACAAAAACAACAAAAACAGACAAAAAACAGAAAATGACAAAACAAAAACAAAAAAAAACGACAAAAAAACCAAAAAAACAAAACCAAACCACAACCCTAACCAACCCCCCCCCCCCCTCCCAACCCTTCCACCCCGACACGCCCCACACACACACCACCACCACCAACAGATGGAAGACAAGATAATGAACATGCAAAAAAAAAAAAAAAAAAAAAAAAAAAAAAAAAAAAAAAAAAAAATGGAAGAGGAAAATACGCGCAGCGATCAGACAGTCTACGAATATCATTAAATTCGTCAGCGTAAAATCTGACGCTAATTGCACGGCGTATGTGCACGGACAAGACGCCCCCTCGCCAGCATGAACATATGTCTGCAGCCTTCGCATAAAGAGCACATTTGTAAAATTACAGTGAATAAATATAATGCAATGAAATATAATAATAAAATAATCAATAATAGGTAATAGTGTAGTGGTAACTACTATAACTATAATAACAATAATGATGATGATGATGATGATAATGATGAATAATGATAATAATGATAAATTATAATTACTAATACTAATTACTACAACTAATAATAATGAATAATAATAATAATAAAATAATAATATGTATGAAAAAGTAAGTAAAATAGCTGTCTGGATTATGCATATCCTCGACATCCTAATTCCAAAACGGTTGACTAAAAATAGAAACATATAACTACTCGTAATACAAATAATAAGACGGCTCCTACTACGAATACCAAAAAAAATCCTCACATTTCATCAGACACACGCACTAACACACACACACACACACACACACACACACACACACACACACACAGACACACACACACACACACACACACACACACACACACAAGAAAAAAAAAAAAAACCCAAAAAAAAAAAAAAAACCAAAACACAAAAACACACAACACAAACAAAAAAAAAACACCACAACACAAACACAAACCTAACAACAACAACAACAAAAAATCCTTTCAACGACGCCATAAAAGCCTCAGACACCTGTTCAAGCACTCAACACACAGGGGGGAGGGGGGGGGGTAATGACAGGTTCTCGCCACCGTAAACAATAGATTAAAAAAGAGGAAAAATAACAAATAATAAAATAAATAAGATGTAAATAAATATATGAATAGATAAATGGATAAGCCACCGTAAATAGATTAAAAAAGAGGAAAAATAACAAATAATAAAATAAATAAGATGTAAATAAATATATGAATAGATAAATGGATACATGGATAAATCAGTGAATAAACAAAGAGAGAAAGAAAATGGAAGAAGAAAAAGAAAACGACAGACGGAAGCGGAGACTAAAAAAAAAACGACAACTGCTTCCGATTTTCCCCCTTCACCCTGTCATACCCCCCCCCTCCAACCTGCCATACCCCCAACCCCCCTCTCCAACCTGCCATACCCAACCCCCCCTCTCCAACCTGCCATACCCCCAACCCCCCCTCCACCCTGCCATACCCCACCCCAAGCATCCTACCCCTCTTTCACCCTGTCATAACCTAACCCCCCTTCTCCCTGTCATAACCCAACCCCAATCACCCCGTCATACCCAGCCCCCCTCCACCCTGCCATACCCCAACCCCCAATCATCCTACCCCCTCCTTCACCCTGTCCATAATCCAACCCAATCACCCCATAACCCCCCCCCCAATCACACCCGTCTACCCAGCCTCCTTCCCCCACCCCCAATCATCCTACCCCCTCCTTCACCTGTCATAATCCAACCCCCAATCACCCTGGTCATAACCTATCCCCCCCCAATCACCCCGTCATACCCAGCCCCCCTCACCCTGTCATAACCTAAGCCCTTTTTCACCCTGCCATACCCCCCCCCAATCACCCTACCATACCCTAGCCCCGCCTCCTTCCTCCTTCATAACCTACCCCCCCCTTCTCCCTGTCATAACCCAACCCCCCTTCACTCTATCATTCCCAAACGCCCTCCCTTTCACCCTTCCCTCCCCCCACCCTATCACCTTTTCTCCCTTCACCAAATCCCTGCCCCCCCTCACCCTCCTCCACACCCCTGCCCCCTTCCTACACCCCTGCCACACCCTTGCCACACCCCTTCCCCTGCCACACCCCGCCCCCCCCCTTCCCTCCCTGCCACACCCTGCCTTCCCTCCCTGCCCACCCTTCCCTCCCTGCCACCCCCCTGCCCCTTCCCTCCCTGCCACACCCCACCTCCCCCCACACCGCCTCCCCTCCCTCCCCCACACCCCTGCCCCCCCCTTCCCTCCCTGCCTCCCCCTGCCACACCCCTGCCCCCCCTTCCCTCCCTGCCATCCCTCCCTCCTGCCACACCCATTTCCCTCCCTGCCCCCCCCCCTTCCCTCCCTGCCACACCCCTGCCCCCCCTCCCCTCCCTTGCCACACCCCTGCTCATCCTCCTTCATCGACCGGCTTTCGAAAAAAAAATATCTATGCACTTCGCTCCGACTGATTCAGATAAAAAAGGAGGAAAAAAGTGGAAAAAAAAAAAATTGGAAAAAAAAGAAAAAAAAGAAAAAATATGGGAAAAGAATTAAAAATAAAAATGCATAACAAGAAAAATACATAAATAATAGGAGGCGGGAGGAGGGGAAGAGGGGAGGAGGAAGAGGAGGAGGGAGGAGGGAGAAAGAGGAAGAGGAGGATGGAGAAAGAGAAGGAGGGAGAAGAAGGAGGAGGGAGAAAGAGAAGGAGGAGGAGGAGGGAGAAGGAAAAGGAGTAGTAGTAATAGTAGTAAGGAGGAATAAGAGGAGAGAGAACAAGCAGTGCAAAAAAGAGGAAGGCTAATATACACCAAAACACGGAGACTGAAATTAAAGAAAGGAAGAGAGAGGGAGGGAGAGATAAAACAGGAAGAGGTAAGAGAGCAAACTCGAATGACAAACAATATAGAAAAAAAAATACAAAATAGAGAATGATACACCAATGGTTATCATTGCTAGCGACGAGCAGGACAATGGGAATAAAAATGAATAAAAAAATGTAGAAAAAGGTAAAGTCAAAAAGAAAAAAAGAGGAAATGTTCTGCCCACCATTGCAACGTAGGGGGGGTAGGGAGGAGAGGGGTAGAAGGGGGAAAGAGAGCGGGGGAAAAGGAAAGAAGGACAAGGAAACAAGAAAGAGGAGGGAGGAGAAAAAAAAAAAGAACAAAGAAGAGAGCCAAAACAACGAGAAAAACAACAAACAAAACAACAAACAAAAACCAAACAAACGAGAGCCAAAACAACGAGAAAAAAAACAACAAACAAACAAACAAAACAAAAACCAAAAACAAACTTAAAACAAAGACACACGACACAAAAAAAATTGGAACCCTACCCTCTTAGCCTACCTCCCTCAACGACCCACCCGGCGCCAAGCAGTCTGCCGACCCCCCCCCCCCGCAAACCGTGACGGAACACGTACCAAAAACGCCGTGACATTACACACCTATAACAAACTCATCCTTTACGCCCGTGAACACACCCACCTGCGTTTCTAAAGTGATCATGCGAAACGCTTCAAAAAAAAAAAAAAAGAAGAAAAAAAAAAGAGGGAGGGAGGGAGGGAGGGAGGGAGGGAAGGAAGGAAGGAAGGAAGGAAGGAAGGAAGGAAGGAAGGAAGGAAGGAAGGAAGGAAAAGGAAAGAAGGAAAAGAAAGAAAGAAAGAAAGAAGAAAGAAAGAAAAGAAAGAAAGAAAGAAAAAGAAGAAAGAAGAAAAGAAAGAAAGAATGGAAGAAAGAAAGAAAGAAAGGAAGGAAGGAAAGAAATTTAGTTGATATTTCTGATGTTTCTCTATTTTGTTTGTCTTTCTTTTTCCTTTTCGTAATTTCGTGTCCTGTTTCATCCCATAATTTCGCAATAGATAAATGAATATAGAAATTTAAAAAAAGTGTTATTCTGCCAAATCACTTGACCTGTTTCGCAAACCAAATGTGAGCTACAACTTTTTTTATGATTTTATTTTGTACATTTCAATTTTGACAAGAGGGAATTCCCCGTTGTCAATCTCAATCTCAAATTATTGTGCATATCATGTCATCTTTTTATTACCGACATTGTTATTTCAGTAAAAGAAAAGAAAAGAAAAGAAAAACAAAAAACATAAGACATATATATATTATCTGGCCTTCAAAACACCAATTCCTACAAACATTCACAATACCTTAAATATTTGAACCAAATGAACAATCACGATGTTTATGAAGCCTAACAACCCTAACCCTTTGATACCTTTCAAGACTATATGGATAATATTTGGGATATTCTGTAACTAATTAGACCTTACCTTATCTTTGGGTGTTGAAGGAGGCATGTATATAATTCCTGTGAAGCTCCTCATGATTATTTTTTTTAGGAAAACCAAATTTCAAATCCAAATTATTCGTTTTTTTCTCTCTTTTTTCAGTACTTTGTTCAAGTCCGTTAACGTATATCCATCTCACGCCCCACTAAAGTGTATCTAAAGCCTTTACAACATTTTTTTTCTTTCTCTTTTCTCTTTTATATGAACGAGAACCACATATAAACACACATCAACGCACAAAATAAGTCCTGTAGAGTTTTATTTTATTTTTTCTTTATTTTCCTCTTTTATATGAACGAGAATCACGTCTAAACGCACAACAACACACAAAATAAATCCTGTAGTTTTGAATCTGATTTTTTTTTTGTATCGAACAGAGCACAACACACGACCCGCCAGCACAGAGGTTGACGCTGCTGTACGGCAAAACGAGCGAGTGGGTCTCTCTCTCTCTCCCCCTCCCTTCCCTTCCGCCCCTCCCTCACCCCCTCCCTCTACCCCTCACCCCGTTGCTTCCTCCCTGTCGCTCCTCCCCCCGCCCCCCTAGCGCTTCCTCCCTTCTCTATCCCTGTCTCTCCTCTACCTCTTTCGCTTCCTCCCCCTCCCCCTCTTCCCCCTATCCCTGTCTCTCCCCTCCCTCTTTCGCGCTTCCTCCCTCTCCCCTATCCCTGTCTCTCCCCCTCCCTCTTTCGCTTCCTCCTCCCTCCCCCCTCCCCCTATCGCTTCCTCCCTTCCTACCTCCTCTCCCCTCCTCCCTCCCTCCCCCCCTTCACCTCTTCCTCTTTCCCGCACTTTACGTCTTCATATCCCTGTATTAAATTGCGTTTTTTTTTTTGCACAAAATACATCGCTATCATTTCCTGCCGATTTACTCAATTCTTTCTTCCTTTTTTTTTCTACATACCAACGCAAATCCATATATACTTACACACTTACAGCACACACACAACCCTCCCTCCCCGCCCCACCACCCCCTTAAACAACCATACACAAGGTGACCAAACGACCATAAACCACATACACACACACACACACACACACACACACACACACACACACACACACACACACACACACACACACATAAACACCATATACACAACAAAAGGTGACCAAAACGACCATATCCAACCTAAACAACACAATAAAAGACAAAAAAATAAAACAAGAAAAAAACAAGAAAAAAGAAACCCCCCCCCTCTCCCCCTCCCCCCCTTTCCTCCACCTCCACAACCCAACAGGCTCGTTACTAGCTGTTCAACCGTGCCACCCCCTCCTCCTCCCCCCTCCCCTCTGATTTATCCAAGGCCATTTATCAACCTCAAGTAATTACCACCCAAACCGATACGATGACGTCATAATCATCATCATGCACCGACGTCGCCCAACTGCAGCGCTAATTACAGGGTAATTATCATTAACATTCTTCCTTAAAGTTTTATTAACGAGAGGGGGGCGGGGGCAGGGAGGGGGGGAGGGGGGGGCTAACGAGCCATTATTTGTGAATGTTGTTAGGGAAAAAAACGAGGAAAGAGAATTGTTTTATCGTTTCTAATAATGGTTTTGCTTGTTTGTTTTGCTTGTTTGGATCTTAATTAAGGGGGGGGGGTAGGGAGAGGAAAGGGAGGCAGGAAAAATGAGAGGAAGTTGTTGAAAGAGGAAGGCAAGTGCGAGAGAGAGAGAGAGAGAGAGAGAGAGAGAGAGAGAGAAGAGAGAGAGAGAAGAGAGAGAGAGAGAGAGAGAGAGGAGAGAGAGAGAAGAGAGAGAGAGAGAGAGAGAGAGAGAGAGAGAGAGAAGAGAGAGAGAGAGAGAGAGAGAGAGAGAGAAAGAGAAAGAGAAAGAGAAAGAGAAAGAGAAAGAGAAAGAGAAAGAAAGAGAGAAAGAGTCGAGCGAATAATAAACAGAAATACAGAAAAAAGACATTCTTACTCCCAGAAATGGTAGAAGGTAAAGCCATAACCGAACTTCCGGTTACCCTTCCCTTACCCTGGTATTAGGTGCCCCCTAATACCCCCTGATACCCGGTAGGCCTGTAATTTCTCTCCCAATGTGACTGTGTCGCCTTTTCTGTTCGGTTTCCTGTGGTCTATTTCTATTCTTCTTTTCTGTTCCACTGACTTTCTTCTCTCTCTCTCTCTTCTCTCTCTCCTCTCTCTCTCTCTCTCTCTCTCTCTCTCTCTCTCTCTCTCACTCACTTCACTCACTCACTCACTCACTCACTCACTCACTCACTCACACTCTCACTCTCTCTCTCTCTCCCTTTAAGGGGGGGGTGGCGATGTTCTCTTCCTCTATTTCTGTTTTACTTTTGTTTATTTCATTTTTTCCCTCTCCTTTCTCTTCTATTCTATGTTCTTGTTTGCTAAGTATTATTATGTGTATTTTTAGTATACATCTAAATAGTTTTTTTAGTGTGTACTGTTATCTTACCACTTTCTCTATGTATCTAAAATGTGCAATAAATACATCGTATAAATATAACAACAACAAAAACAATAGTAATAATGGTGATGATGATGATGATGATGATGATAATAACAATAATGAAAATAACAATGATAACAAAAATCATAAGATCATAACAGCAACAATACTAATAATTATAAAAACAATAACAAAAATAATAACAAAACAACACTAACAATAACGGTAACACCAAAAATAATATCATAACAATAACAATAACGAAAATGAATTAACATAAAAAATAACAACAACAACAACAATAATAACAACATAAACATTATGTTTACGTTAAACACCTCATAACCCTGCACACCTCAAACCCCACCTTTGGTTCGTCAAGAAACGCCAAGGGAATGATAACATGGCGGTTGTTTTATGTCATCCGCGCTCTCCGCTGCTATGAACATTCTCTTGTGAACATTGGCATACATGGGTGAACATACACACACGTAAAGGTACACATGAGAGCACATGCACACGCACACACATACCAAAAAAGGTACTTAAGTCGTGTAGATACGTAGGTGAGACAATGTGCACATGTGATGGTGGATACATACACGCGAGAGTGAACGTATGAACACTTATATACATACATACGCTTGCACAAACACACGCACATACATACATACACACATATGCACAAACACACGCACATACATACATACACACATATGCACAAACACACGCACATGCATACATACACACATATGCACAAACACACGCACATGCATACATACACACATATGCACAAACACACAACACACACACACACACACACACACACACACACACACACACACACACACACACACACACACACACACACAACACACACACACACACAACACACACAACACACACACACACACACACACAACACACACACACACACACACACACAACACACACACACACAACACACACACACACACACACACACACACACACACACACACACACACACACACACACAACACACACACACACACACACACACACACACACACACACACACACACACACACACACACACACACACACACACACACAACACACACGCACACAAACGCACACACAACACACACACAACACACACACAAACACACACAATATCAAACATTACACCCCCCTTCCTATAAAAAAAAAATCAAAACTTGAAAAAAGAAATCACCAAGGCCCTTTCCCCCCTCCTTTCACCACGGCAATCTCGCTCTTACGCCCCTCTCGCGAAACGTCTGACATCTTCTTGGCAATCCGCGCCATGTCCACGCTGGGAGACGCACGCTAATGACAATATATAAGAAAAAATTTGCTCCTTACGCCATCTCTCGCGATGGAGGGGGGGGGGAGGAGAAAAAAGGAGGGAATTTCGACAGACGATGCAAGAAGTGATGATTTGAGAGGGAGGGAGGGAGAGGGGGAGAGGAGGGAGGGAGGGAGAGAAGAGAAGAGAAGGGAGGAAGATAAGGAAGGAGGGAGGGAGAGATGGAGAGGAGAGGGAGGGAAGGAGGGAGGAGAGAAGGAGAGGAGAGGGAGGGAGATAAGGGAGGAGAGAAGGAGGAGGGAAGAAGGGAAGTGAGAGAGAGAGGCGTATGGTATGGGAGAAGAGGAAGAGAGAAACAGACGCAGGTACAGAATTAAGGAAATATAAAGAAATACAGAGATAAACAAAAAGATAAACATAGATGCAATTATGCACACACACACACACACACACACACACACACACACACACAGACACACACACACACACACACACACACACACACACACACACACACAGATATAAAAGGAAAACCAAAGCGAAGCATCAAGAGCAAACGATAATAACACCAATTTCATCAGCGCGGAAGGTCGTTTGTCCTTTCCTTCTTTTTCTCTCCGATGTTGACCGTGGGATTTCTCTGCTCCTCCACCCCCTTCCTCCTTCCCCCTCCTCCCTCCTTTTCCACCCTTCCCTTCTTCCTCCTTCTTCACACCATTCCTCTCTCCTTCCCTCCTCACACCCTTCCCTTCTCCCTCCCTCCTTCCTCCTTCTCTCCCTCCCTCCCTCACACCCTTCCCTCTCCCCCCTCCCTCTTTCCACCCTTCCTTCTCTCTCCTCCCTTCCACCATTCCTCCCCCATCCCTCCCTCCCTTTCACCCTTCCTTCTCTCCCTCCCTCCCTCCTTTCACCCTTCCTTCTCCTCCCTCCCTCTTTCCCCCTTCCCTTCTCCCTCCCTCCCTCCTTTCCCCCCTTCCTCTCTCCTCCCTCCCTCCACCCTTCCTCCCTCCCTCCCTCCATTCCACCCTTCCCTTCTCCCTCCTCCCTCACATCTCTGCGGTCACGAAGTAACCTTCAATAATTTTTTTTCATTATTTTCGTTTACATCAATTTTTTTTCTCTTTTTTTCTCTCTACGATGTTTTTGGAGTTATATATATGTATATATCTTATATTAAGTTATAAATATATATATCTTATATTAAGTTATATATATATCTTATATTAAGTTATATATATATCTTATATTATAGTTATATTATATATTAAGTTATATATATATCATATCAAGTTATTTCTATCATAATAAGTTGTATACATAACATTAACATTAAGTTTACATTGAGTTATCATCGTTTGATATTTGTCTCGCCGTAAACTTATAATATCGATTTAAACTTTTTTTTTTTTCTTTTTTTAAAGGTGTTTTTATTTTCTTCATTTCCAACCATAAGCCAATAAAATCAATTAATTGCTTAATTATCACTTAAGTTCTTTTCATGTTGATGATTTTTTTTCGACACTTTCCACTGCTTAAAAAAATATATATATTCCTAATTATCACAAGTTCTTTTCATTATTTATTTTTTTCGACACTTTCCACTGCTTTAAAAAAAAATCTCTTAAACGGATATGATTTCAATAGATCTTTCACTTTGATATATCATAATGTTATATTGTATATTTTTAAGGTTGAGTAGGAATTCATAATCTTTCTGTTCCATTCCAAGATCATCTCAATTGCGATCAAATTTTACGATAGTAACTCCTATAATGATAGTAGTAATAGCAGGAGTAACAAATAACAACAATAATAACAACGATAATAACAACAACGATAATAATAACAACAATTACACTAATAATAATACTAACAACCAACAATACCACCACCACCAAACCAATAACAGGAAATAAATGACTAAATAAATAAAAACCAAAAACTGAAAATAAATGACTAAATAAATAAAAAACCCAAAACCCAAAAAACTAAAAAAAAAAGAAAAAAAAAATCAAACCAAAACAACAACAACAAAAATCTGGGCAAAAAAATAATCAAACCAAAACAACAACAACAACAACAACAACAAAAATCAAGGCCAAAAAAAAAGGGTGTACTTACAGGCGCCGAGGCAGTGTACTTGTTGAGGATGGCGGCGATCTGACGCGCCCGCGGGGTGTACAGGACGATGAGGCCGCCCCCAGCCACCGTCAGGCGGAGGGAGCCCGCGCGAGGGCACTCCGCCTCCTCCACTTCCTCGAGACTGTGTGGAGGGAGTGGAGGGAAGGTTGGGGAAAGGAGGGGGTGGAGGGAGTGGAGGGGGTGGAGGGAGTGGAGGGAGTGGGGGGGTGGAGGGAGTGGAGGGAAGGTGGGGAAAGGAGGGAGTGGAGGGGGTGGAGGGAGGAGGTGGGGAAAGGAGGGAAGGTTAGAGAAGGAGGGAAGGTTGGGGAAAGGAGGGAGGAGGTGGAGAAGGTGGAGAAGGTGGAGAGGGAAGGTGGGAGGAGGTGGAGAGGGAGGAGGTGGGAGGAGGTGGAGAGGGAGGTGAAGAGGGAGGGTGGGGGGAAGGTTGGGGAAAGGAGGGAGGAAGTGAAGAGGGAGGAGGTGGGAGGAGGTGGAGAGGGAGGGGGAGGAGGAGGAGGTGGGAGGAGGTGAGGAGGGAGGGGGAAGGAGGAGGTGGAGAGGGAGGGGGGAAAGAGGAGGGGGGAAGGAGGAGGTGAAGAGGGAGGGGGGAGGAGGAGGGGGAAGGAGGGGGGAAGGAGGGAGGTGGTGGGAGGAAGTGGAGAGGGAGGGAGTGGAGGGAAGGTTGGGGAAGAAGGGAGGAGGTTGTAGGGGGAAGGTTGGAGGGCGTGGAGGGTGAGTTGGAGAAAGGAGAGGGGAGGTGGAGAGGGAGGGAGTGGAGGGTGAGTTGGAGAAAGGAGGGAGGTGGAGAGGAGGAGTGAGGGTGAGTTGGAGAGGAGGGAGGTGGAGAGGGAAGGGGGATGGAGATAGATGGAAGGTGGGAAAAGAAAACGAAAAAGAAATTATAATATGATCAGAACAATAACAATATTAGTAGCAATAACAAAAGCATAATAACAATAATATAACAATAAAAATAACAACAACAAAAAACAATAATAACAACACCAACAAAAAACTACCCTCCCAGATCCACTATATGACCAAAAATTGCACTAGTCTCTCTCTCTCTCTCTCTCTCTCTCTCTCTCTCTCTCTCTCTCTCTCTCTCTCTCTCTCTCTCTCTCTCTCTCTCTCTCTCTCTCTCTCTCTCTCCTTTCCTTACGCAAACGCATTTCAGAAAACCCGGACCACGCCAACGTAAACAAATGACACGTGCGCATTCCCCGCAGGATGACACTACGGGTTCTCTCAGCTGACATGGCGACCCGTGGCTGACTGTCAGAAATGGAGGCTTTGCGGGTTGGGAAATCTCTGGTGTGGACACTGTGCAGGTTGGCATAGATCGTGGGAAAGATGGGGAGGGGAGGAGGAGGAGGAGGAGGAGGAGGAGGAGGAGGAGGAGGAGGAGGAGGAGGAGGAGGAGGAGGAGGAGGAGGAGGAGGAGGAGGAGGAGGAGGAGGAGGAGGAGAGAGGAGAGGAGGAGGAGGAGGAGGAGAGGAGGAGGAGGGAGGGAAGAGGAGAAAAAAAGAGCAGGAGGAGGGAAGAGCAGGAGGAGGAAGAGGAAGAGGAGGGGAGAGTGCGTGTGAAGATGGAGAAGTATGGAGAGAGAGAGAGAGAGAGAGAGAGAGAGAGAGAGAGAGAGAGAGAGGAGAGAGAGAGAGAGAGAGAGAGAGAGAGAGAGAGAGAGAGAGAGAGAGAGAGAGAGAGACAAGAGAGAGAGAGAGAGAGAGAGAGAGAGAGAGAGAGAGAGAGAGACAGAGACAGAGAGAGAGACAGAGGACAGAGAGAGCGACAGACAGACAGAGAGAGCGACAGACAGACAGAGCCAGACATACAGACAGAGCCAGACAAATAGACAGACAGACAGAGAAAGAAAGAGACTCCACAATAAAAAAAAAAATAATAAACCCTCTTACCTGTACGTGTTGAGGACGGAGAGGTGGTTGTGGTCCCGCCGAAGCAGCCTGACGCCCGAGTGAGACACGGCCACCATTTCCACGTCGCCTGACTTGCGCGAACCCTGAGGTCGTGACGAAAGGAAGGGGTGAGAGAGGGGAGGAGGTGGAGGGAAGAGGGGGATGGAGGAGGGAGGGAGGGAGGGGGGATGGTGGGTGGAGGGAGGGGGATGGAGGGGGAAGGGAGAGAGGGAGGGGGAGGGAGGTGGAGGGGGAGAGGGGGAGGGGAGAGGGGGAGAAGGGTGAGAGAGGGAGAGGGGAGGAGGGGATGGAGGGAGGGGAGAGGGGGGAGGGAGGGGAGAGGGTGAGAAGGTGGAGGTGGAGGGGAGAGAAGAGGGAGAGGGAGAGGAAAGAGGAGGGAGGAGGAGGGAGAGAGGGAAAGGAGGAGGGAGAGGGGAGGAAGGTGGAGGGGAGAAGAGGGAGAGAGGAGGGGGAAGAGGAGAGTGGAGGAAGTAAGGGAGGGGAGAGGGAGAGCAGGGAAGGAGGATTGGGAGGGAGGAGGAAGAGAGGGAGAGGGGAAAAGGAAAGAGGGAAGGGGGGAGAGGGGAGAGAGAGGAGACCAGGGAGGGGGAGGGGGAGGGGAGCGAGAGGAAAGGGAGAAGGGGAAAAAGAATTGATTATTATTATTATAATTCATTTTTTTCATTTAATATCTTTCTTCCGTTTCCGATATATACTGAGTTGCTTGAGTTGTGATTTACGTTTTCGATGTGTTTGTAGATGTCATATCAATTTTTAGGTGATTTCACAACCTTTTTTTGGTATTCAACTATTAATCTGTATCTGGTTTGAACAGAAAATGTTTCTATTATATATAGTAAAGCTTATGAAAGGGAAAAATGCGGAACTTCAACTAGACTAAACGGAAGTTATCCAAACGCGATGCATCAGAAAACGGGAGATACAACAGAAAACGGGAGATAAACAGTAAACGGGATATAAAACAGTAAACGGGAATCATGTCATTTTGTTCTCAATCTCATGCAATCATCTTTTATCTCAATTCAAGTGGACATTATTCCCCATCATTTTTTTTTTTATCTTTTCATCACTTTTTTCACTTTTCATATTTCTTTTATATAATTTTTATTGTTTTTTTATCTTTATATTTTTTTTCATTTTTCATATTTCATACTTTCGACAAAATTATATGAAACAGAATAAAATCACAAACAGCCTAACAAATAAAACAAACATACACAGACATACCTCTCTACTCTAAAAACAATATTCCTCTCAAACAGACGTAAAAAAACAAAAACACATAAGTGACCCCTTCAAACACACACACACACACACACACACACACACACACACACCACACACACACACACACACACACACACACACAACACACCACACACACACACACACACACACACACACACACACACACACACACACACACACACACACACACACACACACACACACACACACACACACACACACACACACCACACACACACACGCACACAACACCAAACACACACACACAAGCAAAACACCAACCATTGGAGAAAAAAAAATAAAAAAAAATCTAAAAATACAACCCTCCTTCCCTCCTCCCCCCTTCCTCAAATAAAAATTAAATAAACGAAAAAAACGAAAAAAAAAACAAAAAAAAGAAAACCGAAAAAACGAAAAAAGAAAGAAAAAGAAAAATACGGAAAAAACGAAAAACGAAAAAAAAACGAAAAAAAAAACGAAAACGAAAAAAAAACGAAAAAAAAAAACGAAAAAAAAAACGAAAAAACGAAAAAAAAAACGAAAAGAACGAAAAACTCACCGTAACGGGGAAGATGGCGGCGAAATAGAGCGGCCACGATTTGGCCAAGTCGACGATCTCTCGCTTCACGTTCGTCTTGTGGTGTTGCGAGAAGGTGTTGTTCGGGGTGATGCCGCGGTTGTCCATGATCTGGAAAAGGTGGGTAAGTGGTGGGTAAGTGGGGGTGGTGGTCAAAAGTGGGTAAAAGAAGTGGTGGGTAAACGGTGGGTAAATGGTTGGTAAGTGGTAAAGTGGTGGGGGTGGGTAAATAAATGGTTGGTAAGTGGTGGGTAAATGGTGGGTAAACGGTGGTAAGTGGTAAGTGTGGTAGGTAAGTAAGTGGTGGGTAAGTGGTAGGTAAGTGGTGGATAAGTGGTGGGTAAATGGTTGGTAAGTGGTTGGTAAGTGGTGGGTAAACGGTGGGTAAACGAGAAGTAAAATATGGGTAAAATGTGGAGTTAGAGTGTAGATATGTATTTTTTAAGTTAAAGTGTGTGTATTTTTTCCAATGTTTATATTTTTCATCGAGAAATTCCACAAGTAAAAACAAAACAAAAACACCATCAAAACACACAGAAACTCCAAAAATACATTCCCAAAACAAACAACAACAACAAAATTCACTCCACTCTAACGAAACACCCAGTTACCCCCCCTCCCCCACAACCATACAACCACCCAACAACCCAAGACAACCACACAACAACCCCATACAACCACACAACAACCCCACCACCCACCACCCCCATACAACCCAACCACCCAAGACAACCACACAACCACACACCACACAACCACCAGTCTCACCTTCCTCATGTGCGTGCGCTGCTCGTGTGTAATCCTGGGCGTGTTTCCTGCGTACACGTCGAGCACCACCTGGCAGAAGACCAGGTGGAGGGCCTCTCCGTGCAGCGTCTCACCTGGAGCGAACACCTGGGGGACAAAAAGAAAATAGGGGGTTGGGATCAATTACTTTATTCTATCTTATTATTATTTTATTAATCATTTATTATCATTTATTTTTTAGATGGGTTGGAGGTTTTGGTGTAAGGTCGATTCTGTTCTACTTTTTTTTACCTTTTCTAAGAAGATATTTTTAAAGGTTTTATTTTGATATGAAAAAAATATCTGGTATGTGGATCTGCTCCATAAATACTGCGTCACAATTCTTATTTTCAAGTAAGATGAAGACCAATCTAAGGTCATTAACTGAACAAACTAAAAAATGTTTCGTTCAACCAAATATAATGAAGCATCTGGCCACCATAAAAAAATAAAATATCGAACCTTTTTCTTTTATAAACCCTCCCACAATGCTCTCCATCAATCTGTACAGATTTACTCTCTCATAAACCCTTCTAAGAACTCTTGCAGGTCTATATACACTCCTTCACAGTACTCCTCTGGGCGTCACTCTCCACACACTCTTCCAAAGCACTCCCGAGGGAATCGTTTCTCAAACACATCCTTCAAAGGACTCCCTAATGCCTCACCTCCCATACATACTACTTTAAGACAATCCTTTACACATCAAAACACTCCCTAAGGACACCCCTCCCTATACACTCCCTCAAAGCACACCCTAGGGCCTCATTCACCACACACTCCTTCAAAACAATCCCACGGTCTCTTCTTCCCACACACACTCCATCAAATCACTCCTCTAGGGGTCACTCTCCACACACTCTATCAACACTCCTTGGGCCTCGCTCTCCTCATCTACACCCTCAGAATACTCTTTAAGGCCTCACTTCTCAAACACACTCCCTCAGAGAACTCCCCAAGGCCTCATTCACCCCACACACTCCTTTACACACACATACATTCTTTATGCACTCCCTAAAGTCTTCACTCCCCCACACTTACTCCCTTCAAAGCACTTCCAAGGCACCACTACTCAAACACACTCCTTCGAAAAACTCCCTGAAGCCTCGCTACCCACACCCACTCCTACAAAAACACTCCTCTAGGCCTCAATTCCCCTCCCACACACACTCCTTCGAAGCACTCCTTTACCCACACACACTCCCTCAATGCCCTCCCCAAGACTTCACTCCCCACTCTTCTTCCCCCCCACCCCCTACACACACACACACACACACAACACACACACACACACACACACAACACACACACACACACACACACACACACACACACACACACACACACACAACACACACACACCAAGCACACACACACACACACACACACACACACACACACACACACACACACACACACAACACCACACACACACACACACACACACACACACACACACACACATCCTCCAAGACCTGGTTCCTCACCTCCTTCCTGAGGGTGAGAGACCAAGGGACGCGCGAGTACGTGAGGTGGGGGCTGTGCGGCGCCGGAAGCAGGCGGGTCTTCATAGCCTCGTAGGATCTCTTCTCCATCTCCTTGTCCACGAGGATCGGCGCCTGGTCCACCGGCTGCAGGAACTCGGACGATTCCTCCACTGCGATTGGGGAAGAAGGGGAAGGATCGTTAGGTGTGGGGATTGAGGAGGGATGGGCGTTATTATTGTGTTAATGGTCTTTATCGGTTTGTATTACGCTTGTTGTTATGTTAATTGTTCTTTTTTCGTTATCTTTTATGGTCGTTGCTGTGTTGTGTTCTTATTCTTTCTTTATTCTGTTCGTCGTTGTGTCCAGTGTTCTTTCCCGTTACTTATTAAGTTCGTTGTTGTGTCTAGTGTTCTTTTTCGTTATATGGTGGGGAAGCTTTGCGATGAATGTGGCATAACTACGATGGCCTTCAAAGAGGTATTTGTTTGTTAAATATCACACAGGGTACAAAGACAATAACAAGAAGAGAAGTATCGCAAGGGAGTCTACAAAAACAACATTAATTCGCTATATATCACACGGGGAACAAAGCTAATCTGAATGACAAAAACAACGACGAAAGCGCCACAGGGGAATGGACGAGAGCAGATCCTCGACTCACGCTCGAAATGCTCCGTCTTCTCGGTGTGCATGGTGGACACGGAGGTGCGGCGATCGCTGGCCTCGACGCGCAGCTCGATGCCGCCGCAGGAAAAGCCCGACGGAGGCTGGATGGGCGGGCGGCGGGCGACCTCGGCTGCGGGATGACCGGCGAGCTCTCCTGCGACGACACCGAAGGGTCCGGGGACTTGGACCGGTGGTACCGGACGTCCGCCCGCGAGCTGCCCGAGAAGGCGTGGGCGGGCGATGGGCGGCGGGGGGGCACGGCGCCCTTCTCGCCCTTGGAGGACACGCCCTTCGACGAGTCCACGGTGTCCCATTTGTCGCCCTCCAGCTGGTGCTGAAGGAGGTACTGGCGGTGCGCCTCCAGCTTCTTGGGGACGCCGCGCGTCTGCTTCTGGGTCGGGCTCTTCTTGGGATCTGGGGGGGGGAGGTCGATAGATGCATCATTGGACCATTTCAAGACAACAATAAAGGTAAGCGCCGTTACAGGACTATGATAATAGTCACTAATGATCATCAAATTGAGGATAACGGTACTAATATACAGTGATTATCAAAAACAGAAAACTCACAATCATGCTTATAATGATAACAGTAATAGCAGTGACATCAAATACATCGAAGTAATGATTATAACAATCCTAAATAAATTAAAAACAAAAATATAAACAACAACACACAAACACCATAACAATCCCCCCAAAATACGACGTCCCCCTCCGCCTGCGCCTCCGCCTCACCTCGACGGATGCGACGACGTGAGCGCCTCCAGCTTCTCCCTCATCTCGCGCGAAATCTTGAGCTTCCCGATGCCCGGCGACTTCCCTTCGTCCATGGGGTTGTCCCACGAGTCCCTCCGCCTGCGTGGGGCGCCCTTCTCCTTCTCCTTCTCCTTGCCGTCCGTCGCGTCCCTCGGGAAATCGCGGCCGAAGCCGTTGGTCTGTGCTGCGGTCCCCTGTCCCTCCAGCTGCATCTGCTGCATCTGCATCTGGATCTTCTCGTGGCTGTCCTTGCGGGGGCTCTGCTCGGCGCTGCTCGGGATGCCGCCCATCTCGAACTCCTCCCACTCCACGCCGAAGCTCTCGTCGCGGCTCGGGCGCTGGGAGTCGGGGGAGGGGGGGAAGGGGTCCTTGTGACTTATACTCCGGCTGGCTCTCTCGGGAACGAATTGTCGTTGCATTAATTAATGAAGATTGTTTAGTCGTATTTTCATAAATGTCATTATTGGTATTTGTCTTTGAATAATTTGTGGTATTTGTGGTTAATGATTTTCCATCGGTTATCCATGAGTATAACTGTACTACAAGATATTTGACAGTACTTGCATATGAAAAATATCTCGGGATGATTGTAATCAACGTTTCATATCAATCTGTAATACTGGTAAATAATATATATATATATATATATATATATATATTATATAATATATATAATATATATATATATATATAGATCTATTTACCTAATCTATCTATACACACAAACATACACATAAACACACACACACAAATAAACACACACACACACAAATAAATAAATACAACACACACAATATTCTCTCAGTAAAACCCACCCTTCCGTCGCTCTGCTTGGAGGTCTTCCTGCTCTGCTGCCTGATCTTGAACTGCAGGAAGGAGTCGTTGGGATCCTCCTCGCCCTTGGGAGGAGGCCAACGCCACTTGCCTATCCTGACGGTCTTGGCTCGCTGGTAAGGGTCCATGAAGCCTCCCTGGCCGTCCTTAGGGCGAAGGAGACAGTCAGGCGAGTGAACACATTATCCGGATTTAGGAGAGAATTAAACTGATTAATAAGCAGTCTGGTGTTTACAAATCACGTCGGGGAAAGGGATCGATAGTACTGTACATACAAATAAATTGATATATTTTGGGGGAATGGAAGCAAGTTGACTCTGTTTCATCCCACTATGTATAACTGCTTCATGAAAGCTTTAACGGAAGTCTGAACTCTAGAAGCAAACTACAGGCTTTTCGAGGCTTTTCTCTGACAGACAGACAACGGTTTCGACGGCTTTTGCTCTTGGTTCGCGTACATACCTCCCCTTGCAGGTGCGTCGGCATGGGCGGGGGAGGCGGCACCACGCCCCCCCACGGAGACTCGGTGGCTCCGAAGGCGTTTCCTGGAGGCGAGCCAAGCGAGCCCGGAGACCCTGGTCCTATGCTAAAGTCGTGGAACATCTGAAGGTTGGAGAAGGGGAGCCAGAGGCATGCAGGTGCATTAGAAGAGACTGAGGTGCTGGGTCGATCCCACTGAACAGGTGAGGTGCACACGAGAAGCCCAGGGTCCACTAACGACTCGAAAAAAGCAAAACAAACAACCCACGAGTAGTCACTAATACCCTCTATCATGAGCCTTTGGAGTGATGTCAAAGGGAACCTCTAAAACTGGAGACCAAAGATCCATCGCTAATCACCGAGGTATACGCGTTACACTGATGCCCTAAACCTTTTAGTCTATATGCATACGAGGGCAGTGGGACGTCCCTGTGGTATGCGGGACTCACTTGACCCGTTACAAGACACATGAGTGTAACTGTATAGGACTTTAGCACAAGCACAATAGGAGCCTAACTGGGCATTACAACTAACGCGAGGGGACAGCAGCGGCGCCCACGACCCACCTTGGCGTCATCGGAGGCGTTCGAGGTCTTCTTGGACGACTGGTCCTGCACGGGCGAGGAGAGCGCCGCCGCCTGAGAGAACATGGGCGCCGAGCTGCCCGGACTCAGCATCACCAAGGGCGGAGGCGGGGACATCGAGGGGACGGAAGGCCTCTGGCTCCCTCCCTGGGCCCCTTCCTTGCCTCCTTCGGCGCTCCCGGCCTTCTCGGTGCTCCACAGCTCGCTCTGCTCCGGCTCTTGGAACGACACCTGCGAGCACAGAATCCGTGATATCTATCTATCTATTATTATCGTTCTATATTTTGTATGGGCGATAAAAGGTTGGAAAGAACAAGAAAAAAAGTGGATACGGATGTCTCACAGTGAAATGATAATCACATTTATGCATATATCTGTTCAGAAGGTATTCAGAGTGAAAGAAAAAAAAAATCATGAAAGACCACAAAGAAGTACGATACGTCCTGTTGTCCTCAGAAGCAAAGTAGGGAAAAATGAATAATTATGAAAAGCGGAAATGATCCAGTATCCGTAGTGAAAGCCCTAGAAGGCGAGTTTCTGCCACCGTTCGGGTTAAGATGGGCCAGCGGCAGCACAGAATCCGAAGCACACCCGACCCTTTTGCTGTACATGGAGTCTAAGTGGATCCCTCGGGTTAGTGGTGTTTTCCCCCCTAAAGAAAAGTGACCTGCTATTGGCCCCTTTGCTCCGGCGACTACGGTGAGTAAAGAGGCGAGACTAGGAATTAAAGGTGACTAGAAGCGCTCGCTGGAAGGGGAGTCAACGGATCTACAAGCGAGACCCCGTCGTGGCGGTGTCCTCCCGGCCCCAACAAAGGTACCTTGTTGCTGCTGCCGACGCCGCGTCTCTGGGGGAGCGAGTACGTGTCCCCGCCCACCCGGTAGTGAGCCCTGCCAACCTGGGGTTCATCTGGGGTCCCTGTCATGCCCGGGACGCCTGTCAAGCCTGCGATGCCATTCATGCCCGCGGGGGGCACTGGCGTCGTGGGAAGCCCGGGGGACATGGGCATGCCAGTCGTCATGGGCATGCCGGATGACACCGATAAGCCCGCGGGCATACCAGGGGCCATCGGCATGCCTGGTGACATGGGCATACCCGCTGCCATGGGCATTGCCGGCGTCATGGGCATTCCAGAAGCCATGGGCATCCCCGACAGGCCCGGCATCCCCGACAGGCCCGGCATCCCCGACAAGGGCATGCCAGCCGCCATGGGCAAGCCAGACATGGACATCATGCCAAGTATATTTAGGCCGAGGGCACTCTGAGGGTTAAAGTCCCGGGATGCCATGCCCATGTGCTGCAGGAAATATCACGCTCAGGAGTCGAAGGAAAGGAATCATTCCTAAAAGTCATCTAAAAATGTTTTTTTTTTATTTTGCTTTTTCTATGATCATAAAAAATAGAGAGAAAAAAACAACGTACTCTTAACTCACATGCACACTTAACTCTTTATCACGGCTCCTCACACAATGGCAACACACGCACAAAATTAATAAAAAAATGAGATAAGAAGAAACAAATCATCTCACACAGGCATCAGAGAAAGACTCCGAGATTTGGCATTATCCACTCACCGGCACCGACTGCGACAGGAGCTGCTGCAACGCCTGGTTCTGCGCCATCAGGTGCTGCTGGATCTGGATGTTCTGGGCCACGGCGGACTGCAGGAAGGCGCGCTGGACATTCTGCTGGTACACGAGGATCTGGTTGGGCGTCATGTTGGTGGCCTGCGGCGTCTGTTGCTGCTGCTGGAGGCCTGGGACGTTCACGCCTGCGGAGGGAAGGGAAGGGGCCTTGGTTAGGGATGTCCTTTGCTTCGGTTTTGAGCTTGAGTAGATAAACGTTCTGCTACTACCATTGCTCTTGTTATTACTTAAATCACTGATGCTTCTAGGGCTGTATTATACAACATGCGACCACTTTTACAATCACGCCACTTGTCTTATCGTTACTATCACTCCCGGCACGAAGGAGCAGGGCGGGCCTCACCTCCGGGCGTGTAGAGGGGCATGGTGTTGGGCATGACGAAGGGCGGAGGCGACCCGGGCGCCCCCGACATGGACGTGTTGGAGAAGAACGCTCCGCCTGCCCCAGGCTGTGGCGGCGCCCCGGTCTCGACTTCGGCGGCGCCCTGGCCTCCGCCCTTGAGCGCCTCCTCGAGCAGGGGCGCGGCGGTCAGGGCCGTCAGGGACTCGTTCAGGTCAACGTCCTGCAGCGTCTGGAGGAGGCTCTGTCTTCTGAAGGAGCCCTGGCGCGTTCTGGAAGGAGGGACCGAGTCAGTATCATATTTGCATAGAAAGGTAAGGAATATCATAAATACAGCTATTTTTTTCTCATAATATTGATGAAAGTAATGCTCATAAAAAAAGAGGCATTCCTCTCGATAGCGTTATAACATCCAAGAAAAAAAATATTTTGCACATGTTTACAAACACAATACGCAATCAATCGAAACAACCCCCCCCCCCCAAAAAAAAAAAAAAAACACAGCAACCCCTCACCCACAACCCCCCCCACACAAATAAACCGACCCTACCCCCTCCCCCCTACACCCCACCATCCCCCTCACCTCGCCAAGACGATGCTCTCGTCGTAATCGAAGTCGCTGCCGTCGTCGCCGTAAGGAGCCTCGATCCCCGGGGCTCCTGCTCCTCCTGCCGTCCTGCCGCCGCCTTTGATGGAGGCGGCGAGGGAGCGGGCGTCGGAGAGCTCGTCCAGCTGGGAGTTCAGCACCGGCATGAACAGGTCGTCGAGGAACTGGTCGACGTCGGACGCCTGGGACGGGACGCGCACCCGGCGGACGTGGGAGGCTGTGAGGAGAGAGAGGAAGGGAAATAAATAATGAGGTCTTTTGGGGTCTTGAAATGAATAATGAGGTCTTTTTGGGTCTCGAAAAATAAAAATGAGGTCTTTTTGGGTCTCTAAATAGATAATGGTCCTTTTGGGGGTCTTGAAATAAATAATGAGGTCTTTTTGGGTCTCTAAATAAATAATAAGGTCTTTTGGGGGTCTTGAAATGAATAATAAGGTCTTTCTGGTGTCTAAATAAATAATGAGGTCTTTTGGGGTCTTGAAATGAATAATGAGGTCTTTTGGGGTCTTAAAATAAAGAATGAGGTCTTTTTGGTGTTGAAATGAATAACGAGGTCTTTATCTCGTATAGGGCCTGAGGAAGGAGAAAAAATATATAACTGGATCTTTTGGGTCTTTTTAGATAGTTATTTTCAAGACAAAAAATACATTCATACATTTTTTTACATAAAAACAAGAAACAAACAAACACTAAAAACACTTCAACAAAAAAAAGACAAAAAAAGTAAAAAACGCAATAAAAAAAAAAAACTTCAAACAATCAAACAACCAAACACACAAAAACACCAAACCAAACACCCACCGAGCGACGGCGCCTCGCTCGTATCCGACATGGCCGAGGACTTGAGGTACTCCCGCTCGATGTAGGCTCGGCTCGAGTGGTGTGACCCGCCGTGACCTCGCCTGCCCGCGTGGACGCCCTTGATGTACCGGTTGGACACGCGGGAGTACTCCGTCTTCACTTCGTCCTCGCCGTTTCTGTGGGGGAGGAAAGGAGGAAGGGAGGGAGTGAGTAGGGTGAGTAGGGGTGGAGGAAGGGGATTGGGGGGAGGGGGAATAAGGGGGAAGGGAGGGAGTGAGTAGGGTGTGGGGGAATGGGGGATGGGGGATGGAGAAAGGGGATGGGAGGGAAGGGTCCTCGCCGTTTCTGTGGGGAGGAAGGGAGGGAGAGGTGAGTAGGAAGTGGGATGGGGGATGGGGATGGGAGGGAAGGGGAAGGGGATGGGGAGGGGGGAGGGGGAGTGGAGGAAAGGGATGGGAGGGGAAGGGAGGGAAAAGAGTAGGGTGTGGGGAGGGGGATGGGGGATGGGGAAAGGGGAAAGGGGGAAAATGGGAAGGGGGAAAGGGATGGGAGGGAAGGGGATAGGGAGGGGGGATAAGGGGAAAAATGGGGATGGGAAGGGGATGGGGGGAGGGGGGAAGGGGGGATAGGGATGGGGAAGGGGAGGGGGAAGGGGAAGTGGGGAAAAGGTGGGGGTTTGAAGGGGAAGGGAGTGAGTGAGTAGGGAGTGGAGAAAGGGGGAATGGGAGGGGATGGGGGATGGGAGTGAGTGAGCAGGGAGTAGAGGAAGGAGGAATGGGGGCGCGGAGGAAGGGGATGGGGTAAGAGGAAAGGGGCGAGGGGGAAGGTATGAAGGGGGTGAGGAAAGGGGAAAGGGGAAGGGGGGAAGGTAGAGGCAGAGGGAGAGATGAAGGGGAAGGGGGAAGGGGGAGGAGTGTAGGGGTGAGGAGAGAGAGTGGTGAAAGGAAAAGGAGAAGCTGAAAGAAGGAGGAAGAGGGGAAGAGAAAGGGGTGACGGTAGAGGGGGGAACTATCTTACCTAAAACACAATAAAATATTCCTTTGCATCAATCTGCACATGAGACACACCCAAATGCCCTAGAAATAACAAATCAATTAATGTAAAGAAGAAAAAGACAAGAAAGGAGGAGGAGGAGGAGGAGAGAGGAGGAGGAGGAGGAAGGAGGAGGAAGGAGGAAGAGGAGGAGGAGGAAGAGGAAGAGGAGGAGGCAGGAGGAGGAAGAGGAGGACGAGGAGAAGATGATGGTGAAGGAGGAAGAAGGAGGAGAAGGAGAAGCTGAAGATGATGGAGGAGGAAGAGGAGAAGGAGGAGGATAGAAAGATAAAGATGACGAAAGAAAAGGCAGATGCCAGCAGAAGAAAAAAAGACAAAAAAAATAATGATAAAAGAGTGGAAAAATCTGAAACAAAGAAAGGAAAAAAATAGAAAAAGAAAAAAACAGAAACAAAAGAAAAAAAAAACAGAAAAAGAAAAATTAGAAACAAAGAAAGGAAAATAAACAGAAAAAGAAAAAACAAACAAAGAAAGCGAAAAAAAACAGAAAAAGAAAAAAAACAGAAACAAAAAAGGAAAAAAAAACGAAACAGAAACAGAAAAAAGAAATAAACACAAAAAAGAAAAAAAAAAAAAAAACGAAAGAAAGAAAAAGAAAACGAAGAAATAGAAAAAAAAACGAAACCCCGCCCCCAAAAAAACCCTAACAACCTCCCTATCCGTTACCTCTCCTCAAGCAGATCATACTTGTTCCACGTCCGGGATCCCGAGAGGGACTTGGCCACGCCCCTCTGCGACACGGACTCGAGGTGGTCCAGGTCCTGAGGTCCTTCCGTGCCGCCGAAGAGACCCCGCTGCTCCGCCAGGCGCTCGACGCTGTGGTACCGGTCGTTGAGGCGGCTGCTCGAGAGACCCAGCATCTGTGTGGGAGACGAGGGGGGTCAGTGGGTGGTGGTTGGTGGAGGTGGTGTAGGTGGTAGGTGGGTAAGGTGGGTAGGTGGTAGGTGGGATAGTGCGGAGGTCGGGTAGGTGGGTAGGTGGGCGGTGGGTAGGTGTGGGGTGGGTGTGGGTGGGTGGGAGTGACCGACAGTACTGTTTGGCGGGATGAAGGGGGGAGTGTGTTTGGTAGGTGGTGAAAGTGTGGTGGGTGACTGTGTTGTAGTTGGGGTGGGTGCGTAGGTGGCTAGTGTAGGCTGCTCGAGACACCTAGCTTCTGTTGGGGACGACGAAGACAAAACCCAAAACACAAAATAAACAACAAAAATAAACAATACAAAACAAATCCAAACACTCCCCAACGACACCCAAAGTCCCCCCATCACCTTTATTCCGCGGCGGCCCGCGAGAGGTTATCGAGCGACCTGGCTTTTGTCTTGTCGTCGAAGTAGCGGTTGTTGAGGCGCCGAGGTCCGCGACAGGCCCATGCGTCGCCCGTCACTGTCTCGCCCTGCTCTCGAGGGCCTGGTCGTGGCTTCCAGGGCCTCGCGGGAGAGCTCTTCTCAGCGGGGGCGGGGACGCGCGTCCTGCGGGGGAAGAGGGGGAAGGGGAAGGGGGAAAGTGGTTAGATTGGTTTTAATGAAGGGTTTATAGGTTAAAATATGTTATGTCTGCTCTCTCTTTCTCTTTCTCTTTCTCTCTCTCTCTCTCTCTCTCTCTCTCTCTCTCTCTCTCTCTCTCTCTCTCCTCTCTCTCTCTCTCTCTCTCTCATCTCGGTTCTCTCTCTCTCTGGTATCTCTCTCTCTCTGGTTCTCTCTCTCTCTGGTTCTCTCTCTCTCTGGTTCTCTCTCTCTCTGGTTCTCTCTCTCTCTGGTTCTTCTCTCTCTGGTTTCTCTCTCCTCTCTGGTTCTCTCTCTCTCTGGTTCTCTCTCTCTCTGGTTCTCTCTCTCTCTCTCTCTCTCTCTCTCTCTCTCTGGCTTCTCTCTCTCTCTCATGGTTTCTCTCTCTCGGTTCTCTCTCTCTCTCTGGTTCTCTCTCTTCATCTGGTTCTCTCTCTGCTTCTCTCTCGCTCTCTCCTCTCTCTCTCTCTCTCTCTTCCTCTCTCTCTTCTCTCTCTCTTCCCCCCCCCTCCCCCCTCTCCCCTCTCTCCCCACTCTCTCTCTCTCCCTCTACTCCTTCTCTCCCCTTTCCGACTCTCCCCTCCTGCTGCTCCTTCCCCCCTTCCCCCTCTCCCTTCCTTCCCTCCCCTTCTAACCTCTCTCTCACCATCTCCCCCTCTCCTTCCCTTCCTTCCCCCCCTCCATCCCTCTCCCTCTCTCTACCTACCTCATTCCTTCCATCCTCCCCCTCCCCTCTCCCCTCCTCCTCCTCCTCCATCCCTCCATCCATCCCCCCTCCTTCTCCCCTTCCCCCTCCCCCCTCCATCCCTCTCTCCCTCTCCACTCTCCCCCTCCCATTCCTTCCCCTCTCCCTCTGCCTACCTCCTCTCCTTCCCTCTCCTACCACCTCCCTCCTCCATCCCTCTCCTCTCCCTCTACTCCTCCTCCCTCCTCTTCCCTCCCTCCCTCTTCCCTCTCCCTCTACCTCCCTCCTCCCTCTCCTTCCCCCTGTCCCTCCTCCCTCCCTCTCCCTCCCTCCTCCCCCTCCCTCTCCCTCCTCCCTCCCCTTCCCCTCTCCCCTCCCCCCTCTCTCTCTCTCTCCCTATCTCCATCCCTCCCTCTCCCTACCTACCTCCCTCTCTCCCTTCCTCTCCCTCCTTCCCTGTCCCTACCTACCTCCCTCCTTCCCCTCTCCCTACCTCCTCCCCTCCCTCCCTCCCTCCCTCCATCTCCTTCCCTATTTCCCTACCTACCTACCTCCCTCCTCTCCCTCCTCCCTCCCCCCTCTCCCTCTCCCTCCCTCCTTTCCCCTGTCCCTCCATCCATCCCCCTCCCCCCTCCATCCCTCCATCCCTCCCCTCTCACACCCTCCCTCTCCCTCTCCCTCCATCCCTCTCCCTCCCCCTTACCTCCTAGCAACCACGGGTGACTCGTCGAGAGCCGCTCCATCGGCGGCGTCCATCCCCGGAAGAGGCACTGGCGCCGATGACCTTCGTTCTGGTCGGGATCCTGAAGAAGAAAAAAAATAATGAAAAAGATAAATAAATAACTGAAAAAAATAACTAAAAAATAAAGATACCTGAAGAAAAAAAAAAGATAAATAAAAAAAGATAAATAAATAACTGAAAATAAAAAATAACTAAAAAATAAAGATACAATAATAAACACATAAAAAAAACTAATGGGTAAAACATGAATAAAAATATAAAAAAATAAATGAATAACTGAAAATAAAAAAATAACTAAAAAATAAAGATACAGTAATAAACACATAAAAAACTAATAACTAAAACATGAAATAAAAGAATAAATAAAGAAGAAATAAGAAATACGATAATTTCTGAATTCGGCGTCTATAAAAAATGGCATTTGGGAAGTAAAAGTGTTTACAAGAACTTTTTATCAAAATCCCAAAATTAAATTATTCGGAAAAATAAAAAAATCCAACAATTCATTAGCCGGAAAAAGCCCCCCCCCCCAATTAATCAGCTGGTAAAAAATCCCTAAAATTAATTAGCTGGTAAAAAAAAAATCCCTAAAATTAATTAGCTGGAAAAAAAAAAAACCCTAAAATTAATTAGCTGGAAAAAAATCCTAAAAAATTAGCTGGTAAAAAATCCCTAAAATTAATTAGCTGGAAAAAAATCCCTAAAATTAATTAGCTGGAAAAAAATCCCTAAAATTAATTAGCTGGTAAAAAATCCCTAAAATCAATTATCCCCCCAAAATCCCCAAACTAAATAATAACGAAAACATACATACGAATAAAACCATCAAAACCAAATAATAATAATAAAAAAAACAACAACAACGAAGCACAGACACAAGGACCACACCCCGACGTCCCCCTCACCTGAGTGCAGCGAACTGGAGGTACACCTCGGGAAAGCGGGTGGCAGCTCCCTCTCGCCTATGAGGTCGAGCACGTACTCGAGGCCGGGGATTTCGGTCATGGCCTCGTCCTCCGTGATGGCCACCGTCCAGCCCGAAGTCTCCTCGACGCCCCTCTCCTCCAGAAGGCGGGCGGCGAACTCACGGGCGGTCGTCCAGGAGTCCACCTCTCCGATGCCAAGCTTGCCTAAGCGTCCGGGGAGGAAGTCAGGATAGAGGTCATGATGATGATAATAATGATGATGATGATGATAATAATAATGAGGATAATGACAATAATGATAATGATGATAATTATAATAATACTTATAATAATAATAATGAAATAATATAATGATAATGATAATAATATATAAAATAATAATAATAATGATAAAAATGATAATATGATAATGATAATAATGATAACATGATAATGAAATAATAACAATAAACACAATAATAACAAATCAATAATATATATAAATAACAAC
>NW_020870243.1:420042-432311 GCF_003789085.1 Penaeus vannamei | reverse complement strand
CTCCACTCTTATTTCTCCTCTCCTATTCCTCCACTTCCTATTTCTTACCTTCCTCTACTGCCTCCTCCTCCCTCTCCTCCTTCCTCCCTATGTCTTATCTCCTCCTCCTCCTTTCTTCTATTATGTGCCTCACGTCTTTATATTGCGCTCACTCTCTCTCTCACCTCTTATTTTATTTTACTATTCTCCTTAAACAATCTATGTGTCATGACGACTCCTTAACTTCTCAGATTATCAGCTCCACTTCTCATCTGCACTATATATATCTTGCCCTCTTCCTCGTCCTACTTCAGCTATTCTCCTCTTCCTCGTCCTTACTTCTCTTATTTCTCCTTTCCTCTCCTCCCTATTCTCCTCCTCCTGCCCTTAGAACCATCTGAGGCTAGATAGGCCAGATGAAGCGTTCAAATGCTCTGTGGCTCTGGACATTTCTCAGAGATAGAATCTTCAGCCAGTGCCAGCTATACCTCCTCAGGCCTCCTTGCATACTTCTTATACTCCTCTTTGTCTCGTCTGAACTCCATCTGACTCCCCTTCTCCGTTATTCCTGCTCTCTCCTCTCACGTCCTCAGCCTGCCCTCTAGCTCCTTCTCCTTTCCCTTCTCCTTCTCCCCTCCTCCTCCTCCTGCCTCCTCCTACCTGCACTTTCCCCCCCCTGCCATCTCCTCCTCCTTTTCCTTGCCTCCTCTCTCCTTCTCCTCTCCTTCTCCTCCTTTCCCCCTCCTCCTCCTTCCTCCTCCTCCTCTTTCTCCTCCTTCTCCTTCTCCTCCTCTCCTTCTCCTTTCTCCTTCTCCTTCTCCTTCTCCTTCTCCTTCTCCTTCTCCTCCTCCTCCTCCTCCTCCTCCTCCTCCTCTCCTTCCTCCTCTCCTCCTCCTCTCCTCCTCCTCCTCCTACTATTACTACTATCCCATTCTCCATATCTCCTCCCTCTCTATTATCTCCACTTGGTTTACCACTAGTACTTCCCATATCATGTGAGGGGAGATTGTTATCACAGCTTTTATCAGAACAGCTGTACGATACTGATTTTGCTGTTTGTTAAGCTCTCTAATAGTCTTTCTAAAATGTGAAGAAAAGTAGGTGTTTTGTTTTTGTTTTTTTTCCAAATGATTTTACCTTATTTCCTCAAGAGGTTGAAGAGCTTTCTCCGAGTTGGGTATTTTGATACTATGGTAATTGTATGCTGTTCTATACTTGGTTTGAAGTTAGATTCTGTCTCATCCTCAAAGGTGATTCATTGTTCAAATCTAATGCTGGAAGTGGAATCAAATTAATAAAATGATTTATCAGAAATATTGCTCTGTTAAAGATTGGGATTTAAAAGGCAAATCATTCTCACTTTTGAAGCATTTGTTCTCCTTTGTATAAATACAGAGTAGTGGAAAGGATAAGATTGAAGGGACAAAGGTGGAAGGGAAAATAAGAGGAAGAATGTAATCAGATGAAGTAGATGAAAGAGACAATTGGTATAGGAGGTGGATTAACCTGTTGCCATTGAGGACGGCAGGCGTGGATATACGTGACATGACACTTTTTGATTTCGGATTGTTTATTATGATCCCACACCGATGGCTTCACAAGTGCGTAGTCATCAAGGCATCAGTTACTAGTCAATTACTTGATTTTTGGCAATCATATTGGATAAAATGAAGTTTCGTATGCTTCATGAATTTTTTTTCCTTTATGGTTTGGATTGCTGCTGTTTTTTTTTTTTTTATGGTTTTCAAGTTTATTTCTTGAATTCTTTTGTTTTTGAGTTTTTATTATTTGTTTATTTGGGTGTGTATTTCTTCTCAAATATGCATCTGATTATGCAACCTGATATTAGCTTGTGAATGCTAGCATTTCAGAAAGTAGATAAAGTTTGAAATATTGGCAGCAACCGTAGGGTAGATCAGTTACAAAGTAGATAAATGAAATGAATTATATACACATTCAGAAAAAGATGTAGACAAGCCAGTGCTCATTTGTTGTTGTCCTTTTTGTGCTTTCGGGTGGTGTCAAAAGTAAAATAGCATATGTATGTTTGTCTGTGTTTGTCTCTAAAATATTTCTCTTTTGTTATATGGGCATGTTGGGACATGGGAGTGGATCCCCCCCTAAAGTTGAAGTTTTTTGGTCAGTTTATTTATGTTAAGAATCATTCTGTCTAAATGTGTTCAACATTCTATTTATGGATTTTGTATTGTGTGTAAATTAGCCTGTATATATTGTGACATTTTCAGTAATTTTTACACTCTGTATTTAGCTATGTTAAGTTGATGGGAAAGATAGAAAATTTCACACTAATTTATTATGATTTTGGTGTTGTTTTAATGCTATGGCACCAGAAATCTTGACTGGAGTTGATATTTTATTTGCATTAATTTTGATTTTTAGCTGCTTGAAAAGTACCTTGAGCATTTTTTTTCTGGAGTTTTAAGATAATGATAGTGATTCTAAAAGTACTTTTCACAAACGTTTAAAAAATGATTTATCTTCTTTTAATTACTTTTAATTTTAAAGTACTTTTTATGAATACTGAAATTGCAACCATTAGCCCTATGGTGACAAGGACAGATTTGTTTGTGATGTAATATTACACAAGTCTAGACTTTGTAACTTAGCCTAAGCCATGAACAGCAGGCCCAACTGCTGCTAGTCATGATGCATTTATATGTCATAGGCTGGTACATCATGACAACTGTAGCCATCGCCATCACCAGGGAGTTAAAAGTTAGAAGAGACATTTTAGTCTCTTTTAACTTTTAAGGCTATTAATGAATTTGGGGGATACCAATTTCTTAGGTTCAGATGAGCCAAATAGCAACCAGTGCTGCTATTTACAGAACTCGAGAAGCAAGAATGACTGCATTACCTTTTTTTTTTTCCCAAAGAGCACATTCTCAACCTATTCAAACCCTCAGAATTGGAGCGGATGGCGCAGGTCTACAGCCAGCCACCCCCGGAGATCAAAGTCTCAGGTGCGGAGAGTAATGGTGGAACTCGCTATGGCTCAGTATCCTCGACCCTTGGCAGCCTCGGTGCTGGCACTGAATATAACCCCCTCAACGACTCCTCCAACTCTAATCCAGCAAGGGGTGTCTTTGCCCACACGATCACAGCTGACAGAATACGCAGAAGGCTCAAGTGAGTGGATTGGTCTTGGGTCATGTTTGTTGTTGTTATTGCTCTCTCTATCTATTTTATGTACTTTTTTATTTGCCTTTTTTTGTAGTAGATATTCTCTTGATCACTTTTTAAATTTGTCTTTGTTTGTTATTTCACATGTATTTTCTGTTAGTGTATATTTTAAAATTGAATTACAAGGGCCATATGAAGAAGGGAAGATGAGCAAAGATAAAAGAATGGAAGAGGAGGATGGTGTGAGTGGCAAGTAAAGACGGAAGAGAGGAAGCCTAGTAGTATATCCGTGAGTGGGACAAGAAGGATAATGAGTGACTGAGTAGATGAGTGAGTAAATAAGGACATGAATGTGGAAGTCAGTGAGAGAATAAGGAAATCAATGAACAAGTGATCAAGTAATAATTTTTCTAAACTTTCCAGATTCTTCTTCATGAACCCCATGGAGAAGTGGCATGCACGGCGTAGGTTTCCCTGGAAGTTGTTGCTGCAAGTGTTCAAGATTGTGGTAGTGACAGCACAGGTGAGGAACCCATATTGGGTGGAGAGAGAGCTCGTTAGGAACTGTGAAGGGGTGGGGATAAGGTGGCTGGTGGAAGCAGTCGTTCACAGATCTGCCATGAAGAGACTTTTTACTGTAGAGTTAAGCTGAATGATAAACAGATAAATGAATTTATGGATTGGTTGACCTGCGTTGCAGATTTGTAGAAGAACATGTAGACCTTTTGACAAATTAAGCTTTGATATTGGATACACAGTAGCATATTTTTTTGGATGATTTACTCCACACTTATTGTTTAGTAAACAGGTTATTATAATGTAGACACACTTGTTGACATATAAACTCTCCAGCTAACCAGCTACCAATTAGACATTCCCAGTGTTAACCCTTATGAACTGGATGACATGACCATCATGTCATGAAAAAATTCAGCTAAAGGGGCTGGTAACGTGAACTTGCTGTCATGGCAAATTTTACTGTGGGCTGGGGTGATGCAAACTTATCATGAGGATTTCAGCTGAAGGCCAGGGTGACAGGAATGACTTGCCACAAGTTCACAAAGTTCTTGGAGAGTGATTAGACTCAGTGGGCATTAGGAAGGGGCTTTTGCATTATCCCCATCAATAAATAAGGGTGGAATGTACTATGATTGAGGCATTACTTGATTTTTTTTATTATGTAGACAGCAAGGTGGTTGGACATGTACTTTTTCTGAGTGTTTGTTGTATAAAACTGGTTTAAAAGTAATTTTAAAATTATGTTTGATATTCTTAAGAAATGAGTAGCAAAGAGGTATGTTAAAAGAAAACTTTCCTCATCCTTCCCCCAGTTGTGCCTGTTTGCCCAGCAGCGGTACAACCATGTCAACTATTTGTGGGACACCAAGATCTCCTTCTCACATCTGTTCATCAAAGGGTGGGACACAACGCGTGAGATACAGGTGTATCCCCCTGCTGACGGCCCCCTAGCAGTCTATAAGAAGGCGTCATTCTTTGAATATTTGGATTATGCAGTTACGACGGTAAGAGTTGAATAAGAGTAATTATGTGTGTTACTGGCGATGGATGGAGTTGCAGGTGGTCGTGTGCAGGCAAATAAAAAACTGTGAAGATTGTGTTGCTTGTGAGATAATTATGAATGAAGTGAATGTAGAGTAAATTTTAGTTACTTCTGCTTATACAAAGAAATTGAAATCAAATTTTTGTTTTGTTTTGTTTTATTGACTTAATTACTTTTTGAATTACAGTATGCTCACATCAGAGAGACAGCTATTGGCACCTACACCTATGAACACAAAAATGGAACTGTTGTCCCTCCAGTTCTGTGTGTGTCGCACTACAAGAAAGGTGAAGCCTTTATTGACAACAACACATATATTCTGGATAATGATGTCACCCAGTGTGAGTAGCAGTGTTTGTGAAAAACATTTTTAGTAAAGTCTATTGTGTGCTGGTCCATGCTGAAGCAGTTATCCAGTTAATGGTCAAGCATGTAAGACATCATCCCAGTGAATGGGACATTAACTCATGATATAAAAGGTGTCACCTAATGTCTGTGATTGTTTGCCTTGACAGAATAACACAGTACCCATCACTAGTGTTGTAGTTACTCTTTATTTTTCTACCTCTCAGCATGCATAGAGATCCCACCCTCAGAGGCCAATGCGACTGACTGGTCCACAAAGGAGTTCATGGAGAAGAACAACTTCACCTTCAACTTCGACCTGCTCCTCAACACAGACTTCACTTTCCAGCTGCGTACCATCAAGCTCCGTGTCAATCTGCCCTTTGACACCCCAGAATGCTATAGGCTAACTGGCAAGGTGAGTCTATAGATTTCTCTGGCATTGGGATGGATAGGATGGGATGAAAGTTAAAGCTTGGGTGTTCTTTTTTTATTGTTTGTTTTGGAAGGGTTAGAAAATTTTTAGAAAGTATTAGTAGCAAAAGAATCTGTTCAATATTTAATATGAAATTTACAAGATCATGATGATCTAAAACAATTTTTTTGGATAACGTGATAGCCTATCGTATGGCAAAGTTCCGCTGCAAATTTCCATATAATAGAGGAGTTCTGACTTGTCTCTCCCCTCCCTCTTCCCTTAAATATATCTAAACATCATTTTCTGAAAGTGTATGATTCCGAAAGATATTTTAAAATATTGGAAAATCCTTCATAGTGAACCAGTATGCAGATGCAATATTTATTTGTTTATTTTGGAACATTATCATCTTAGCCTGATATACTTGTGTTAGTAGTGCAAAATGAGAAAGCATAATGAGACTTTTCTACTTAAATTGATTGTTATTTGTGAATGCTGATTGTTGATGTATTTATTGACATGTTGATACACACACACATGTACAACACACACACATGTACACACACACACATGTACAAACACACCACATGTACAAACACACACACATGTACACACACACATGCACACATGTACAAACACACACACATGTACATCACACACATGTACAAACACACACACAAACAACACACACACATGTACACACACACACACATACACACACATGTACACATGACACACACAACACACACACATGTACAAACACACACACATGTACAAACCACACACATGTACACCACACACATGTACAACACACACACATGTACAAACACACACACATGTACAAACACACACACACACAACACACACACTGTACAAACACACACATACACAAACACACAAAATACATAAAGTACACAAGGACACACACATACACAAGGACACACACACAAGCACACACACATACACAAACATACATACATACACAAGCATACATACATATACAAGCATACATACATACACATGCATGCACACATGCGCAAGTGCACATAAATACGCAAGTGCACATACATACGCAAGTGCACATGCATACACAAGTGCACATGCATACACAAGTGCACATGCATCCACAAGTGCACATGCATCCACAAGTGCACATGCATCCACAAGTGCACATGCATCCACAAGTGCACATGCATACACACAAGTGCACATGCATACACAAGTGCACATGACAAGTGCACATGCATCCACAAGTGCACATGCATCCACAAGTGCACATGCATACACAAGTTGCACATGCATGACACCACAGTGCACATGCATACACAAGTGACATGCATACACAAGTGCACATGCATACACAAGTGCACATGCATACACAAGTGCACATGCAACACATGCATTACACAAGTGCACATGCACAAGTGCATGCATCACAAGTGCACATGCATCCACAGTGCACATGCAGTGCACATGCATCCACAAGTGCACATGCATCCACAAGTGCACATGCATCCACAAGTGCACATGCATCCACAAGTGCATACACAAGCATGTGCACATACACAAGTGCACCATAACAAGTGCACTGCATACACAAGTGCACATGCATACACAAGTGCACATGCACAAGTGCACATGCAATACACAATGCACACATGCACATGCACAACACATGCATACATGCATACACAAGTGCATGCATACACAAGTGCACATGCATACACAAGTGCACATGCATACACAAGTGCACATGCATACACAAGTGCACATGCATCACAAGTGCACATGCATACACAAGTGCACACAGTGCACATGCATCCACAAGTGCACATGCATCCACAAGTGCACATGCATCCACAAGTGCACATGCACAAGTGCACATGCACATGCACACAAGTGCACATGCATCCACTGCACATGCACAACATGTGCACAGTGCACATGCATCAATGTGCACATGCATCCACAGTGCACATGCATCCACATGTGCACATGCACAAGTGCACATGCATCCACAAGTGCATACAAAAGTGTACATGCATACAAAAGTGCACATACATACTTATGCACATGCATAGACACATACACATACATGTCCATTTATGCATATACCCATATATACAAACAAGAAAAAAAAAATGAAAAGCTTGATCTTTGTACTACCACCCCTCAGGTCGTGTTCAACAACCACGATCACGACGGACAGATCCTGGTGGAGCTGGATGTGGGTGCGAAGGTCCTGGAATGCACTGGATCTGTTAATCTGGTTTCAGAGTCGAGAACACTGAAGGTGAGTTTTACTTTGTCGGTCATTAGTCATGGAGGAGGGAGTGTTTCTCTCCTGTTTTTTTATCTTTTATTTTAGTTTGATTTAAAAAAATTCTAGGCTTACTGTATTGTTCAGTAAATATGTATATTTTTCCTGTTTCTTATTTTGATGACTGTTTGAAATCAGCATACAGATGTGATTTTTTTTTTTTTTTTTTTTTTCATTTTGGTCTTAGCATTTTTATGCAATTTTCATTTGTACATAAAATTATTTTTTTTATAGTTATATGCTTGTCTTATTAATCCAATTATGACGGGTGTCACACATATAAGACACCCGGAAAAATAATCATTACCGGGCGTCCCGCCGATGCAACGCTAGATTGGAGCCTGCACTCTGATTTTGTCACCCATGGCAGGCAGCGCACGGGCAAGTTCCTGGACTCAATTTTGAAGCTGCCTGGAAAATGTTATTTTCAGCTTGAAAGTGTACCATTGCTAGTGGGTTAACATATCTACATTAGAACCCCATTTTTTTTTCCAGGTTTGGCGAGCAGTGATCAATGTGGCTAGCATTGTCATCTGTATCACATCCCTTTGCATGTGCATTAGGGCTATCTATAGAGCACAGATCCTGAAAAAGGTCAGTATGTTGATTTTTCTATTTTCTTTTGTTTCTTTTTTTACTTGATTTTTTTTCAGTTTTATGATGAGCTAAGAAATTATTACAAAAAATAGTTTGAAAAGAAAAAGTATTTTAAGAAAGAACAAGGCATATTACACATGCATATTTCCGGCAGTGTCCCTGTGCAGTCCTATTGAAGCGCCTATATGATCCCCTCTTCTCCCCTTTCTTATTCATTGCAGGCTACTGTGGTGTTCTTCCAACGGTACTTTGGGAAAGAGCTGACCTTAGAGGAGCGAATGGAATTCGTAAACTTCTGGTACATCCTCATATGTATCAACGACATCCTTATCATCATGGGCTCTTTCCTCAAAATAGGGCTTGAGAGCAAGGTGAGACGGTGAATGTGCTCTTCTTCGTGTCAGCTGCATATATATTATTATTTTGCCTTTTTTTTTTCTAAGGCCATTAGGGTGATTTTTTTATATCATAGCAGGTTTTAAAATTATTTGATGTTTAGTTTTTAGTTGTACAAAAGCACGCGTACATGCACACAATGCATTCGCGCCACACATGCACTCGCACACACACACCACACACACATGCACACACACACACTTGAACACACACACTTGACACACACAACACTACACACACACACACACACCACACACACACACGCACACACACACACTCGCACACACACACACACTCGCACACAACACACACCACACACACACAACATACACACAACACACCACACACTTGCACACACACACACTGTGCACGCACACACACTCGCACACACCACACTTCACTCGCACACGCACACACACACACTCGCACACACACACTCGCCACACACACACACACACACACTCGCACACACACACACTCGCACACACACACACTCGCACACACACACACTTCGCACCACACAACACTCGCAACACACACACACTCGCACACACACACACACACACACACACACACACACACACACAACACACACACACACCACACCACAACACACAACACACAACCACACACACACACACACACACACACGCACACATGTACACACACACACACACACACATGTACACACACACATGCACACACACATGTACACACACACACACACATGACACACACACACATACACACACACCACCACACACCACACACACACACACACACACACATGTACCACACACACACACACACACACACACACACACACACACACACACACACACACACACACACACACACGACACACACACATTACACACACACATACACACACATACACACACACACACACACATCACACACACACACACATACACACATACAACACACAACAAACACACAACACCACACACCACACACACACACACACACACACACCACACCACACACACACCACACACACATACGCAACACATACACACACACATACACACACACACACACCACATGCACACACACATGCACACACACACATGCACCACACATGCAACACACATGCACACACACATGCACACACACATTGCAACACACATGCCACACACACATGCACACAACCATGCACACACAACACACAATACACACACATACACACACACACTACACCACATACACACACACATATACACATACACACACACATAACACATACATGCACACACATCATGCACACACACATGCACACACACATGCACACACACATACACACCACGCATGCATACACATGCACACACATGCATACACATGCACACACACACACACACACATGACACACTACATACACACATGCACACACACATGCACAACACATAACACATGCACACACACACATACACATGCAACACACATACACATGCACACATACACACAAACACATGGACACATACATACGCAGCACAACGCACAGGATACACGCATGCACACAGACACATACACGCATGCACACAGACACATACACGCATGCACACAGACATCACACAGCACACACAGACACACACAGACACCACACAAGACACACACACACACAGACACACACACATACATACACACATACACACAGCACACACACACATACACATTGCACACATCACACACATACACATGCACACATACACACAAACACATGCATACAGACACAATACAGACACACAGACACATACGACACACATGCACACACACACGACACGATACACACAACACATACACGCATGCACACAACACACACAGACAGACACACACACACACAGACACACACACACAGACACACACACACAACACACACACACACACACACACACACACACCACACACACACACACACACACACACACACACACACACACACACACACACACACACACACACACACACACACACACACACACAGACACACACACATACACATACACACATGCATACAGACACAGACACATCCACACACACACATACACACAGCACACACGCATCACACACACACGACACATTACACACACACACATACACATGCACGCACGCATGCACACACACACCACACACACACACACACACACACACACACACACACACACACACCACACACACACACACACACACACACACACACACACACACGCACAACACACACACACACAACACACACACACACACACACACACACACACACACACCACACACACACACACACACATACACGCACACACACACACACACACACACACACACACACACACACACACACACACACACACACACACACACACACACACACACACACACACACACACACACACACACAACACACACACACATGCATACACACAACAGACATGCATACATACACAATGCATACACACATGTTACATGCACACACATACAACACACATACACTCATGCATGCACATACACACATGCACATACATATAAACACACAGAAAAATACATGCACACAGACAGACCATTCACAATGTACACTTTTTTGTAGAGGATTGGAACCACTTAACACAATTATTTTTATTAAATGAGTAGGCACAGTGTGGGGGTGTTCATAGAGCAGGGAACAAGGTAGAATTTCCTGAAATGTCAATATTGTTGTCACTAATCCCCCCACAAAAAGTATTTTTTTCTTCTTTTCTTAGTTTATTGGTTAAATTTTTGTTAACTGTTATGGTGGAGGACATCTAAAACAACACCTGTAGTCCCATCAAAATAGTTTTGCACTGACAGCTTTATTATGTTAACGTATTAATGTGTTATTATATACCTTGACTTACTAAAGCAATTTTTGTCCCTCCACAGTTCTTTTGCAATTTTGCAATGAGAATTGTGTACTGGTAATATGATTGGATTAATTTATGGTGATTCTTGTACTTTGACCTACTAAAGTAGTTTATCCCTCCCCAGTTCTTTCGCAGGGAGGAAGAGAAGGTAGGATTGTATGGGGGGAATGTTTAGGCATGTTTTTAGTAGTGATGTGATTGATTTTTCATACTCATTTTGTTGATCATCATTTTTGTAGCATGTATCCAAAATTAGATATTATTGGTAGTAAAAAAAATCAGTAAAGTTAGTGTTTTTAAGTTTGCTCTTTCATTTATGTGTATTTCTACACCTAGATGTGGAAACATTTACCTTTTCAGTGATAGAGTGGCTTCATTAATGTGTAATTCCTAATAGCCTTCATTTTTTCTCTTTTTCTATGGTAATGTTACGTAAACTCGAGTGCCAGTGAGACGGAAGTTTTGGTTTATAATTTGTGCAGGTGGTAAGTTCTGCAGTTATTTTTGGGCTTGGCTAACCTTAGTTATTAATTCCTATTTGGCTTTCTTCATTATGTCATTATTAAAAAGTATTTGCTGTGTACTTAATTAACAGAAGCAGGCATGTGTAGAGCATTA
>NW_020870243.1:352542-410042 GCF_003789085.1 Penaeus vannamei | reverse complement strand
ATTTATATTTATTATAATATATATTATATTATACATCTATAATGAATTATAATTATTTCATATATATTATATTATAATATTATAATATATATTATATATATATATAATGATATTATATATATATATAATATATAATAATATATAATATGATAATATATAATATATTACATATATATATATACATAATTATATAATTATAATATATTATAATATATATATATATATAATATATTATATATATATTATATTATATATATATATATATAATATAATATATATATATATTATCATATAATTGTATATATAATTTATATTATTATATAATATAAATATGATTAAATATTATATATTAATTATATAACCTAATACTAACTTATATATATACTAATATACCATATAAATTATTATATAATGTATAATAATATATATTTATATTATAATATATATAAATAATGGTATATCCAATTTATAATTAATTATTCAATATATAATATTTGGTGCATAATACGTATATATATAATATATAATATTAATTATGATGATGAGTATAATATATATATTAATATTATATTATATAATTATATTATATATATATACTATATTATATAATGATATATATATTATATATATTATATTATATTTATATATTATATATGATATATATATATATTATATTATTATATGTATAATATTATATATATATAATAATATGTATATATATATTATATATATATATATATATTATATATATAATATATATGTATATATATATAATATATATGTATTATATATATATATATATATATTATATATGTATTATATATATATATATATTTATATATATATATATATATATATATATATATATATATATATATATATATATATATATATATATATGTATGTATGTATATATATGTATGTATGTATAGAATTTCCCTTTATATTCATGTGTGTGTATAAATTTTTTCATGTGATCAGTCACAGATATATAATATCATTTTGTTATATTATTTTGTTATACTAATCTGCCTTAAATGTATTTAGTCATTCAAGAGAAGTGTCTGCATATGATAAATGTATGGTTATTTTAAGGAAATAGAGTGTTTAAATAGAGGCAATTGTAAGTTAAAAAAGAGATATTTTTATAGATAATGATAGTCAGAAGAAAGTTTAGCAATTTCCTTCATTAGTCTCCAGGTCGGCTAAAATATTGTATATCATTTTCTCTGTGGTGTTCACCCTGCAGAGTTACGAAGGCTTCCTGGACACGTGGAACATCTGCTCCCTCTTCCTTGGGCTCGGTAACCTGCTGGTCTGGTTCGGCTGCCTGCGCTACCTGGGCTTTTTTGAGACTTATAATGTAAGGAATGTTTAGTTTTTTCCCTCTGTTTTTGTGTGAGGGGAGACTTTTTTTAAAACCATTTTTGTTTTTGCCTGTGGTACTGAAATGGCCTATCAGTAAATATAAGCTTAAATAAAAGAAAATCCCTGCATGTGCTCAACATTCCCAACCCTTCAAAATCGTCAAGTGGAAAAAAAATTTAATTCTTGTAATTTCCAACATGAACTTATGTTGTGCTGGGAAATAACAACCTCCCCCCTCCCCCCAAGGTGCTGATTCTGACCCTCAAGAAGTGCTTCCCGAATGTGCTGCGATACTCCATATGCATCCTGATGGTATTTGCTGGCTACTGCCTCTGTGGCTGGCTTGTGCTTGGACCTTACCATCTCAAGGTGAGTAGTTGTGGCTTTTCTTTGGAGTATTATATAGATGCATTGATTAATGTATGTACCAATTGTTGTTGTTATTGTTAACATTTTGTCCACATGATTTTTTTTTTTTTCTTATATATTTAAAGAGTGATATGTTTTACCCTTGTTTAGGATATTTGAAGACCATGTTCTTAAGCTCTCAGTATTTCCTCCTCCCACTTTTCTACTTCTCCCTGTTTCTTTGTCAGTTCTTACTCCTCACAATCTCCTTATTCCACACAGTTCCGCTCGTTCTCTTCGACAATGGAGTGTCTCTACTCGCTCATCAACGGGGATGACATGTTTGCGACTTTCTCATCGACATCGGGCAAGGACCCTGTTGTTTGGTGGTTCTCACGCATCTACTTGTACTCTTTCATCTCCCTCTTCATCTATGTGATTCTCTCCCTTTTCATTGCAATCATTATGGATGCTTATGAAACAATTAAGGTGAGTGAATTACTTTGTTTTTATTTTTGGGATTTTTTGTTTTTAGTTGTACTTTTGTTACATTGTACAAATTTGCTTTTTTTATGGGGTTTTAATTTTTTTTTATTTCTACCTGCATTTTCATTCTCTTATTTTCCCTTCTGCCATCCCCTTTTTTCCCCTCGCAGAAATACTATGACGACGGCTTTCCTGAGTCGGATCTGATGGTGTTTGTGAATGAGTGCACAGAAGAGCCCTCCAGTGGTGTCTTCCATGACGATGGTGACCGTACTATCCATGATGTCATCAACTCGTTCTGTTGCTGTGGACATGAGTAAGTATTTGGGCAGCCTTGCAAAATTTTGAACATGAATTTCAAGTATGTGTATATGATAAGTATATGTATTATTATAATTATTTTGATTATCATCATCCTTATTATTTTCCTCTTCTTTTTCACCCCACACAGAAGAAGAGGTGACAGCCAGGAGTATGAGCCCCTAATCACGTAGACAAAGGTGTTTGCAACTAAATGCTAGCTGTGCGTGTTGCTTACAGTACCAAGCCATATTCCCTACAATCTTTGTTGTGATTTACACCAAAAGAGATTTCAGGAGTCATGCATTTTTCCTCATCCTCCCTTTCCCCTTTCTTTCTCCTCTCTTGCCTGTATGCCTTCTCTTTCCCATTGTGTTCTCCATTTTCTCCACACCCATTTCTATCCCCACCTACCCCCCTTCCTCTCCTGTGCCCTTTTAACTCTGGTTCCATTCTTATTCATATTCATGATATGATTATGATATAATATACTACTACTACTGTTACTACTACTGCTACTACTACTGCCACCATTACTTGATCATTTTTGTATTTGTACTGTGATGACACATCTGGTGGGATGCGCTGACCTCCTGTTGTAAATACTTGCAATTGCTCCACTGAAATACCATATTTACGTTATTATTTTTATATCACTTTTCTGCCTTATTTCTTAGCTCCATTACTGATGGTTAATATACTCACTGTATCCAGTATGAAATATGTTTACCTCTCCCTCTCCCCCATCCCCCCCCCCAAAAAAAAAAAATGGAATGAATATGCTCATTCCAATTGTCTCCTCTCACATCCTTATAAAACAACTGTGTTATTACTTGTACATAGATATTAGCTAACTGCCAATCATGACACAAGTCAGTAGTTATGGAATATGTAATTCTATTTATTTCTAATTGTTATTTTTTTAAGTGTCGTTTGTAGGCACTGAATCTCGATTGGCAACCATTATTATAATCCTCATTGGCAGCATTGAGTTCCTTTCATTTTATTTAAAGATGATTACTAATTAGTATATATATTTTCTTGTTTGTTTCTTTTTGTTTATTCTGTTTTCTGTGATTTTTTACAGAAAGTATTAGCTAATATGTTTCCTCCTTTTCTTGTAAGGAATTATTAGACAGGCCCATGTCTTCTTTTTCTCTGTTTTTGTTTCTTTTTAAGGGTTGAATTTAATTCTCTGATTTATAGAATTTAATTTCATGATTTGACAATTGTGCTTCACATGAAAGAATGAAAAAGAGGAAAAACAGAAGTTTTGAAATGGCTTCAAAGTTCTGCACTTTGCACTAATAAGAACTCTAGTCTCTGGAATAGAGTGGAAAAGACAACCAACTTTAATACATAGTCTCTTGACAAGTACATACTGCAGTTATTAATATGCCATTACATTTACCAGTCACTGAGCATTTTTAAAAAGTTTATGATGTTTGAAATAGTATTTTGTACTTTTTTACTTGCACAGTTTTGAGTGCTTTGCAGTAAGAGGTAATCAATCTTGCAAAAGATTATCAAATTAGAAGATAGTCATTAAGTCTTTCCACAATTAGGGCTTTCTATCCATATACGGCTGTCATGCCAAAGACCATGTGACAAACAGCTTCTCGATGCTGTGTATCTGTAGCTCAAGTTTTGAATTTTATCTCATTGGGTTATGCATATGTATTAAGCCAGCTTTGGGGCATTTCATTTCTCTTTCTGTAATCATGTAGGGCTTTCAGTATATAGTAGTATTTTCCTTAAAGTGCATCAGGAATCTGTCATTTGGCAAATGTGAAGCTTTTGCATCATTAGTAACTGAATACGTAAACTATTTTTCCCATTCTATTACTATACCATCCATTGGTGTATTTTATCCCTTGTGATTTTCCAGTAATTGCTATATGCATATTGTGATATATTAGTCACAAAGTGGAACTACTGCATGTGGCTGACATTTTATACATCTTATAGAAGTTTGTTTTTAAGATTTGGAAAATGGAAATGGAAATAAATATGGTAAGAAAGAAAGATTACAAGTTAGTCTATAATTTAGGAAGTGTTAGTAACAGGGGATAATGCTCAGGTCTTGTTATTTTTATGATTTTATTCATTAATATTACACTTTTCTTCTGTGTGTTAATGTTTAGTATGAGTCACCCACTTATTTTTATCTCAATTTTATATATGTGTATCATTTGTATATTTCATGCCATTGAATGATATGTTTGTAAATATTTGCTTGAATTAGGACACTACTGAAAGGGATATATAGAGATAATGCATAAATGCATACTGAAGTGTACATGTACCAGATATTGAACTAAAAGTGTTCTTTGTTCACTGTATTTTTCTTTTCATTATTTTGTTCTATTCATTGTAAATTTGACAGGATCTATTTTGTAATGATATGACAACTCAAATGCAAATAAATAAAAAAGGTTAAGTAACATATTTGATTTCCTCAAGAGTATATAGTAAAGTAATTTTGTGATGTCCAGAAATTATAGTATAACCTAATATATAATGGAACAATTTTCTTCATCTCATTGCTATCAGTCACAAACAAATCACAAATTACTAGACAGCAGATGTACGGACAGAAAAGGGCAATTAACACAGAACAATGGATAAATAGCACAGGAGACTTATTATAATGGAAATATTTTTATATGATATGATATCCATGTTTGTAAACAATGAACCAATGCAGAAGACGGGTATAGTTTAACCTGTTGTCACTAGGAACATGTAGTGCTCACTGTAGTTTTGTTTTGTGAAATATGTTTACACTTAGATGATTCTACAAGTGCTTAGCCAACAAAAAGTCAATCAGTAGGCCTAATTTTCCCTTTTGTTGACTTTTCTGATTTTTTTTTTTATAATGCTATTGATATGGATGCATTATTTTATTGACATTATTATTATATAATGACTAACAATACTGATCGCCTCAAAAAATAGAAAGAAAAAAATCCAAAAGTCAAGGAAAGGATAAACAGGACTAGTAGCTGAATCATTGGGGACTAAGTATTTGTGGAGCCACATATGTATAAAGACAATAATACAGTAGGCATATATACAACATGCCATTCCTGGTGGCAGTGGGTTGATAATTGTATTGTTGAATATATGATAGGCACTTCTTTATGTGAAAAAGAATGTTATTTTTTAGGTAAAGAAAATCTTTATAATCTTCGAGAAAAACAGAAAATTTGACTTTCGGAAAGGAGGAAGCTTGAATGACATGTTACGGAAAAGCCTTGCAAGCTAAGGGAAATATTATTGAACACTAATTACAGATATTTTTTACACTAAAGTTTGTAACTTTAATAATATTCTTTCAATATTGTTACGGATATCATGGTTTTTATTTATTCATTTATTTTAGATCTTTTTCAGAAGAAAAATTTCCTGAGACTAAAATAGTAATTAATTTTTTAATGAAGTGTAAATATTAATTATTTACAGATTTTCAATACAGATTCATTCAGCTGTGACTTTTCCATGCAGTCGTTGGGCTCATAGTTACTTATATTAATCCTTTTTAAATAATGTAAGTATAGGTGCTTTTGGAAATATGTTCAGATTATTTTATATAATCTAAACAGATTTTTGCTTTGTTTTATCTTCAGTAATACTATTATTCTTTAGGTGAACTGTTATTTTACTTACTTGTTTTAGACCATACTTATATCTTAGATATTACAATGACTTAGAAAATATTCATGATGTCTTTGTCACAAATTCATTCACGTCCTCATCATTATCATGATAACAGATAAAGTCATAGCAGTGGATAAGTAAGAGAGATTATAGCTTACACTAAAGCAGTCATAATAACTTATGCTTGCCTTGTTGTACATTCACTTGTAAATATTCCTGTAAAATACATTCCTGTAATTACTGAATGTCAAAGTGAGTATTTTGAGGATGGCTGTCTATATAATGATTTAAAATAATATCAGATATCTGTAAGTTTGTAAGTCGGAAAGATTTATAGAGTATAGAGTATACTTAATGTGATTATAATGTATTTTAGTTTATTTCTTTTATTTTTTTATTTTTCAGAAGAACATGTATGTTTCCTGTAATGCTTTATTTCTATTTATCTGGAAATGTTACTTGTGATTATTTATTCTTGCCATCTTATATGTTTTCATTTTTCTATTTTGTCCTTTTCCCTTCTTTGCAATTTTCTTGAGATGCCTCTCATAAAATGTCTGACATTTTGTAAAAAACAACAAAAAAAAATCATTTTTTTCTTAAAATGAATTTCATTTCCTTTAGCTGATTTTTTAAAATACATTTTGTAATTGATAAAAAAAGGACATATGTCTTTTATATGCATTTCTTTCAAAAGCAGAATTTTATATTTCAGATTTAATTTAGTTTTTTCTTTTACTTACATTATTATTTGCTACTGCTCCTCTCCTCATATTTAATTGTTCATTATTTAAAGTTTTTTATTATGCTGTGAAGCAATTGAAGAAAACACTGGTATAAGTTATGGAATGAAGAGGAAGAAACTTTGTATAAGAGAAGAAATAGTATTATATATAATTACATATACCAATGCATGTCTGGAAATACATTGTAGAGTGAATTACTCATTTGTAAATAAAATGAAGAAATAAATCCTGTTTGATTTTTGAATAGATTTTACGTATTAGTATCATACCCAGTATCAATGTGATTTTGTAGAAGTATATATATATATATATATATATATATATATATATATATATATATATATATAATATATATATATATATATATATATAATGTTTACAATATATTAAATTTATTCATTTTTTTGTGTAAATTATAAAGATTTGAAGTGTTAACATGACATTGAAACAATATAGCTAACAAACTTGTAATTTTTATTACAGGTCTGCGATAGAAACAAACTCTCCCATAGAAAAAAGGTTAAATCAATAGAAAATCATATAAAAAGATAGAAGCATTATTGTCATGAAAGTAGGGTCTAGTTTTGCTAGCTGTAAGTACTCGGACATTATTCACTAACAAACAGTAAAATTCATATAATCAGTTTTGTCCCATATGTTAACTGCATATAGAAGCAGATAGAATTATAACTGGTATCAGCATTTTAAATGCACTTCCTGTATTGGAGGAAGAATTATCACTTTTGCTTGTTATTTTGTATTTGTACGTAATTACTTTTTTGAAGTCTCCAGAAGGAATATACTATTAAAACTACAGTGTTTACAGAAAGATTTTTAAAAATATATTTTTTCAGAGTTGGATTCCAGCATTACTGACTTTTCATAGAAGTTGAATAAGTTGATGAGTCTTATATAACCTTGATTAATAGCTGTTCTCCATGCAATGTTGTACTGATTAATGATTTCAAGTGTATGAGTATAGCAATCAAGTTTAAGATCTTCCACTATAACAGATACATATAGTGAGTAATCCTTGTAATATTTTACTGTAATGAAGAACTGTACTTACAGTTTACATCTTTGTATTCAAACAAAATTTAAGAATGAAAAGGAAAAAACAAAACAAACTAAACTGCATGCCTTTTTATTTAGACTATGAATAAATCAAGTCCATCATTTAAAATGACAATGAATCTGAAGAAGTGAAATCAAATGGGATATGAATCCAAATACCTCATGATGAAATTAAAAAGAAAAGATTGAACGGAATAGAAAAGGAAAAGAAATATAAGTAAAATGCATGCACAAGTTTCGTCAAATAATAGTCCAACTAACAAAAAAAAAAAAAAAAAAAAAAAATCTAACACTTCTACAAAAGGTAAAGAATACACAGAATGTGATATCTATGTATCCTCCATAGGATTAAACAGTTCAGTTTGTAGAGGGACGTAATATAGAATAATAAAACGTCCAGGAAAATAATAAACGTAAATGGAACTTCATCTGCATTGATTATTCTATTGGAAGAGAAGAATTGCCTTAATATATAAAACCAATAAACAGTATGTACAGCATTCATAAATAACACCAGGAATCTGTAAACTCGTTACAAAAACCATCTTTGCCAAATTGGAATGGTAAAATTTCCAATGTACAATTATAACAAAGATAATAGTTTGATATGAAAAAAAAGAAAAAATAATAATATACCCAGGTTGGAAATGAAATGCGAGATTGTATTATACAAAAAGAAAAAAAAAAATCTGAAATGCAATTGGCCCATCAAATAAACTATAATATATAGCTAACCATATTTATATATGTATATGTATATATATATTTACTTAGCAAATAAAAAATAAACCTTAAATGTTACCTAAAGAACAATCGGAAATTTATGATTTGAAAACCATTATTTGTGTGAGCCAAGTCTCTCTCTCTCTCTCTCTTTCTCTAGGTTTAGCTCTCAGTGACTAAATCTGCTTACGAAAGTACTTAAAGGGGAATGATTACCTATTACATATTTTTTAACCTTGTTTGTTACAAGTACCTTATGATTTTTTAGCACAATCCTTCGAGTGAGTGACATTCTATACATGCATATATATATATATATATATATATATATATATATATATATATATATATATATATATATATATATATATATATATTATATATATATATATATATGCATGTAACAATTCAAAAAGTTAAAGCTACTTGGGGAGAGGAGACAGTAAAACAGAAACAATGCATTATCACTTTTCGTAAGTGAGGTATCGCCAAATATTCTTCATACGCCTTTGGAGAATCTATATCCTAATCTGTTTCTGAGCAAACTTTATTTTTATTAATCTTTATATAGGATTTAGATTTAAACTTACGAAGCAGAAAAAATAACATCAAGACCCCCCATCCTCTAGATACAGAAAAATAGTCAACAATTTCACAGTAAAAGATCACAATAGTATGCTTGAAAGGCTAAAACATGTGATATTTTTCCTTTCACATACTAAGCATTTTCATTTGCTAATGCTACCACTGCTGTATCCTCTCAAATCACTTTCATTACAATTTTGCATACTAAAGGTGGAAGAAAAGTTGTACATTGCACAATAGGAAAGAAAATGGCAGGAATAAAAGGTTTTGCATTGTAACGCTAACAATAAATTCTCAAGTTATAATACCACAATTTTCCGTTCACTAGACGTAAAAATCTGGAAGCCTTTTAGGGAAAGTAGAAAATCATTTTTTCTTATACAAGTCTGTATGCCTATGGGTGTGCATATATAAACACAATGCATGTATTGCATATATGACCTAACCCAATAATACTTTTTTCTTGGTTAATTGCTACAAGGGTAAATTGAAATAAAAAATATCAACTTCCCTACAATAATTTAAAAAAGTATTCATATATAAAAAAAAGATAATATAATCAACATCAACCCTATTAATTAATAATCCTAACTCTCCCCATGTCCTATTTGAGCCTTAGAGTCTTTTGTTTATTCATATTGGTCAACATAAGGGAGATATATGACGTCAGAAGGTCATCCATCTTATAGCCGAGGGAAGTTTCACACAACAGCTTGGAGCCGCGGACCAAGTTGCCGATGGTCATGTGGAAGTAGGTGTTGCCTGAGGACCAATTGCTGATGCGGGTGAACGGGTTGGTCACGAGGATTTCCTGGGGAAAAGAACGGGGGTGAATTTCATGTACGAAGGGGATCTTTTCGTCTTTTCTGAATGGGGGAGGGGGGAGAAATTACCCCTCTGTCCCTTCGCCCTTTTTCTCTTTCTATCTATAACTATCGGATTCCTTGACTTGTCCGGTTTTCTACCCCTTTCACTAACATAGGACCGTTGAAACTTGAGGAACTTTGCCCCTTTCAGCACAATACTTTACCTTAGTGCTATATGACCTTTGATGTCCAGCACAGTTATTTGTTTAAAATGTCAAACGTGAACATTCTGTATGTGGATAATTTGTAAAAGAAAGAGGCTTGTTGATTTTTTTAAAAACTAACACCAAAAAACATTATATCGATAAATACCAAGACTGTAAAAGAGAGGACTAAAAAAAGAAAAGAAAAGAAGAGAAGAAAGAAAAGACTTAGAAATAAAAGAAAGGAAGACTAAAAAAGACAAGAAGACAAAGAAAGAAAGGAAAAGAAGACTAAGAAAGAAAAGAAAAAAGAAAAAAAGACTAAGAAAGAAAAGAAAAGAAGACTAAGAAAGATAAGAAAAGAAGACTAAAATGAAGAAAAGACTGTAAACAAGACTAAAAAAAGACGGAAAAGAAAAGAAAAGAGAAGACTAAAAAGAAAATAATAAAAACTAAAACTAAAATAAAACAAAAGAAAACTAAAAAAAGGGAGAAGACTAAAAATAATAAAAACTAAAACTAAAATAAAACAAAAGAAAACTAAAAAAAAGGGAGAAGACTAAAAAGAAAACAAAAGAAAACTGTAAAAAAAAAAAAAAAAAAACACCACCAACTCACCTTGGAAACGGGATGTATGAGCGACACGCCCTGCTTGTTGATGGCGATGAGGAGGTGCTCGGGGTAGTTGGGGTCCGTCGTCTGCTTGACCTCGAAGAAGGCCGAGCCGAAGGTGGGCCAGCGGTAGATCACCTTCAGGAACGCGATCTTGGCTTCCTCGGGGCTCATGCCTGCGGGTGGAGGGGGGAGAGGGGGTTAGAGAGAGGGGTGGAGGGTGGAGGGTGGAGGGGCAGGGGGTTAGAGAGATGGAAGGGAGGAGGAGGAGGAGGAGGGGGAGAGGGGGTTAGAGAGGTGGAGGGGAGGAGGTGGAGGGAGGATTGGTGAGGTGGTGGAGGAGGGGAGGGGGAAGAGGGGGTTAGAGAGGTGGAGGGGAGGAGGAAGGGAGCAGGGGGAGGGGGAGGGGGTGGGGAGGTGAGGGGGAAGAGGAGGTCAAAGAGGTGGAGGGGGAAGAAGAGGTTAATGTGAGGTTGAGGGGGGGGAGGCTGGGGTGGAAGAGGAGGTTAGTGAGGTGGTGGGGGCGGAGGTTGGGGTGAAAGAGGAGGTTGAGAGGGGAAGGATGGATGGGGGAAGGTTATTGAAGTCGAGGGAGAAGGGAAAATCCCTGGGACCGGATTCTCTAAAGCCTTAAGTTAAGGCGCGCTAAAAGCCTTAACCGTCCTGCTGTATTTCCCTTCTATAAGCGCTAAAAGTGTTGCTTTCCCGCCCGCCGTGAAGCGCTAAAGGCTGCTCTCCCCCTGCTTTAACCTAAGTCGCCTTAACTCGCACCAACATAGCAGCTCCCTTGCTCTGTGTATATAAGATCGCTCGGTCGTAAGTTAAGGCGCCTAAAGGAGATACGTCGCCTTAACGCGTCTGAGAATCCGGCCCCTGGAATGTACACACAACGGCCGCCTCACCCGCGTCGTTGTTGTAGTGCTGAACGATGACTCTCTTCCACTCGTTGGTGCTCTGAGCCTTGGCCAGGTCGGCGGGGATCAGGTCCCTCAGCATCGTTCTGCGGGGAGGGAATGGGAATTGTAATAGTAATAATAGCAATAATGATGTTGATACTGATAATGATGGTGATGATACTATTACTACTACTAATAATAATGATAATAATAATGATAATAATAATAATAATAATAATAATCATACAACAACAACCACTACTACTACTAATGATAATAATTATAATAAGAGTAAAATCAATAATCAGGAATTATACTTTTTCTTGAGATATAAAATAACAACAACAACAATAATAATGATAATAATAATAATAATATTTTTTTTCTGGAAATGTAATAAAAAATGATACTTAAACTTTTTCTGGAGATATAAAATAACAATAACAATAATAAAGACAATAATACACGAGAAGATTCTGTTTTTTTCTACGCTTCCTATGTTTATTTTCCAAGTTTTATTGCCTTTGTATTTATCCAATATGAATTATTCATCACTCACCATTCATATAGTCCAACAATAGTTTTACGTTCGTTATTTCTCTCATCTAATTACTTACCATCAACATCTCATTTTTCTACGCCATTAAACCTCATAAAACCTACACGAAGTAACCAATAATACGGCAAAAGCTAATCATTACCCCAACCACATTTGAATACAGAAAAAAAAAATCCCCCCCCCACCTTAATATCACCACCATCACCTAAATAACTCAAATAAGAAGATTAACAATAATATCGTCACATAAATTAGGGACAAACAACAAGAAAATGATAAAAGGGAAGTCTTACGGGATATGAGCAAGTTCCTGCTTGCTCTCGCCGAAACGCACGCGGTAGACAAGCGCAGCAAGCCGGGCTGCCTCGTCTTTCGTGCATCTGTGATAACCTGAGAGAACGACATTAAATTAATTGACATGTGAATAAATGGTTAATGAATGATAAATGAAAGAATTGATAGCTAGATAGACAAATAACAAGGCTAAAAGGAAGCTCGGGAGAAAAATAAAAATGTTTTTAACGATCACATACCTAAACAAAAACACTACTATGGTTTAAAGACAATCGGTCAGTTTGTTAAAATTGTGGAAAGTCCGATCCAATGAATATACCAAATTCGGACATGTATATACACATAAATATATGCAAACCTGTCTATCTGTCTGATAACTATACTTTTATCTATATATCTATTCGGTACATATGCATATCTAGCCTAATAGATATGCATCTACTTCTGTTTATATGAGTGTCTCTATAATGAATATCTATTGGGTCATTTCTCTCTATACTGGGAATAAAAAGAAAGCGCGAGAGAAAAATAAAAATGCTTGTAACGATCACACATCAAAACAAAAACTACAAATATGGTTTAAAAGCAATAACTCGCCTCTAAGGAGTTTGGGAAGCTCCTGGTGGAAGTGGAAGATGATGTCGGCGTTGCGGTCCTTCCCGGGCACCGTGTTCGTCCACAGCTTCTTCATGAAGAACACCTGGTACGTGAAGTGCGGCGTCGTGCCTGCGGGGGAGGGGACGAGACCAGGCATGAGACAAAAACAAAAAAAGAAAAGAAGAGGAAGAGAGAAAGAAAGAAAAAAAATGATTTTTTTTTTTGGGGGGGGGGCTCTCATCATATCTGACCCAATTAAAAAATGACAATAAAAAGATTGTGATTTTCTTAAGGGAAAAAACTCTAATCAAATCTGATCCAATTAAAACATAACAATCAGAAAATTGTGAATTACTTGGGGGAAAAAACCGTCCCGAGCGGACACACACACACACACACACACACACACACACACACACACACACACACACACACACACACACACACACACACACACACACACACACACACACACACACACACACGCACGCACACACACACACACAAACAAAAATCCGAGCGCCAGCCAGCTCGGCCTCGTCCCTCACCGTCCCTGGATGGCCGCGCCTTCTTGATCCAGTCGGTGAGGTGGCGCACGAAGTCGAAGAAGAAGTCTCCCTCGGGCACGGAGATGACCTTGTCGGCGATCTTGACGAAGAGCGAGAAGCCCTCGGAGCTCTTGAGGTTGAGGCGGTGGGCGATGGAGGCGCAGAAGTCCTTGGCGCGCGTCGAGGAGTCCACCTCGAAGGCCTCGTCGGTGTCGTCGGGGAAGTAGACCTGCGGGGGGAGGGGAGGGAGGCGGAGGGTGGGGGTGGAGGGGAAGGAGGCGGAAGGGAAGGGATATAGGGGGATAAGGGGGTGGGGGATAGGGGTGGTAGTGGGTGGGGTATAGTGGGGAGGCGGAAGGAGGGGGTGGAAGGGGAGGGAGGTGGAGTGTGGGGGTGGAGGGGAAGGGAGGCGGAGGGTAGGGTGGAGGGGGAAGACGGTGGGGGATGTGGGTGGGGTTGGTGGGGAGCGGGAAAGAGGGACAGAAAAAAGGAAGAGAAGAGAGTGGGGGTGTTAGGATAAGAGGGATGTAAAGGAAGTAGGAAGATTAGAAAAGGGGGACAAGAGGCGAAAGGCGTGAGAGGAGGGGATAGGAGAAATGAGAGAAGGGGAAGGAGGCAAAGAGAAATTGAATTAATCTTTAATCCCGTTCTGACACAAGTAATTTCGACCTAAAACATGAAATAAATGCTCGGAAAAACAAAAACAAAACAAAACAAAGCAAAACAGAAAAAAAAAACATACTCAATGAAGATGACAAACATTAAAAAAAAAACAAGCGCCTTACCTTATGGAAGATCTGCGTGGTCTTGTGGTGGATGGCCTCGACCTCCACCTGGTGCGGCGGGTACTTCCTCTGCCCCTGCTTCAGCGTCTTCTGCAGCCGGTGGAGGGAGTCCTGGGCGATGGGATGGCGTCGCGTCCTCAGGAACTGGGTCAGCTCCTGGTGGGGATGGAAAGAGGGGAGTGAGGGAAGGCTGATAAAGGCGGTGGGAAGCAGAGGAGGAGGAGAGAGAAGAGAGGATGTTGGCCTTTTTGGACGTTGAGAGAAGAAAAGTCAAATAACTCACGTTTTACCTTATTACTCACCTTTCTCTCTGATATACACGTCATCCGAAATGCATTTAAAAGTGTACACAAAAGATGGCAATCGCATGCATACATATACACCCCCTTCAGCATCCTCTTTCTGCCTCTCCAACGCACACAAACCTACATGCAACCTCCCCGCAAACCCGAAGCCCCTGACCCTCCCAAAAATGATAACAATAACAATTAAAGATAAACGGACGAACAAACTGACACCCAGAATGCATATAAATGAGAAGCAGCAACCTCACAGACCTTGATAAGATTTTGCGAGCAGGCGAAGAGGCCCGTCGCCAGCCACATGAGTTCCCATCCTCGCTCCTCACTGATTCTGTTCCTGTTGTCTGTCAGCTGTTTCATCACCTGGCAGTAGATCTCGTCTCGTAGGATCTCCTGAAGTGGGCGGCGAGGGAAAAAAGTTATTTGGGGGAGTGAATTTGTGGATGAGGCGGTGACGTGAAGAAAAGAAATGCATCAAAATGAAAAATCTTCATCAGTGAAATAGTTACGTCATTGTTCTGAGTTTTTAGCTCTTGTTTTATGGACTTTGGAAACTTTTATGAACTTTTAAAAATTATCTTCTTAAACTTCTGATTTCCGCGCATTAAAGAATTCTTACATCCTCTTCAAACGTTTTAAAAATCATCTTTTAACTATAACACCAATGTTTTTTTAACGCCTGCATAAAACCTCTTATCTCCTCTTAAAAACAACTTAGAACTATTTTGCACCCGTGAACAACTTATTAGACACCCCCATCCCTTTCAAGGCCTTCCTGGAGCCCTTTCGCGCTCCTTCGCAGCCCCTTGGACCTGCAGTCGAGCGAACTCACATGCTTGAGCGGGCCGTCGAAGATCTGGTCGGTGAGGTCGTTGCCCTGGCGGTTCCTCCTGGAGGGGAGGTCGCCCATGTACTTGAGGATGGCGTTGAAGGCGTAGACGGCCTCTTGAGCGAGCTCCTCCTTGTGCAGCAGCTTCTTGAGCAGCGGCTGCTTGATGGGGTCGCGCGAGTACTTCCACAGGCACTCGCTCGCCGGTCGCCGCGCCGACGTCAGCGTGATGGCGCGCGAGACAGTGCGCTTCGGTGGCGGTCTGGGTGGAAACATAAAGCGGTCTTGTATTTGTATCTACGCGGCTGCGTCTTTCTATCTATCTATCAATATCAAACAATAACAGATAACAGAAATTACTGGGAAGACAGACCACCGACATCCCAGCCTCCTCCGAGCGCCCTCCGCCTTACCTGAAGTGATCCAGCGCGTATTCTTCCAGCGTGTGAGGCTTCTCGTGGGTGTCGGAGCCGTTCACCTGCGGCGTGAACAGCTTCCGGCCGTGCTCGGCTCCCTCCGCGGTGAACAGGGCCTGGGGGAAGGGGGAAGGGGTAGGGGGTTAGTATTTTTTGGAAGATGTAACTCGAAAAACAGATAAAACAGATGAAGCAAGGTTTAAAGTGCTCATCAATCTGTCTGATTACATAGAACGGAGACGAGAAACACACGTAAGGAGAAAATCAAGAAAATTTCGAAAAATAAAAAATAAAAAATATACCAACAACTCAGTCTAGTAACATCACAATAATTACCCCTTAAAAAGATATCCAAAGGACAACCAAATCTAAAAAAAACACCGACCCTTCTCCCTCAAAAAATAATAACAACAACAACAAAAAAAAAAACACCGAAAAAAAACAAATCAAAAGCCAAAGATGTGAGCCCCAACCCACCAAGATGTCCGGCGGCGGCTTGGTGACGGCGGGCAGCACGTAGACAGTCTCGGCCGGGAAGTCTCCGCGCTCGGTCGTCCTCTCGCAGCGCCCCACGCACCAGCCCGCGTTCATGACGGTTTCCCCCGAAGAGTCCTCCTCCAGCAGGATCAGGTCGCCCTTGCTGAAGGTCAGGAAGGAGGAGTTCTCGCCTGCAGGAGGGGGGTGGGGGGTTAGAAGAGACGAGGTTAGATTTGAGTAGGTTATTTCATTACTTTTGTCAAGGTTATCTCTTATCTATTATTTATACGGTGATTTTTGTGTATCATAGAGTTGGTTTCGATATATTAATTTGGTTATCCATACCCGTTCTTCCTTTCGTTAATTTTGATCAGCACTTACATTTTTTAATTATCATTAGTGGATTTTATGGTATATGCTTGATAATGGTTATTTTTTCTGAAGGGATTAGGTATGTTGCAGTTGTTGATACAGCCATCTCCCAAAAGAAGAAGAAAAAGAAGAAGAAGAAGAAGAAGAAGAGAGAGAGAGAGAGAGAGAGAGAGAGAGAGAGAGAGAGAGAGAGAGAGAGAGAGAGAGAGAGAGAGAGAGAGAGAGAGAGAGAGAGAGAGAGAGAGAGAGAGAGAAAGAAAGAAAGAAAGAAAGAAAGAAAGAAAGAAAGAAAGAAAGAAAGAAAGAAAGAAAGAAAGAGAAAGAGACAGAAAGAAAGAAAAACGGTCCTCTCACCCGGCGCCTTGTAGTCCTGCAGCGCAATGACGAACTTGGACCTCTTCTTCAGGCCCTCGAGGAAGTACACGACGAGGTCCCGGATGTCCTCGCTGTTGGGGGACTGGAACGTGAACTCCTCGCCCCGCACGGTGGACAGGGTGAACGTCTGCGTGTACACCTTCTGCGTCTTGCTGCAGGAGACGGTGGTGATCTCGGGGAAGGAGAGCTCGAGGAGGACCTGCTCCTGGTCGTCCACCACGTACACGCCCGTCCAGTTCACGGCGATGATCACGTCGTTCTTGGGAAGGTTCGGGCCGGAGTATCTGCGGTGGGGGTAAGGGAGGGGAAGGGGGGATTAGTTTTTCTTTAAATTTTTTTTTTCTAAGGGGAATTAATTATTTTATTCCATCTCTTTTCTTTATCTATCCATTCGTTTTTTATTATTATTTGAGAGGAAGAATGAGTGTTTTTTTTATAGAGCTTTGCTGTGAGAAGAGGATGGAACATTCTTATTTTTTCTGTTGTGAGAAGAGCAGAGACTAAAATGAGTGACTTTCTTAGAAGTTGTTTGGTCTGTGGTTGCTATGGCGGTTCTTTCAAAAGAAGAGAAATGAGTGAATTGTGGTTCGCGTGGTTATGGCAATCCGCAGGTTATAAGTGGTCTTGTCTGCCTATCGTGGTCACACTTGTCTCTTTTCTATCTGCTTTCTCACCCACTTCCTCTACTCTGTGCCCTTTCTCATGCCCTTCCCTTTACCGCTTCCTTTTCCCTCTCCTGTCACCTGTCTCTTCTTTCGATTTCCTACGAGCACCCTCCTTCCCTTGCCATCCTTCACCTTATTACTCTTCCTCTTTTCCCTCCCCCTCCTCCTTTGCACATTTTTCTCCCTCCTCAATTCCTTTTATTATCTTTTCCCCCCCTCTCCAACTCATAACTCCCTGTCTTCTCCCTCCCTCTTTTACCTTTACCTCTCTTCCGTCTTCCTTTTATTCTCAGGGGGCAATTCTTCTTCTTCTCCTTCTTAGCTCACGAGGCCGGATTCTTTTCATATTTCTTCTCCAACTCTGTCTTTACCCCCTGTGCTACCCCGGGTTTCCCCTCTCGTTCTCCCTCCCGCCTTATCTCCCTCTCCCTCCTACCTTCTTCCATCCTCCCTCGCCCCCCCCACCGTGTCCCTCCCCCCAAAGACTCACCTGAAGGCCTCGTAGAACCTGGAGAAGAGCAGCGGCCACTTGAACTTGGCGTAGCTCACGACGTCCTCCTTGACCCTGAGGGGCTGGACGCGCTCCTTGACGTAGTAGCTCTTCCTGAAGGCGGCGACGACGAGGCCGGCCCAGCGGTCGATGGCCTTGTCGCCCGAGGAGACGCAGTAGTCCGGGATGTAGCTGGGCAGGTTGTTGAAGAGGCGGTCGGTGTTGAGGTCGTTGCCGCTCTCGATGTAGTACTGCTGCGCCGCGATCATGGCCAGGTCCTCGTCCTTGTCGCAGCGGTACTCGCCGAACTTGACGCCGCGGACCACCTGGGGGGGGGGGAGGTTTGGTTGCTTAGCTTCTTTGTTGCAAGGTTTGGCGTTGTTTGTCTCGTGGCTGATCAGTTGTGTAATGAACTGCATTATTCCATTTTTTTCTTCAAATATGTTATGAAAACAAAGTTCTTTAACGAAGCGCTTTTACTCCTCCTGCTGAAGCGGTTCGAGAGGCGCTGCTCACCTGCTGGTAGATGAGGTTGGTGGCGACGGGGTCCTCGGTGGGGTCGTGCCACGGGGCGAAGATCTCCTTCCTGAAGAAGAGCCTCCAGGGGGCGTTCCTCTCCTGCGCGCCCTGCTCCTTCGCGTACTGCTCGCACTGGCTGATGGCGTCCATCACGTGGTCGCCGCCGCTGCCCAGGGACGACACCTGCGGGGAGGGGAGGGGGGGTTAGGGGAGGTGATGGCGACCCCGGGGTGAGGGAAGAGGCGATGGCGAGAGGGACGAGATTTTAGGGGTTCTGGGTCACGGTGGGGATGACGTCAGGCGGAGCGAGGGTTGAGGGATGAGAGACACGGCGGACGGGGGTGAGGAGAGGAGGTGTAGGGGTTGGTCTTGGGGTTGGCGGGTTGGCAGGACTGTGGTTCGTCTCTTAGGAAAACGGTTGAAGGATTGGTGATTCCGCACGTGTGTGCATATTTAATTCACACATACAGGCGCAAACACACATGCACACAGGCGAAAAAAACACACACACACACACGCACACACACAAACAAACACACACACACACAAACACACACACACACACACAAACAAACACACACACACACACACACAACACACACACACACACACACACACATACACACACACACACACACCACCGTACCTTATCGAAGAGCGCGATGTAGAGCGAGAAGCCGAACTGGTCCCTGAGCGAAATCTTGTCCGACAGCTGGTTGCAGAGTTCGCGCGCCGTCGTGGCCGAGTCGGCGTAGAGCGTCTTGGTGTTGCCGTCCATGAAGGTGATGGGCAGCATGAGGGGCTTCTTGGACTTGGTCGCCTGCGGGGAGGGGAGGGGGTGAGAGGGGGTGAGGGGGGAAGGGAGAGAGAGAGAGAGAGCGAAAATAATGGAGTTTAATGATAGAGAGATAGATACAGAGAGAGGGAGTGAGATGATATGCATATACATATATATATATATAATATATATATATATATATATATATATATATATATATATATATATATATATATATATATATATATATATATATATATATATATAGAGAGAGAGAGAGAGAGAGAGAGAGAGAGAGAGAGAGAGAGAGAGAGAGAGAGAGAAAGAGAGAGAATCTTAGAAAATATATACAAATAAAACAGAATCGCAGCCCATTCCCCCAAATCCTAAACACGACACCGCCCGGCGCGCCCGAAGGCCCCCGACCCGGCGCGCCACGCACCTGCAGCTCGAGCCAGCTGGGCGGCTGGTTCCTGGTGCCGTTGGCGAAGGTCCTCTTGAGTCGCTCCTCGCAGTAGGGGGCGTAGCCGGGGGGGCCCTCGCGGATGAACGACAGCAGGTACTTGACGAAGTCCTCGGAGGGCGCGAAGCATCCCACGCACAGGGACAGCAGGATCCAGCCGCGGGCGTGGGACGACTTCGAAGGATTGTTGCTCAGCTGTTTGCAGATCTGGCAGTAGATCTCGTCTCTGGAAAGAAGATCGGAATGGTGAACAGTGGAAATGAACAGACCTCGATGATGAATGCACTGGGACGCGCGTGCAAGGGGATACGAGTGGGAATGATTAAAAAGTATGTAAGTTGGCGGTCAGTCTCGGTCAGAAATTTATTATTCTGACTATGATGTAAGAGGACAGGGGAGCGGGGATGGTGTACAAGGTCTGGATAAGTCGAAATGAAGAGACCCTGATGGCGAATGCTCTGGGACGCGTGTGCAAAGGGGATAAGTACAAGGAGATACGAGAGGAAATTTATCATTCTCGATCAGAAATATGTAACTCGCTGTGGTGTGAGAGGACAGAAGTGCGGGGATGGGGAACAAGGTCTGGATAAATAGAAATGAATGATGGCGAATGCTCTGGGACGCGTGTACAAGGGGATACGAGAGAAAATGAATAATTCTCGACGCGCAATGTGTAAGCTAACGGTTATTATCGACTAGAGAAATCTGTTATTCTGGCTATGGTATACGAGGACAAGAGAGCCGAGATGGTGTACAAGGTTTTAATAAGTAAAAAATAAATAGAGCTTGATGGTGAATGCGCTGGGACGTATGTGCAAGGTGTAATTACACTTTGGTGTAATATTGAGGAACGGGAATGTTGAATACACTGGAACGAGTGTGCAAGAGATATGAGTAAGGGCTGAATAATCCTCAATGCAAAATGTACAGTCAATTTCAATCAGAAACATATAATATTGAAAAAAAAATTACAATACCAATCCTAATATAGAGAAAACTCCACAACCCGAAGAAGAAGAGGAAGAAGATGAATAGAAAGGAGGAAGAGGAGGAGGAGAAGAAGAAAAAAATAAGGAGGAGGAGGAAAAGAAATAGAAGTCGAAGGAAAAGTTTACGTAAAAGACGAAAGAGAAGAAGATGTAGCCAAAAAAAAAAGGAAAAGAAGTAGAGGAAGAAGCAGAATAGAAGTACGAGAAAAAAGAAACAGAAACAGAAGTAAAAAGACAAAAAAAGAAGCACGAGAGAGAGAAGCAGAGAGAGAGAAGCAGAGAGAGAGAGAAGAATCAGAAAGAGAAGAAACACTCCAAACGACGCCGCACCTGAGCTCCGCTCTGAGAATGCCGTGGCCGATGATGAAGTGCAGCTTCTCGAGGTTGGAGGTCGGCCTCGAGTCCAGCCACGAGGAGTAGCTCTCGGCGGTGTACTCGTCCTCCTGCAGCCTCCGCCTCACGTCGTCCCCGAGCTTGTTCTTCCTCTTGAGGGTGAGGGAGACCAGCTTGTGCCGGATGCTGCGGTTCTTCTGTGACATGTACAGGACCTGTGTGAGTTTAGGCAGAGAGGCTGTGGGACCGACGCCGGGCGAGCCTTACTGGGGGGGTTTGGGGTGCGGAGGGGTTAGAGGGGTGTTGGGGGGAGCGGAGGGGGTAGGGGGAAGGGGAGGAGGGGGTTGGGGTGGAAGGGAAGGAAGGGGGTAGGGTGTTGGGGGGGAGGGGGTTAGAGGTGTTGGGGGTTGGGAAGGGGTGGGGAGCGAAGGGGGGGGGTTTAGAGGGGGGAGGGGAAAGGGTGGAAGGGGAAGGAGTGGAAGGGGAAGGGAAGGGGGGTGTAGGGGTCGTAAGGTGTTAGAGGTGGGGGATTAGACAGGGTTGGGGGCGGAGGGAGTTAGAGGGGGTCTGACGAAGGTTAGGAAAAGGAAGGGAAGGAGGAGGGTGTTAGAGTGGAAGTCTATAGGAGTGGGGTGGAACGACTAAGGGATGGGGTAGGGGTGGGGGTTAAGAGTGTGGTGTGAATGGAGTTAGGGAAAGGGGTGTGGCGGAGGGATTCAGGGGGTGGGGCTTACGGCGGCTAGAAGAAGGAGGTTGAGGAGGGGGAGGTGGAAGTGGAGGAGGAGGAAGAGGTGGAGGTGGAAGCAGAGGTGGAGGAGGAGGAAAAAGAAGGAGGAGAAAGAGGAGGAGGAGGAGGAGAAAGAGGAGGAGGAGGAGGAGGAGGAGGGAGGAGGAGGAGGAGGAGGAGAGAAAAACAAGAAGAAGGAGAGAGGGAGAGGAGAAGGAATAATAGGAGGAGGAGGAGGAGGAGGAGGAGGAGGAGGAGGAGAAGAAGAAGAGAAGAAGAAAGAAGGAGAAAGAAGGAGAAAGAAGGAGGAAGGAGGAGGAGGAGGAGAAGAAGAAAGAAGAAAGAGCAGGAGAAGAAGAAAGAAGAAGAAGGAGGTTGCGCCTGCTTGTAGCGAGGTTGCGGGAGGTGTCGTTGTGGGGTTGGAAAGGGCTCATGGGTTGTAGGATGGACTTTTAAGAAAGGATCTTAGGGGAGACTTTTTTGGGGGGCGGGGGGGGCGGTATGGGGGGCGGCGTTAATTAGCTAAGGGGGTCTGAGCTTGGCTGAGGTTAGGCGTTGATAAAAGCTGTTAATGGGGTAGTGTTATTGCATGGTACTGTTACTGATTGCGGTATTATTGGTATCAACATTGTTATTATCATTAGTAACGGCAGCAATATATATCATAGTGTCATTGCCATTACTGATATTAGTATAATTATGGTTATCATTGTTACCAGTATTATAAACACTATCATTGTGATTATCGTAAAAAAAATATCATCAATAAAACTGACATTATTAACATTATTAAACAAAAGAAACTATTCACTCCAGCCCATCAACATGTTCATTATCATCATGATCGTAACCATTTCCCCGTAATTATAACGATGCTAATTAGTCCAAGATTAATAGGCCTACATTCACACGAAATAAAATCAGTAAAAGCGATAAAAGTTTGTCTTAAAGGCATTTGCCCGTTTTTTTTTTGTTTTGTGTTTGATTAATACATTATAGTTTGTTTTTTTCTGCAACTGAAGCTGATGGAAAAGGTATTTATATGCCTATAAAAGATGAAGGTGTTAACAAGGATTATTATTCACATGGTAAGTAAATATGGCACATGCTGAGGAGCAAACATGCAACAATATATATAATATATATATATATTATATATATATATATAATATATTATATAATATATATATATATATATATATACGTAATCTATACACATAATATAAGCATATACACAGAGACTCCCCTCTCTGCTTCATTTGCAAAAAGACAAAAAGCGAACTGCGGCGCACTCACTGGGTCCATGCCCATCAGCTGCGCCTCCTGGAACTCCTTGCTCTTGATGAAGTTCCTCCCGAGCGTCGCCGAGACCTTGGACATGACGGACGTGTTGTCGCGGTCCATCATGTGGTACTTGGGCTCCGCCATGTCGCCCATGAAGCGCAGGATGGTGACCACAGGGCGAGGGCGCCTGGGGAGGGGAGGCGGGGTCAGTGGGCGGGGAGGGGGAGAGGGTGGTGTTGGACACGCATACATTGATAAATGCACACGCACGTACGCACGCGCGCGCGCGCGCGCACACACACACACACACACACACACACACTTGGATAAGAGTGCTAACAAATCGTACATTAAATGGCATTCAGCTGATCTAACAAAAAAGAAAGACTAGGTTAAGTCAATCTCAAATAACTCAATCATAAAAAAAAATCACACCAAAAAGAAAAAAAGATTCACACATCAACTCTTCTGGCCCAAAGGACTCAACCCAAAAACGTTCCCCCAAAAGCAACTCTCCCGTTCCTCACCAGCTGATCACCCTGCGTTTGCAGCTGCAGGAGCGGCTGCTTCAGCTGCTTGCGCGAGTACTGGTGGTTGACGTTCCCCTGGAAGTAGGTGGCGGCGTACTTCTGGAACTTGTACTCCGACAGGTCCTCGTCCTGGTCTCCCGAGGGGCGCGGGATGGCCGTGATGATGTCGTCGCCGGAGACCGTGCCCTTGCCCCGGCCGCCGGGAGGTCCTGGGGGCGGGAGGGAGGGAGGGGTTAGGGAGTGGCGCAAGAACTGGGGACGAACTGGCTCGTTCAGGGAATGGAGAGGAAGCACGGATATAACGAAGGCAGGACGGGATTGAAATTACGTGTTGGATGCTATTCGGTGGGGAGGGTTATTAGCTTGATAAATCCTTTGAAACGATGGGAAGTGTTAACTTATTTATGATCACTGAGTGAACAGATTTCAAAAAAGGACAATAAAACGGATTTACATCCCAGCCCATCTCCGCAGAGAGGAATCGAAGGGACACCACGACCGCACCTTGAAGGCCGCCGGGGGAGCCTGCGCCTCCGAGGCCGAGTCGGGCAGGAAGTCGAACATCTGCTCCACCAGCTTCGAGTCGTCCACGGGCTCGTCGCGCTGCCTCTCGGCCTCCCGCAGCTGCGCCCGCTTGCGGTCCATCATCTCGCGCTCCTCGCGGTCTCGCTGCTCCTCGGCCAGCTCCATCTCCAGCATTCGCTCCTGCAGGAGAACGGGGGAGGATTGAGAGAAAAGGTGCGGTTAGTTACAGGTCTCTTTAGGAAGGCATGTTCAAAATGAGCGAATGTTGTAAAGAATGATTTGAGGCGAAAAAAACATACGTTAGAGGTATATATCAGCAAAATGTCTCGAATCGAGCAGGCATCCTGATGGCGCCAGGAGACACATCATTTCCAAAGCATGAAATAAAATCCTCAAGAGCTCTGACCTTGTACTTCTTCTCGGCGATCTCCTTGGCTTTCCTCTTGTCCATCTGCTTCCTCAGGGCCCTCTCCTCCTCCTCCTTGAGCCGGGCGGCCTCCACGCGGAGTTTGAGCTTGCGGTACTGTCTGCGCGCGATGAGGCCGCGGACCTGCGCCTGGATTTTCGTGACGGCCCACAACTTGCGGTGGAACTCGCGCCGCACCAGGTAGCCGCGGCATCGGGCCTGGGGGAAGGGGGTGAGTGAATGGGGTGAATAAGGGGGTGAATGGGGGTGAATGAGGGGGACGAGTGAGTGTTGGTGAATGAGTATACGATTACACATATAGGTACATTTTGTGTGCTTGCGCATATGCGAGTAGGCAAATATTTCAGTATCCCCTCCTAAATATTTCCAACCCTCCACCTCCTTTCCTGGGAATACCACCCACGATCAACCCCCCCATTAAACCCCAAGAACCCCTCCCATTAACCCCCCCCACACACACCACCCCCCGCGCCCTTCCCCCTCCACCCACGAACCCCTCCCTTTAACCCTCCCCCTGTCACAGACACCCCTTAGCCCGCCCTTCCCCCCTTCCTCACTTGCCCTTGCCCTTACCCTCCGCCACTGACCGTGCAACGACACGATGTGCCCCTGAGGTGCCTGAAGCGGTGCGACACGACCCGGAGCGGATGAGGGCTGGAGCCGCATGTACCCGACGCGCATGTGCTGGTAGCGGCGTTTCTGCGCGAAGGTCCTGTAGTGTTTCTGGATGATGATCGCACTCTCGCGCATCTTCTGGAATCTGTGAGGGAAATGTGGGTGGACATGAGTGGGGGTTGTTTTTTTTGGGGTTGTTTGTTGGGAGGAGAGAAGGGGGGTGGTTGTTATTTTTGTGTTTTTTTTCTTTCTTTTTTTTTCTCTTTCTCTTTCTCTCTTTCTCTCTCTCTCTCTCTCTCTCTCTCTCTCTCTCTCTCTCTCTCTCTCTCTCTCTCTCTCTCTCCTTCTCTCTCTCTCTCTCAACTTCCCCTTCCTCCCTCTCCCCTTCCTCTCCTCTTTTCCCTCTCCCCTTCCCCCTCTCCCCTTCCCCTTCCCCTCTCCTTCCCCTTCCCTCTCTCCCCCCTCCCTCCCCCCCTCCCATCCTCACCTCCTCCTGTAGTACCACCCCCTGACGCAGCGCTGTAGGATAGTGATCTTCTTGGTGAGGACGCGATCCCTCTCCTGCTCGAGGAAGAGGTCGTGGGCGTCCTTGAGGAAGACCTTGGTGTGACCCAGCTGGTAGTCCGCCCGTCCCAACACCTGCTGGCAGATCTTGGAGGTGGCGGCGCGGCAGTCGACCTGGGGAGAGGGTGAACGGATGGTGAGAGCGGAAGAGGGGCAGAGGGTGAACGGATGGTGAGAGTGAAAGATAAGATGGTGAACAGATGGTAAAAGTGGAAATTGGGAAGAGGGTGAAAGTGAAAGATGGGGAACAGATGGTAAAAATGGAAGATAAGATGATGAACAGATGGTGAAAGAGGAAGATGGGGAACAGATGGTAAAAGTGGAAAATGAGGAGAGGGTGAACAGATGGTGAAAGTGAAAGATGAGTATTATGGATATTGTTACTTGTACTAATACTAATAATGCATATAAATATATGGTGAAAGTAAAAGATGATTATTGGAGATATTGTTACTTATACTAATACTAATAATATATATACGTATATATATTTTTATGCCTCTATCTATCGTCCTGTTTTCCATGATTGCAGTGTATAGTGCATTAGGTAATGGATGATAGTGACTATCAATTAATGAGTTTTGAATTAATGGCTCCCGTGGTGATAAAATAGACAAAAAACTTGACAGCCCTCTCAAATAAACTTATTTTATGTTTTTGTTTTTCTTTCTACAGTTGATAAGCTAGGTTTGCGAGTGTGAAATGAGACGCGATCATCTCCCTTCACTTCTCTCTCTCTCCCTCTCTCCTCATTTCTTCTTCTCTCTCTCCCGTTCCCCTCATTCCTCACCTTGTGCGCGGGCGGGCATCCGGTAATGAGGAACCGGTACCTCTCCACGAACTCCCTGAACGTGTGGCGGATCGGGTATCCGGCCCTTCGTATCCGGATGGTCTCCATCATGCCCGAGTAACGCAGCTGGCGGCAGCAGAGCTCGCGGTCGAACAGCTGTGGACGAAGGGAAGGAAGGGGGGGGGGGTTAGAAAGGTTTGTTGGAAGGTTTGCTCTCTGTCTCTCTCTCTTTCTCTTGGACTTTCTTTCTGTCTCTCTCTCTTTCTCTTATATTTGTGTGTGGTGTGTGTGTGTTGTGTCTCTGCCTCTGCCTCTGCCTCTGCACTGCTCTGTCTCTGTCCTCTTTCCCAACTCCCTCTCACCGTCTCTCTCTCGCACGTACATCCACACACACTCCCACATACTCTCTTCCACTCTTACCCCCTTCCCACCCTCCCACCCCCAATCACTCATACTCCCAACCCCCTCCAAACCCACCCAACCCACCTCCCCCTCGACTCACCATGGGCTTCTTGAACTCGTTGGGCTTAATACACCTGATGAAGAAGGGCTGACAGGAGAGCAGCGTCTTCATCAGCGAATCCAGCGACTTCTTGAACTGCGCTGACAGGGTGGGCGCTCGCTTGCGGGTCTCGGAGCCCATGCCTGTGGGAGGGAGGGAGAATGGGGATAAAAGTGGGGATAATGGGGTCGGGGAATAAAGGATAAGTGATTACAAATTTGGATAATACTTTGAGGATAAGGAAGGGAATAAATGATGAATTCAGTGAGAATAAATTATAGAATTGAGTGATAAATAGAATTGAAAATAATATGGGCAGAAATAAAGGATAAATGATAAAATTGAGAATAATAAGGACGGGAATAAAGCTAAATTATACAATCGGCAATAATAAGGGCGGGAGTAAATAATAAACGAGGTGGGAATAAAAGATAAATGATAGAATAACTGAATGCGATAATTTTTGGCGACTTGCGATTTAATGTGATACTGAGATTTTGATATTTAGGATTTCGGTTCATTCTTGGTTGTGATTTGTTTTGGGTTGTTTGTTTCTTCTAAGTAACATAAGTTTATAAGTATTTTTTTTCTTCTTAAGTGAATGCTACGGGAAACTTTAATAGTGTTCTAATGTATTTTCTCGTAGGGAGAGGTTTGGTATGAATGCATGAAAGATTTTATTAAAAATAATAATAATAAAAAAATAGTGCACAAGAAAATAAAAAATAATTGTACTTTATTGAATTGAATAAATCGCCTTATTTCTTAACATCGTAGAAATATTTCATTACAACAACAACAACAACGAAATCACCAACAAACATAAACAACAAACATAACTTCAAAACAAAACCACTGCTTATCCATGATGCACAAGAAAATCACAAATAATTGTATTTTATTGTATTGAATAAATCACCTTATTTTTTAACATCGCAGAAATAACAACAATATCACAAAAAAACACTGCTTATCCGTGATGCACTTACCGATGTCCTCCACGAAGAGATGTTGCAAGAACTTGTTGCTTGTGTGGTGAATAAGTTGCAGAAGGTCGGCGCTGAATGTGTCTCGGTTTTTGTCCAAGAAGCCTAGGGATAAGTGAAAAAAATGGAAGGCGTTAATTAATTTTTCGTGTGGTTGTAAAATTCGAATGGTTTTGGGTGTGGATGTTTTTTTTCATTTGTTGTTATTTAGTTTTCTTTTTTTCTTTCTTCTTCTCTCTCTCTCTCTCTCTCTCTCTCTCTTGCTCTCTCTCTATCTCTCGCTCTCACTCTCTCACTCCCCCCTCTCTTTAGCATTCTCCCTCCCCCTTCTTTCCACTCGCATTCTCCCTCTTACACTCATATTGCAAAAGACGAAGCCTACTTCTCTCCTCTCTTCCTCTCACCTTCGCCCTCCCTCCCATCTTCTCCCTCTCTCTTCCCTCTTCTCCCTCTAACTTCCTTCCCCCTCCCACTCTTCCCTTTTCTCCCTCTCACTTTTTTCCCTCTCTTCTCTCTCTTCCCACTCCCTTTCCTCCTTCCCCCTCTCTTCACACTCCTTTTCCTCTCGCCTCCCTCTCTTCCCACTTCCATTCCTCCCTCTCAATTCCCCCCTCTCCCTCTCCTCCCTCTTTCCCCTCTCTCCCTCTCCTCCCTCTCCCATCCTCTCCTCCCTCTCTTCCCACTCACATCCCTCTCCTCCCTCTCTCCCTCTCACAACTCCCTCTCACTCCCTCTCCTCCCTCTCACATCCTCTCCTCCCTCTCATTCCCTCTCATCCTCTCCTTCCTCTCACATCCCTCTCACCTCTCGTATCGTAGAAGACGACGCCGGCGAAGTGGTTGATGCCGAAGGAGGCGTTGAGGTCGGACTTGGGTTTGAGGTACTGCTTGTGGTGCGAGTGCTGCTTGTGGAGTTTCTGGAGCATGGTTTGGTCTGTGCCCTGTGGGGTGGAGGGATGGGGGGATGGGTGGAGGGGGGGAGGAGGATGGAGGGGGAAAAGAAGGGTGGAGGGAAAGGGTGGGGGGAGGGAATGGGATGGAGGGGGAAGGAGGAGAAGGGAGAGGGGGGGAAGGTGGAGGGGGAATGGGTGGTGGGGGAGGGAGAAGAAGGGTCGGGGGAAAGGGTGGAGGAAGAAGGGGAAGGGGTGAGGGGAAGAAGGGAGGGGGCAGGGTAGAGAAGGGAAGGGGAGAAGGGAGGGGGGAGGGGGAGGGGGAAGGGGGGAGGGGAGAAGGGAGGGGGTTGGGATGGGAGGGAAAGGGAAGTGGAAATTGAGAGAAGAGAAGGGAAAAGAGGGAAGAGAAGATCAAGTCGGAGAGAAGGGAAGGGGAAAGGAAATGAAGGAAAGTGGAAAGGAAAAAAGCGGAGAAAAATTGGATTAGCCTTTTTTGCAAATTCATAAATCGGAAATAAAATAAATGAAAAGTAAAACATTGAGCTTAAAATATAATCATAAAATAAGACGAGACAAATCAAGCGATAACAATTGTTTAAACTTAAATCTAACATCCCCACACAAACGAAAGACAAAATATAACTCCATTTTTTATCCATCTTCTAACCAATCTCTCCCTCCCTCTCCCCATTTATCCCTCCATTCCTTCCCTTTTTACCTCCAAGAATTCCAAGCCCCCTATCTCCTCACTTATCTATCTCTCCCTCTCCCCATTTATCCCTCCCTCCCTTTCCCCCCTTACCTTCGGAAACTTGGATTCCTCGTCCACCAGAGCCATAATATTGAGCCCCCTATCTCCTCATTTACCTAGCTCTCCTAATTTATCTATCCTCATTTATCTATCTCCCTCCCTCTCCCCATTCATCCCTCCCTTCCTTCCCCCCTTATCTTCGGGAACTTCATGTCACCTATCTCCTCATTTACCTATCCCTCTCACTTATCTATCTCTCCTTCTCCCTATTTATCCCTCCCTTCCTTCCTTTTTCTTACCTTCGGGAACTTCAAGCCCCCTATCTCCCCATTTATCCCTCCCCCTCCCTCCCTTCCTTCCTTTTTCTTACCTTCGGGAACTTAGACTCCTCGTCCACCAGAGCCATAATATTGAGCTGCTTGATGGCGATGAGGTCGAGCGTGTCCTGGTTGTCCACGAACTCTATGTGTTGCCAGTTAATGTTTTCCGCGTTATATTCCTCCTGTTCCAGCTTGAAGATGTGCTGCACGAAGAACTGCTGCAGGTTCTCGTTGGCGTAGTTGATGCAGAACTGTTCGAAGCTGGAAGGTGGGAGGGAGTGAAGAGAGAGAGAAAGGGTTTGGTTATGAGTTTGGGCGGTTTTTGTTTGTTTGTTTGTTGGTGGAGGTGTTTGTGGTTAGATGGGTGGTGTTTGGGTGTTTGTTAGGTGGGAGGCTGGGTTTTGTTTTACTGTTTTTGTTATTTTGCGTATCTTGTTATCAGTTATTACCATTTTCTGTATAGTACTTTTTATCATTTATTATTATTAGTAGTAGTGTGTATGTCCACTTACGTGCATGGGCGTGTGTGTGTGTAATTGCGCATAAACAAATCATAAGCCAAACCACACACGCAACACCATCCCTTGCTCCCTTACCTGTTGGACTTGAAGTTTTCGAAGCCGAAGATATCGAGGACGCCGATGGAGGTCCTGAAGGAGGCCGCCTTCTTGTAGATGGCCGCGTTCACCTTGGACACGATCCAGATGAAGAGGCGGCCGTAGATGCCCTTCACGAACGCGTCGCGGACGTCCGTGGCCTGGCTGTGGCTCAGGTGCGACACCTGTGGATACGGAGCTCATGATAGGGATTTTTAATGGGATTTGACTAACTTCGTCTTATTTAATTTCATTTATTGGGATTTGACTGAGGACTCTGGCTCATCTTAATTTAGTTACTTTATTAGGGTTTGACTGAGCATTTTTTTATATTAGGATTTGACTGAGGACTTTGGTTTATCTTATTTTACTTACTTTATTGGGGTTTGACTGAGGACTTCAGTTTATTTTATCTTATTTATTTTACTAGGATTTGACTGAGGACTTCGGTTTATTTTATCTTATTTATCTTATTGGGATTTAACCGAAGTTGTTTTATTTTATTTATTTTATTGAGGATTTTATTTTATTTTATTTTGTTTCTTTTATTGAGGATCTCATTTTATTATATCTTATTTATTTCATTTTATCTATTTTATTAGGGATTTTATTTATTGACGACGTCTGTTGCTTGACTTTATCAGAGAGGGCAAAGGAGAGAGGGTTTCCTATTTCTTTCTTTCATTTGAAAGATCAATTGTATGATTATAAATACTGTTTGTTCATTAATTTTGTTTTATCATCACACTCTACATACCTTGCCAGAAATATGTACCAAGTTCGTAACAAGACATTTCCCTCTTTCAAAATCCCCTTAAAAAAAAGAAAAGAAAAGAAAAGAATAGAGAAGAAAGAAAAAAGAGAGAAAGAAAAAAAAAGTTAATAAAAAAAGAAAATACTGATAAGATGAAAAAAAGACCACACATATACATTAATCCCCCCCTAAAACGTCCCACGCTCACGCACCACAGTCTCCCCCTGCGCGAAGATGGTCCTGGTGGTGAGGGCCTCCTTCATGGCGCGCGGGTCGAGGCCCAGGAACCGAGCCACCCGGACCAGGGACGTCGTGTCGGGGATCTCGGAGGCGTCCAGGTTGTCTGCGGAGGAGGGAGGGGGGAGGGGAGAAGGGGGGTTATTATCTTTATCAGTGTATAATTTTTAGCTTTATCACTGTATTATTATTATTATGTTTATCATTGTATTATTATCTTTATCATTTTATCATTATTATTATGTTTATCATTGTATTGTTATATTTATCATTGTATTATTATCATTATCTTTACCATTGTATTAGTATTATTATCTTTATCATTGTATTAGTATTATTATCTTTATCATTGTATTATCATCATTATCTTTATCATTGTATTATTATCATCATCTTTATCATTATTATTGATTCGTGGCGTTGCTATTGTGGTCACTATTATTGTTATCTTTACTGCCATATGTGTAGAACTTACTATCCTATCTATGTATATTTGTCGTGACCTTACTTATGACCTTAGCCTGCCCTACGACGACCCCCACGACCCTCATGACCTTACCTATGACCTCATGACCTCCTTACCTATGACCTCATGACCCTCGAGACCTTACCTATGACCTCATGACCCTCGAGACCTTACCTATAACCTCATGACCCTCGAGACCTTACCTATGACCTCATAACCCTCGAGACCTTACCTATGACCTCATGACCCTCGAGACCTTACCTATGACCTTGCCCTTGAACTTGACGTTGCCCATGTGTAGGATGGCGGCGAGGACCTTCGTGATCTCCCAGACCTCGGAGTCGCTGAACATGAGGACCTTCATGGCGGAGCGGATGTCGGCGAACTCACGGGCGTCGTCGCGGCCCTCGCACGTGATGCTGCCGCCCTGGGGGAGGGAGAGAGGTTGAGGGAGGGGTGGAGGGAGGGGTGGAGGGAGGGGTGGAGGGAGGGGTGTGGGGATGGGTGGGGGTGTTTGTGTGGGTTGAGGGATGGTAGGGGGACGGGGGTGGATGTTTGTGTGGGTTGAGATATAGGTGGGGGGATAGGTGGGTTGGGGGTGTTTGTGTGGGTTGAGGGATGGGTGAAGGGATTGGCGGGGGGGAGGGGGTGTTTGTGTGTGGGTGTTGAGCAGGGAGTATGGAGAGAGAGGTGTGGAGACGGATAGATGGGGGAATGGATGGGGGATGTTTGTGTGGATTGAGGGACAGGTGGGGGATGGGTGGGGGGTGTTTGTGTATGTTGAACGATAGGTAGGGGGATGGGTGGGTGGGTATTTGTGTGTAGGTGTTGGGAAGGGAGTATGGAGAGAGAGGTGTGGTTGTGTGTGTGTGTGTGGGGGGGGGGGGAGTGGCTTCCAGGGACAGGCTATACTTTCCTGGTTGATGGTTTTGGACGCATGCTTATGCTGTCTCTCCTTCCCTTAACCTAACTGCTATCTATTCTCAACCCTTCCCCTCCCTTCCCCTCCTCTTCTTCCCTGTTCTGTTCCCTCCTCTCTCCCACCCTTCCCCTCTCCCTCTTCAACCCTCTCCCTCTCCCACCCTCCTCCTCTGTCACCCTTTCCACCTTCCCCTCCCCCTTCTCCCTCTCCTACCTATCTTTCCCAATCCCCCTTCCCCTCCCTAGCTCCTCTCCCAAACACACCCCTCTCCACCCCTCCTTCCCTCACCATCTTCCCTCCTGTCTCCCTTCCCCTCCTCTCTCCCTCTCTCCCACCCTTCCCTCCCTCGTCCTCTCCCCTTCTCCCCCATCCTCCATCCCTTCCACTCACCTCCCTCTCCTCTCTCACCCTTCCCCCTCCTACCTCCTCCCTCTCCCATCCTTCCCTCCTCCCCTTCCCTCTCCCTCCCATCCCTTACCTCCCCCATCCCCCAACCCATCCACACTCACCCCCGTCAGGTACTTGTACTGCGAGGCGTCCCCGAGTTCCAGCTTCTGCTTCTCCTCTCGCGTCATCCCGGCCAGCATGCAGTAGAAGATGTGGTAGTTCCTCTCGTCGGTGCCCTGGGACACCAGCCGCGACTTCTCCAGGAGGTACTGCTCGATGGAGGCGCCCTCGATCACGCCGTCCTTGGTGAAGTGGATGTCGATGTACTTGCCGAAGCGGGAGGAGTTGTCGTTGCGGATGGTCTTGGCGTTCCCGAAGGCTAGGGGGGATAGGGGGATAGGGGGAGGGGAGAGAAGGGAGAGTGAGTTTAGAGGTCGAGTTGATTCGTTGATAGGGTGGGAGTAGGAGGGGGATGGGGGTTGGCTTGAGAGAGAGGGAGAAAGTAAGAGGGAGAGAATAAGAGAGAGAGAGAATAAGAGAGAGAGAGAGAGAGAGAGTAGAGAGAGAGAGTAAGAGAGAGAGAGTAAGAGAGAGAGAGTAAGAGTAGAGAGAGTAAGGGAGAGAGAGAGAGAGTAAGAGGGGAGAAGTAAGAGAGAGAGAGAGAGAGAGAGAGAGAGAGAGAGAGAGAGAGAGAGAGAGAGAGAGAGAGAAGAGAGAGAGAGAGGAGAGAGAGGAGAGAGAGAGAGAGAGAGAGAGGGAGAGGAGAGGGAGGGAGGGAGGAGAGAGAGAGAGAGAGAGAGAGAGAGAGAGAGAGAGAGAGAGAGAGAGAGAGAGAGAGAGAGAGGAGAAGAGAGATGAGAGAGAGAGAGGAGAGAGAGAGAGAGAGAGAGGGAGAGAGAAGGGAGGGAGAGGGAGAGAGGGGAGAGAGAGAGAGAGGAGAAGAGGAGAGAGAGAGAAGGAGAGAGAGAGAGAGAGAGAGAGAGAGAGAGAGAGAGAGAGAGAGAGAGAGAGAGAGAGAAGAGAGAGAGAGAGAGAGAGAGAGAGAGAGAGAGAGAAAGAAAGAAAGAAAGAAAGAAAGAAAGAAAGAAAGAAAGAAAGAAAGAAAGAAAGAAAGAAGGAAAGAGAAAGAGAAAGAAAGAGAGAGACAGGCACAGAGAAAGCGTATTGCTGTACACACGCATATCGCACGTACATACCCATTTAGAAAGCGAAAAAGACCAGAAAAAGATCACAATCTCTAAAACCAACGAAGCCAAAAGATTGAATCCAATAAAGTGGTTGAAAAAAACAACAACAACGAATCTCACACAAAATACTGCCATGAAATAAAAGATTTAAGATTGAATCCAATGACGTGGTTGCAATTAAAACAAAAAACACGAATCTCACACAAAATGTTGCCATGAAATAAAAGATAAAACAAGTGAAACGCGACGTTATCTCGGCGCGCCTTATCTCGTATCTTTACGAAAATTCCGAGAAAGGAACGAAGTAACTTAGTGAGTGACTGATATTGAAGAAACAATAAGAATGCAGTTGGCGGGGGCATGTGTGTGTGTGAGTTGCTTACACACACACAACACACACACACACACACACACACACACACCACACCACACACACACACACACACACACACTATAGATAGATAGATGGATAATAAACAGACAGAGAGAGAGGGAGAGAGAGAAAGAGAGAAAGAAAGAAGACAGAGAGAGAGAGAGAGAGAGAGAGAGAGAGAGAGAAGAGAGAGACGAGAGGAGAGAGAGAAGAGAGAAGAGAGAGAAGAGGAGAGGAGAGGAGAGAGAGAGAGAGAGAGAGAGAGGAGAGGAGAGATAGAGAAGAGAGAGAGAGAGAAAAGAAAAGAGAAAGAGAAGAGAGACAAAGAAAGAGAGAGAGAGAGAGAGAAGAGAGAGAGAGAGAGGAGAGAGAGAGAGAGAGAGAGAGAGAGAGAGCAGAGAGAGAGAGAGAGAGAGAGAGAGAGAGAGAGAGAGAGAGAGAGAGAGAGAGAGAGAGAGAGAGAGAGAGAGGAGGAAATGAGGGTTCTTTTCTCCCAGCAATCAAACTTTAATATCAAATCCCAATCAAGGCTTTAATCATCCCACGAACCAAACCGGAAACAGGACACGCATTACACAGCATACAGTCATTATTTTATTTTTTTAAAATTCTTTTCTCCAAATTTATTCTAAAAAAATATGCATTTTGACTAATCCATCTACACATTATCATATCAAACTGTTTTTTTTTTGCTGCTTCTATGTAACAAAAGATAAGTTACTTCGTCAATATAAACTACACTGACATATTATTTAATAAAAATAATTACATAAATATCATTGGTGTTCTCTTTCGTTCCAAAGAATCCGCCAAAGGCAAGAGTTGGCTACACTGTCACCAGAAATGATTTGGTCAGTGTTACCAAATACCTTGCATTCATTCTCTCCTTTATTTCACTTCTCATCACTTAATTCTTTCTTTCTCCTTCCATTCACTTTTCCATTCTTTCACCCTTCTTATCTCCCTTTCTTCTTTCCTCCCTCCCTCCCTTCTCCCTTCCTTCCCTCCTACTCATTATCACTCATTCTCTCCCTTCTTTCACCTTCCCATCCTCCGTCCCTCCTTTCCTTCCCTTCTACTTACTCTCATTCTACTCCTTCCCCACCTCCCCTCCTTCTTCCCTCCCTCCCCCCCTCCTCTCTCCCTCCCTCCCTCCCTCCCCCCTCTCCCTCCCTCCCTCTCCTCCCTCCCTCTCCCTCCTACTCCCAACTCACCTTCGAGGATCGGGTTGGCCTCCAGGATCTGCTGCTCGATCCAGGAGTGCTTCCCCGAAATGGCCGCCAGGTACTGCAGGATCAGCTTGGTGCTCTCCTGGTCTTCCCGATTCGCCCGTGTGGTGTGGGGTAGGGGTGGGTAGGGGTTGTTGGGTGGTGGGTAAGGTTGTGGGTGGGTGGGGTGTGTGGCAGGTGTTGTAGGGGTTGTGGGGGTGTGGGTGGGGTGGGTTGGGTGTTGGTCAGGGGTTGGGTGGTTGAGGGTGTGGTTGGTTGAGGTGTGTGATGGGTGTGGGTGTGGGTGTGTGGGTAGGGGTGGGTGGAATGTGCAGATGGTGGGGGGGTTTGGGTTGTGGATGGGTTGTTGGGGGTTTGGATGTGAGGATGGGTGGGTTGTTGGTGGAAGTTGAGGGTGGAGGTGGGGGTGTTGAGTGTGGGTAGGGGGATTTGAAATAGAGGGAGTTGTTGGGTGTGGGTGTGGGTGTGGGGATGGGGGAGGGGGGGGTGTGGGATGGGTGAGCGTGTGGTTGGAGATGTGGGTGTGGGCGGGAATGTGAATTATGTGCGTGGGAGTGGTGGGAATGGGGAGTGGGATTCCGGAGTGTGGAGTGGGGGCGAGTGTGTGGGGTTGGGGGTGTGGGGTGTAAGGGTGAGGTTAGGTTCAAGGGAAGAAAAAAAAAATGATGGAATTATTATTGAAATTTTCACTGGATATTTTTTTTATTTCAGATAAATATTAAAGTTTTCTTATATCTACTTATGTCTACTTATATCTAAGTGTAGAAGGTTGTCGATCTCACTGTCCTTTCAATTTTTTAATGTGTGTCTCACTTTATCCGATTCTTTTCTATTTATACATCTGTCTATCTGTTCATATTAATTTGTATCAATATTCATTCATACCTTTTTTAAATCCATCTGTGTATGTGTGTATACAAACACATACACACACATACATACATACATAATATATATATATATATATACATATATATATATATAATATATTATATATATATATATATATATATATATATATATATATATATATATATATATATTATATATATATATATATTCATATCTACTACATGATAATGACGAATGTGCTTATCTATACACATTTTACCTAAATAGTATCTAAACATATCCATATTCTATCTTCCTATCCCTTCATGCATCCTCTTACCAATCTATTTCTACATTTCCCTCCCCTTCTATTCACCTATAAATCTGTATGAGCCACATTCCCTCTGTGTTAACATCTGGCTCATTATTTGTCCAGACTTCGAACAACTAATCCCAGGATCGAGACACGTTCGTTGATAACAGAATTACATCATATCTCGATTGGGCGTTGTTATCTTATCTGTCTGATAGCCGTGTTGTTTGCAGGAGGACATGATGTCTATCTGCGGGTCGGCGTCTACCTGAGCCTTGAAGTGGATAAGTGCATGCAGTCTTATAAAAACGCTCTTTTTTGTTTTTGCTTTGCCTTAGACGAACGCCGGTGTTGACGTATGGGGAAGGCTAGATCAGTGGCAACTCGAGGAGGTGTCATGGCGTCTGTTTTGATGATTGTGCAATGGAAATATAGCCATTAAAATCATTAATTTTCCATCCTTTTCGAAAATTGAAAAGACCAAAATGATCGACCATAGTCAAAGCATCCGTAACTTTTGTGACGTCATCAAGATAAAGCCCATGTGCTTTTTACCAAAAAATAGAATCAGACGCCATGGCACCTCCTCGAGTTGCTACTGATTTAGCCTTCTCCGTTGACGTGTACAGGGATCGGCTTAGAATGATTTAGATAGGTTTGGTCTCTCTGTGTCTGCTCTCTTTCTGTCTCTGCTTTATCGTATCTATCAGTTCTCCTACTCTGATCTTTACTGTCTTCTATCTGTCTGTCCCTACCCTTCCCCCTTTTCTATATGTCTGTCCCTTTACCTCCTCCTCCTATCGTCCTTTCCTCCATCCAACCATCCTTTATTTTTTCCCTTCCTCTACCCTCCCTCCTTCCCTTCCCTTCACGTCTTCTCCCTTTCTCCTTCCCTTCCTCCCTCCCCCTCTCTTCCTTTCACCCTCCTTTCCCTCCCTTCCCCCTTCCTTCTTCCTCCCTCTCCTTCCCTCCTTCCCTCCTTCCCTCCCTCCTCCACCTCCCTTCCTCCCTCCTCCCCCTCCCTCCCCCCCCCCCTAAACGCTCACAATACACTACCTGATAACAATGCACTGGTCCTGCTTGAAGCGCCTCATGTTGTTGTAGCAGCTGTCCCCGATGGCGAAGATGTGGGGGGGGAGTTCGCCGATTTTCTTGCCTCGGTACAGCTTGATTTGGTCCACCGTGTAGATGGGGAGGATCTGGTACGGGTTCACGGCCACGAGGATGGAGCCCGTGTAGGTCTGGGGGAAGGAAGGGGGGGGGTCAGTAAGGGAGGTCGGTGGGGTCATGGGGTCATCTTCATTATCATCGGCAACTTTATTATATTATCGTTATTACGGTTTTCTAAATCACTATCATTATCATTATTATTATCATTATTAGTATTATCATTATTATTATTATTATTATCATTATTTGTATTATCATTATCATCATTATTATTACATTATCAATTTCATTATCATTATAATAATCATTATTATCATTACCATCATCGTCAACATTATCATTATCATCATTATTATAATAATTACTATTACTACATTTATTATCATTATCATCATCACTAACACTAGCATTTATTCTGAAATAATGTTTCTATCAATGAAATAGTAATAACAACAAAAAAAGAAAAAAACATGTTAAACTCTCCGACAAAACACATACAAAATAAATCATACGTTTGCTTTAATACATCTATTCACCCCCCCCTCCTCCCCACACCTCCCTCGTACCCCACATGCACCCTCACACCCCCTCCTCCCTATCACTTGCCCTCTACACTTCCTCCCCAACGCTGCTTTTACCCTACATACCCCGTTTCCCCTTCTGTTCCTCATCTACATATTTACTCCTTTACTCTTTACCTCTTTTGTCTTCTATCCAGACACTATTTATCTTCATTCTCCTCTTACGTTTAACATTCATCTTCTTTTCCCTTTCACTTCCCACCCACTATTTATCCTTACTTTCCTCTTACATTTAATTAATTTATCTCCGTTTCCCCTTACTTCCAGTTCACCAATTACCCTCATTTGGTTTCTTGCATTTATCCTCATTTTTCTCTTACATTTAACTAAACATTTGTCTCCATTTTCCCCTCACTTTCAACCCATGATTTATCCTCATTTTCCCTTACGTTTAACTAAACTTTTGCCTCTGTTTTCCCCTCACTTCCAACCCACGATTTTTCCTCATTTTTCTCTTACAATTAACTAAACTTGTCTCCATTTTCCCCTCACTTTCAACCCATGCTTTATCCTCATTTGCTTCTTACATCTAACTAAACATTTGTTTCTATTTTCCCCTCACTTCTAACTCACGATTTATCCTTATTTTCCCCTCACACCCACCCTAATACCCTCATTTCCTCTCATCCAACTCACCATTCAACTCAATTATCTCTCAACTCCCTATTTTTCTCACCCTATAAACTCAGATTTACTCCTCAGTTCACACCCAACCCCACTCCTCTTTACTCCTCCACTCTTGCCTAGTTCTCTCCCTAACTCTCTCTTACTCTTTCTCTTCATACCTCCCTCGTAGCCTCATACCCAGGCACGCCCCCTCTCATCCAAGTCTCTCTCACTCACACTCACCTCCAGCCATCCACGTCCACCCACTCTCCATCCATACTCCCCCCACGCCCGCAAATCCTTCCGTCCCATCCCCCCTTCCCAGCCTACCCTCACTTACATAAATAAGATTCTCCCCCACCCCTACATCCCACCCACGTCCACCCACATCCACCCACCAACTCCCCACCCACACTCCACCTACTCCCACCACACCACCCACCACCCACACCCTCCCTCCCCACCCACCTACTCACACCCCTCCCCTCCCAACCCCCTCCCCATCCCAACCCTTCGCTCAACTCACATAGATCAGGTTCTCATTGTATCGAATAAGGAGGTTCCTGAGGATGCCGGCTTCGTGGAGGTCTCCCAGGCTGATCATGTCCTCGACGCCCTGGACCGACGTCGGGTGCATGGCCTTGATGCGTCGCTCGGGGGTCAGCCATTGCTCCTGGAGGGGGAGAGAAGGGGGGGAGAGAGAAGAGGGGGTTTAGTTAGTGGTGGGTGCGCTGTGGTAGGTGTGGTTGCTGTTCTTGGTGGGGGGGGGAGGAGGAGGAGGTGGAGGAGGAAAAGGAGGAAGAGGATAAGGAGGAAGGGGAGGAGGAGGGGGAGGAGGAGGAAGAGGAAGAGGAAGAGGAAGAGAGAGAAGAAGAAGAAGAAGGAGGAGGAGGAGGGGTGGGATAGTGATAGTTATGACATGGTAGACAAAGTGGTTCCTGAAAGTGCTGTTCTGATGCCATAATGATTGTAGTAGACATTGCTCCTGGTGGGGTTGGACAGGGCTTTGTGGTAGTTATGCTGTGGTAGGTGAAACTGATGTTAATGGTAGAGAATCGAGATGATAACTAGTAACGTTGTGGTTCTAGGAGCCATTGTTCCTGTTAGAAGGAGCCACGACTACTGGTTGAGGGTATATCGACTGTGGTAGAGGAAGGTAGGGTTAGTGGTGGTAATATTGTGGTACTGGAAATTAGTGTTCCTGGAGGGGGAGGTGGTGTATGTGTGTGTGTGTGTAGGGGGGGGGGGGTAGTGGTGACAATGTAGTTGTATATAGTGGTTCCTGAATGAGTCAGAAAGGAGGTAGTGATAGTAATACTGTTTCCGGAAATGTAATGGTTTTAGTGGTTATTACTTCTGACGGGGGGGGATGGGGCAATAAGGCAATCGAACTGCTCGCTATTACAACGGGTGGGAGGGATGGGGTTAGGGACAACACAGTGATATATAACTCCTATTGGGGATACATTCATATAGTCGCTATTCTTGGTGGGGCAAAAGTAAGGATTTTAAGATGGTGATTGATACTGGTATAGTTGATATAGTGATAGAGTGCTACTGGTATAGTTAATATGGTGATATAGTGATGCTGGTATAGTTAATTCTTCTGCTGGGAACGAAAACGAGGATTCTGAGGAAATTGATACAACGAAACTAGCAAATGGCTAATAAATGCAAATATGACATCGTTCAAGATAAAATCATTGCTCTTGGTGGGAACGAGTTTGGTTTTAGTTACAGATTAAAGATTAAAGATTTTAAAGATTGAGTTTCAATTCCATTTGTTACAATGGATATTCTTTGCTGTGACATGCTGTCTGTTTTATTTTGCTTCTAAATCTCCCCCTGTGTGCAAGGAATGGCCGGGGTGACCATCCACTGGCAGCGCGCGGGATCGAACGCGGCTCAGCAAGATTGCAAGCCCAGCACGTTCACCACTGCACTACACAACACACTGTATATTGCAACATTATGTCTAACGTTAATGACGGCAATTGACATAATGAGGCCAGAAATTGGAAATAACTCAATGAATATAATTAATGTTTCTGAGGGCATTGGTAGACTCGAGAAGGGCGAGTAAACAATGAATCAGAAATTAAATCGTAAATTAATACCAGCAAAACGGATTAAGATCATGAATGCTAATAGCAAATCGTTTTATCCATCCTATTAACACGAAGAAGAGAAAGAGGTGAACCAATAATGATAATAATTTAAGCTAAAAATATGATAACCGGAAGTGAATCTCGCATTAGAAGAGAGGGGTAGGAGAGGGGGGGGGTTAGGCGTTGATAATGATGACATAATGATAATGATGGGACTTAATTGAAGGTAATCGAGGGTGAGTCACTTTTCCTGCTTTGGGGTGACGGTGGGTGGGCCGGGGGGGGTGGGGTGGGGTGGGGGTGATAGGGGTTGATAATGGGGATTGTCCTGATAATAATGATAGGAGATGATGAAATGAAGATAAAATCGTTCGTGTTGGGATGAAGTGGACATTGGTGGTGATAATTTAGTGGCATTGGGAAAAAAGGGTAAAGTGAAATGTCATTTGAAAAACAAACAAACAAATTCGAAGAGGTTGAAAACAGTTGAAGAAAATGGTAGAGGCTGTTTTTTTAATGTTATTAAAATTTTGAGATATATAAAAAATAGAAAAAAATCTAATATAACAAAAATTACAACATATAACAAAAATTACTAAAATGGGGATGATTGAAAAAACTGATTATGTTTAATAAGAATTGGAGATGGATACAGATAGCAAAAAACAAAATGATAGAAAATAGCTGATAATATATTCATTCTTTCTGAGGGGATAACAAAGCAAATAACAACAACCAAACGACAGAAAAAATAAACTAATAAAAAATGAACATACAAATAAATGAGTAAATTTAAACATGATTAAACAAATAAATGAATAAACAAAAAATGGAGGAATAGAAAATAAATAAATCAATAAACAAACAAACAAATAAAATAGAATACACAAAAATAAAAGAGACAAAAAAAAAAAAAAAAAAAAAAATCAACTTACGTTTCCGTCGTCGTCCTGCACCTGGATCCGACGCCCCTCCGCGCTCACGACCCTGGCGCCGATGGCCACGTCGAACTCCCGTCTCGACACCGGTTCGATCCATATGTAGTCGCCCTGCGGAGGAGGAGGAGGGTTAGAAGAGGGGGAGAGGAGGAGGAGGAGGTTAGAAGGGGGGATTGCGAATGGGGTGGGAGGGGGAGGGGAAGAAGAAGGAGGAGAGGAGAAGGGAGGTTAGAAGGGGAGGGGTTGGAGGGTGTGGAGGGGCAGGGGGGGTTTCGGATGGGGTGTGAGGGGAAGGAGGAGAGGAGGGAAGTTAGAAGGGATGGATTGCGAATGGGTGTGGAGGGGGAGGGAGAGGAGGAGAGGTTGGAGGAGGAGGGAGTGTATGTGGTGTGTACGTGCGTACATTAATAAGGTATTATTTATCATATACATGTAAACGTTTTTATTTCTGAAAGAAAGAGAGAGAGAGAGAGAAGAGAGAGAGAGAGAGAGAGGAGAGAGAGAGAGGAGAGAGAGAAGAGGAGAGAGAGAAGAGAGAGAGAGAGAGAGAGAGAGAGAGAGAGAGAGGAGAGAGAGAGAGAGAGAGAGAGAGAGAGAGAGAGAGAGAGAGAGAGAGAGAGAGAGATTTAACAGGTCTACCACAAAGTAAAACGTCTATTAGTGTAAATCGAAATGATAAGACAGTAAAATAAAACAGGTGAATGATAAGAGAAAAGAGCTTGTGCGTTCATCTAGAAATTTCTCTCACTTCATTCAAAGCACGAATCCAAGAGGCTCATGTTCGAAACAGTTGAAACAATTGAACGAATACATCGGCCATGACTGTTCGAAACCTTCGAAGCAATCTAAAAAAATACTATCCCTTATCAGCTCATAACAAACAAAAATGTAAGAAAGAAAAAAGGTCCAAACAAACTGATCGATGAGTGATTTAGGATGGAAAGAGTGTTATACCAGAACGATGAGTCACTGGATCAGCTGACTGGGTTTTGTAATACATCGCCGGAGGCCAAGAACACTTGCATTCGGACAGGTTAAATTATGGAGAGTGCAGGCCTAAACTGGTTTCATGGGACTAGAAAGTGGTACACACGCATGCACTGAGATGCAAGCAAGCAATCGGATACAGACGAACAGAGAAGAGAAAGAAAGAAGAATCAGACGAGGAAGCAGATCAAGATAAACAAGAGACGCACACGCGGAGAAAGTGATGGTGATGGCAACAACCGTTAACTTCAGTTAAGATAATATTTACATTGCCAATAACCGAATTACAAATCATAACATTAGTTTGTAGTGATAAAGATTCATACATTGCAAAACCTATATTACAGCGATAAATGACAAAAGAATATTATATCCCTAATATCAGAAACTCGTAGAGAGAGCAAGACTAAACTAGATCTTTTCAGCCTAGATCATGTTCGACTGCAAGATATTTTTAGATCATAAGAAATTGGAGATTACGTAGAGCATTCACACGCTTTTTCTCATTTCCGCAAAACAGCTCGTACTGGAAAAATACATAGATATCAAGTGAAATGGACACTATTTATATAATTCTCCTGTAGTTCTGAACTCTAAAATGAATAAACACAATGCTACGAGTGCTATTGAGGACTTTGAAAAGGACCCACAATCATTTTTTTTGGGGGGGTGGTGGGGGGGCAAAATCTTCGAGCGGGATATATATCTGATGATTACTTATCTTCCTATCTACATGTTAGTATTGGAAAAGGAGGATAAAAAAGTAATTATCGGTCGCTCTACACGTTAATACTGGAAAAGGAGAAAAAAATCTATCTACCTACATGTTATTATTAGAAAAGGAGCAAAAGTGTATTTATCTATCTATCTACAAGTTAGAATTGGAAAAGGACCAAAACGAAAACAAGTCCTACAAGATTTTTTTTTTAACAATCTTTGACAATTACGAAATCTCGAGTCTACTGGACCGCCGACACTTTCCTAGGTTCGTGAAAGGCAGTCCAATATTTAGAAATATAGGAAACAGGACCTGTCTTCACCATCTCCAACGAAATGTGTGCATATGCGTGCCAAATTACGCTTTATTTGAGATTATCGTAAAATACAAGGGGTGTCAAGACTGATGTGTCGTGGGTTGAATGCTTTTTATTTTCTTTTTAACATTAAAAAGGAAGACTGAAAGAGTCAGAGAAGACCGCCACTGAAATCTAAAGCCTCGGCGCGGGACTCCAGCCAGCACACACCGCCTTCGAGGTCACGAAGTCGACGACGCTGCCCCCGACGCCCCCTTCAGCGTCGCCTCCGTCGGAGTCCGGCAGAGGGGGCTTCCACGTGCCGTCCTGAACGCCCCTCTCCAGGTCCACCACGACGTTGACGCCCCCGCCCGCCGTGTAGTGTCTGAAGGCGGGGTTCCTCGCCATTTCAAGGGTCTCGTAGATGTTGACTTTCTGCAGGACGGTGGAGGACGAGGAGGACGGAGGGGAGGCAGAGGAGGAGGAGGAAGGAAGGGAGGTGGAGGACCTGAAGGTAGGAGGAGGAGAGGTTGAGGACGAGGAGGCCTTCGGGTGCTTGAGGGGACTTCGGAGGACGAGGTCCTTCCTTCCTTCTGCAGGAGACGGTGTTCTTTCTTGGTCTCTCGCTTCTCCTTTTATTTGGTTTTCGTCCTTTTCCTCTTTCGTTGCCAGGGCCGTTTGATCGCAGGTTTCCTTCGTCTCGTCTTGGGTCTCTCCTTTATCATTTCCTCCGCTTTGGTTCTCTTTTCCTTTATCTATCGGGGAGTTTCCGTTTCGTTTATCCTTGTCCTCTGTCCCTCTAGTTCCTTCCCTTTTGATTTTCCCGCCGTTTTGGATTCCATTTTCCTTCGTGTCCTCGCTCCTCTCGCCATTTCTGCCCCTCAAAGCCACCTGCAACTTGGCTTTCTTTGTATCGACGACAAAACCGTCCGGCTCGTACACTATGACGTCATCGCCGTCAGTGACGTCATCCCCATCGAAGTGGTTATATCCACCGTTCTTGTTTTCTTCTTTGTTCTTCATGTTTCCCCAAACCCTCTTTCTCTCTTCCTTTCCGTTCATCCGCTCCGCCTTCCTTCCCTTTTCGCTTCGTTCTCCGCTTCCGCTCCTTTTGCTCTTCTTATCTCCCCCTTTATTCCTCTCTTCCTCTCCTTCCCTCTCCTCTCCTCGCCACAGCTGCTGCCTCTCCTCAAAGCTCGTGATTTCGTGATCTCTCTCTCCGTTCATCGTGTTTTGTGCGTAAGGCGCCTCTGTGGCTTGTTTGGCTACTCGTGCAGTATATCTGGCTATTTTCCCGCCAGACTGTGGCTACTTTGGCGATGAATATCGGATTTCTTTAGCTATTTTCGTGGATACTATTTTTTCGAACTAATTCTATTGTTTTTTGTTTTATTTTTCCCGTCTGGTTTCTCACTCTCTTTGCAAAAGTGACAATGTCTGTAAAGTGTTTTTCATTGAGGATTTCGGTCACATTTTGACCAAATTTTAATTTTGATTTCACGTAAATCGAATTTTCTTTTCTTTTCTGAAAAGTTCGATTTAAGAAAAAATAAATCAAGATCTAACTGCAGGTGATCTCAAATGTAAACATATTTCTGTTTACATTTATATCTAGACCCAAAAGTAAAGGGTTATCCATAACACAGTAACAAAAACAAATTATGAAAACCAAAAAAAGAAAAAAAATCTTCCGTCGCCATAAGCATTCAGAAGCACCAAATCCACTATTCTGAACACCAAACCCATATCCACAACTCCCTCCATACCCATCCCGATGCCAAACACCATAAACACCACCACACCGAACTCACACCAGGCATCATAACTACAGAATAACTAACAGCACCAAATATCTGCGGAAAATCGTTATTCTTTTTTTATTTTTTATCATCCCTTTTATTCTTAATGACTGAGTACCAATAGTTCATCTTTTTTATCGTTATCATCCCTTTTATTTTTAAGGACTACCAATCGTTCATCTTTTTTATCATCCCTTTATATTTTTAAGGACTAAGTACCAATCTTCATCTTTTTATCGTTATATCCCTTTAACTTTAACGATGAGTGCCCAATCGTTCATCTTTTTTCATTATCATCCTCTTATATTTTTAAGGACTAAGTACCAATCATTTATCTTGTATATAATTATTATCCCTTTAACTTTTAACGACTGAGTACCCAATCGTTCATTTTTTTATCGTTATCATTCTTATTATTTTTAAAGACTGAACACCCAATCGCTTTTTCTATTAACATCCATTTTATTCCAAATGACTGAGTACCCCACACCGAACGCTTCCTTTCTTTTCATTCCAGATCTCCCACAACACCCAAAGCTACATTACAACCTCCCTCCCCCTTCCCTCCCTTTAAACCATCTCACACCATAACCCTCCCATATCCTTCTACCCTCCCTTTCCCCCTCAACCCCACCCCGTTCCTCTCATGCGTCACCGGAAGCTGTGTGACGGAGCCCGGACGGAGCGTGACGGCAGGTGCTCCCGCCTAGCTATTTTATTGGGCCCTTCTTTCCTGCTTGCCTCTCCCCTGCCCTCCGCCTCCCCTCTTTATCGCGCTTTCCCTCTCTCTTGCTCTTGTTTGTCTCTTGTTCCTTTTCTTTTCTCTCTTTCTCTTTCTTGTTTGGGTGTCGGTTCTTTCTTTTTCTCTTTCTCTCCTCCTTCTTTGTCTTTCTTTAGCTTTGTGTATGTCCCTAACCTGCTTATTACCTCTCATTTTATTTTTCATCTCGAGGAAGAGAAGAGAAGAGAGAGAAGAGAGAGAGAGAGAGAGAGAGAGAGAGAGAGAGAGAGAGAGAGAGAGAGAGAGAGAGAGAGAGAGAGAGAGAGAGAGAGAGAGAGGGGGGGAAAATAGAAGAAATTAAAATATATATAAATATGGAGAGAAAGAGAGAGAGAGAGGTATTGCTTCCCACAATCACTCATACTTCACTAACGACCTCCTTATCAAAATACAAACGACCTATAACGACCACCTAGCACAGATAACCCTCCTCCACTAACGACCCACGAACTGCCTCTGTTAACGACCAGGGTATCCCGCTTCAGTTCTTCCTGTAATTTATCTATACTTAATTAAACAACAACTCTATTGCCAGTTTATCCTTTTATTTCTAAATATCTGTGTCTTTCTTTGATAAATTTGCGGTCTTATTCGGCACTCATTCGTATTTTATCAATTGAATATCATTATCATCAGTTTGATAAAAAAGGAAAGTTCTCCATAGTTTATAAATAGTAAAATCGAAGTTTGATTGAAGTTCTCTTTCTTCTTTAATAAATTGCCATTTTGAACTAATTTCTAATCTAATAGTACTTTGTATTGGTCATGTTATTGTAATTATAGTCTCATCACTATTAGTATCTTTTTAATGTACAATTAATAACTTTTTCTCATCCCGCCAATAACATTATCGTATTTCGTTTCTGAATGAAAGTATAAACAGCTGATTTTTCTCCGTCTGCTTTACATCCGTGATCCCATTCTTAAAATACTGAAGTTTGTAAAAAGTAAATAGTTTTTGAATTTCTCAAAATAGAAAGTTCGTGTCACCACTAAAGAGATATTCATAGGGATTTAAAGAATCTTCAGGATTTGAATAAGAAAAAAATAGGAATTAACAGGAAAATAATAATAAATACAGACAACAAAATAACGGTAATAACAATGATAATAGATATTACAATTCTGAACATAAAAGCAAATGAATGCATATGGCAATACATAACATAGAAGAGAAAATCAATGAAGCAAAGCCATGAATAAGCGCAAAAAATATTCTAGAAAAAACGGTCTATTTATTCCAGTATCAAAGCTTATTTTCTGTAAGAAAATCGTTTTGCATTGGTATTTCTTAACCTCATGGTCGATTTATTTATATTACTTATTCATACCTTACATTTTACTTCTATTATTATTATTATTTCTATTATTATCATTGCCATTACCGTTTTAATTACTGTTATCATCATTATAATTGTTACTATTATCATTATTATTGATATTATTATTATTATCATTATCATTATTATAAAAACTATTCCTAAGCTGCTGCTTATGCAACCTCATCCCCCTTCTGCTCACGGGCGTGGAGAAGACGACCATTAGGGCGAGGAGAGGAAGGCAAAACATGCAACTTTCACCTCTGTTGTGCCCAGCTACCGTAGCGGGAGCAAATTTCAGGGATACATATATTGAATTATTTATTTTTCTTTCCTTTGTTTGCTTTATAGATATTGAAAATGGTTTATTGAACTTTCTTCCCATTTAGTTATTATTCGTCTCCACTTTTTTGTTGTTGTTTTGGTATATTTATTCAGTTTTTCTCTCTTTTTCATCTCTTTCTTTCTCCCCCTTTCCTTCCCTCTGCTTTTTGTCTTCTGTCTTGGAGAAATCTTGTTCATTCCAACGTTTTTGTTTACTCTCCGTTTTCTTTGAGTGTCCGGTTTGCATCAACTCCATTTTCTCTATTATTCGTTTTTTTTTTCAATTATCTTGTTTATTGCGTTCTGTGTTTCGTTACTCGTGCGTGAATAAACTAGTGTTTTTCCCCAATTAAGTGTTTTTTACTACTTTTACAATTAATGAACAAAGGCATTTCTGATTTCGCTTTGACATTGACGATATCTGCTTCAAAATTCTAATTGACATCAATCGAAAAAAAAAATTGTCTTAGCTTTATACATCATTATTTCATCCCTCCTTTTAAAATTTGAAGGTATATTTAATGAGTTAATTAATATATTTATTTTTAAGTGTTTGGTTAATAAATCTTATGGAAAACGATCTATCATCTTCGTACTTTATGAGTTATTTTTTTTTCTCGAGAAAGAAACGATGATTTTCGACTTATTCGCAACGTTGCTTTCGTTGCCGTAAATAATTCCTCAAAATCTGTGGTTAATCAGAAAATCCATTTGCAGAAAATTGTTCATCTTCTTCTTTATCATCGTCATCCCTTTTCTCCGTATTGTTATTATTATTTTATCTCTGTTTACGAGATTTATTATTGTTTTTTCTCTACCTCTTCCCTCGGTATTAAAAAAAGAAAAAAAAATATTTGCGTTCGTACTGCACTACGATGTCATACCAAAATAACAAATGGTTATGAATGATACAAATGTATAATAAAACATGGTTAAATAATAAAACAAAAAACAATATAACATAAACAGATGCACATAAACAAATTTTATAAATCTCAACGGACACTGCAAGAAAACAAACAGGTCAACATAATCAAATGTATATAAACAAAATGTGTAAATCTCATCGGATATTGTATACACCAGAGATATAGATCTATGCAAAAATAGATGCAGATTTCGCCCACCCTGGCAACGGAAATGGTCATAAAGTCACTAACATTTTTTCCTTCTTTTTTGCAATGTTTCTCACTGGCCCAATTTTAGGTTAATAGAGTTTTTTTTTTTTTTGGAAAATGCTATTTACTTATTTGGAGTTGGGAATGTTTAAGCTGTTTCTAGTTGTGAAAAAGGTTAACAATTGCATAATAATGTCCAACTAGCATCACATGTATTTTTCTATGTATTTCTTCTGATGTTGCAACTTCAGTTTTAATTCAGATTTCAATTTCTTCACTTTTTTTCTGGTCTATAATCTATTTATATTTGATTCTCATTTCCAGGTTCACAAGAATGTATTTTCACGGAACAATTATGAACTTGCAACAACCGACACCTTTTCATTATCGTTTGCAATGATCTATCCATCTATCTATCTGTCTCTATGTATCTATCCAATCATGTATCGCTATTATTCCAATCGTCATTACCAACGAAGAACACATTTTCAAAATACGTTTATTAAAATTAACCTCCCCTCCCCCCTCAAAAAAAAAAAAAAAAAAAAAAAAAAAATCCAAAATCCACTTTTCAATTTCCTTCAAACCAAAACACCACAACACGAATCCGACCTTCTATCCAACACAAAGAGGGATAGAGACAGACAGACACTAACACACACATACGAAAGCTACACAGGAACAATGGTGACTGACTCTACATCCCTCAACCCACCCACCCGCCCACACACATACACACACACGTACACACACACGTACACACACACACACGTACAAACACGCGCGTCCACATAACCAGCACGAAATTTCATTCGGATTTCGTTATTCTAGATCACGTCTGGGGGCTTCTGTCGCCATATTTTTTCGATCTCTGTTGCCTATGGTATCGTTCAGGTGACACTGCCACTCGTAAGCAAAACTTGAGGGTTAACGCTGTGAGAAAGGGAGTGATGCGCGGTGGAAATAAACGTGTTGTTTGCGAACGTTGGAAACATCGTCCAGAATTCGAGAACGTTTTAATTATTTTGTTTTCTTTCGTTATTCTAACTGTGTTTATTTCGCGTGATTCGTTGTTGACAGATGATGCTTAGACAATCAAACTCTATAGAATATTTCACCATTTTATCTAAATATCTAAACACTGCCCTTCGTTTAGATATGAAATCAACGGAAAAGAAAAACAAATAAAAAGAAAAAAAATCGAACGAGCGATAAAACACACAACTAAAACGAAAACAAAAGAAAAGGACAGGTGGGCGCGAGAGAAAGAGAGAGAGAGAGAGAGAGAGGAAGAGAGACAGAAGTAGGTGGGAGGGAGGGAGGGAGTAGAGGGGGGGTGAGGAAGAGCGGAAGTTTGGAGGAGAACTAAAAAAGAGGAGGGAGAAGGGAGAGGGTAGAGAGGGGGAGGGGAGGGAGGGAGAGAAAGAGAGGGGAGGGAGAAGGGAGAGGGTAGAGAGGGGAGGGGGAGGGAGAGAGAGGGAGGGGGAGGGAGAGAGAGAGATGGAGGGGAGGGAGAGGGATAAGGGAAAGTGGGGGAGGGGGGGAGGGACAGGTGAGGCAATTGATCAGACAGATGAATGCACGGGACTGGGTGGAGACGCCTGTCCGCCATTCCCCCCTCCCTCCCCCTCCCCCTGTCTCCCTCCTTCCACCCTGTTCCTTTCCTCCCTCTCCCCCTGTCGCCTATCCTCCTCCCTCCCCTTGTCTCCTTCCCTCCATCCTACCTTCTTTTTCTTCCCCCCTTCCCATCCTCCTTCTCCTCCTCCTCCTCTGTCTCTTTCCCTCCTCCCTCCCACCGTCTCTCCTTACTTCCCTCTCTCCTTCCCCTTTCTCCCCCCCTCTCATTCCCTCCCTCCTTCGCCTTCCCCACCCCCTCCTCCTTCCCTCCCTCCCTCCCTTTCCCTATACTCTTCTTTTTCTCTATATCCCCCCTCCTTCCCTCTCTGTCTCTATCTGTTCTCTACCATCCTCCTCTTTATTCTTTCTTTCTCTCCCTCTTTCCCTCTACTCTTCCTCCCTCCCTTCTGTCCTCTCCATCCCCTCCTTTATCATCTCCCTTTCTTGCCTTTCCTCTGTTTCCGCTCTCTCTTAAACCCTTTCGTTATCTCCGTTTCTATTGTCTACATCCTCGCTTTCCCCCCTTCATCCCTTTTCTATATTCTCCTCTCACTTCTTCTCTCTTTATTCTGTACTTTCCTCTCTCTCTCGCACTCTCTTTCTGTCTGTGTCTCTGTCTCTCTCTCTCTCTCACTCCTTCCACCTTCCTCTGGTATCTATCTCCCTCTCTCCTCCTCCTCTATTCTCTCCTTCTCTTCCCTTTCCTCCCTCTATCTGTATCATCCTTTTCTCTGTTCGTCCTCTCATCTTCTTCTCTTTCCCCCAATCTCTTCTCCTTCCCGTTATTACTTGTTTATCTTTCTCTATCTCTCTCTCTCTCTCTCTCTCTCTCTCTCTCTCTCTCTCTCTCTCTCTCTCTCTCTCTCTCTCTCTCTCTCTCCTCTCTCTCTCTCTTTCTCATTCTCTGTTTCTCTCAGACTGAGATAGACACTTAATAAACCAGTCAGCTATACACTTAGATAGCCAGAGACAGACATTCAAAACAGACAGATAATTTAGACAAGCTAGTGTATAGGCCTATATAACCACAAGGCATAAACAGATAAACATATAGACATATTAACATTGATTCATAGACATATAGATACTGATAAGGACAAAAAGATCTAAATCTAGACAAATAGACATATAGACATATAAAGAAAGATAGAAAAAATTAGAAAATTATATTTCTATATCTATCTATCTTCCCATTTATTTATATCCATCTATCAATCTATATCTCTATCCTCTTTCGCTCTCGCTCTCTCTCTCTCTCTCTCTCTCTCTCTCTCTCTCTCTCTCTCTCTCTATCTCTCTCTCTCTATCTGTCCCTATATATCTATCTATATCTACCTATCTATCTATACTAATATAGCTAGCCAAACAGACCTCTTCATTTATCAATGTTAAAGAATGGCAAATGTTGTTATTCCTGGCACTGTGTACAAATCTACTTTGTAATCCCCTGTCTATCTCTGTAAGTGTTTGTTTGTTAAATGTGTCTTTATATTTTCAATGTTACCTATTTGTGTTATATACATGTACCATGAATTTCGGTAATATTTATATTAATACATCTTTTCTGTTTATTTATCTATCATTTTTTCCACCTATCTGCCTATCAGTCCACCCATATCTATCTATCCGTATATCTATCTGATTCAGTCCACCCATTTCTATCTATCTGTATATCTATCTGTTTCAGTCCACCCATATATATCTATTTGCTTCACTCCATCCATATTTATCTATCTGTTTCAGTCCACCAATATATATCTATCCGTATATCTCTTTATCTATCTGTCTATCAGCTCCCGTACCAAGCCATATTTCTGTCACTCTATCCACCTATCTATCTGCCGGTTCATCCACCCATTTTGTTCTCTATCTATTCATTATCTATCAGTAACAACCACATACATCAGGATCCAGTCACAATATGCGATATCCTAACTAAGAAACAGACAAAAAACGGAAAATTTAGACTATTAAAAGCAAAACAAAATAAGACAAAGGAACAGAATAAAAAATAGAAAAAAAAGAAAATTATTGAATCAAAAATAAATATATAAATAAATAAACTGAGGCAAATTAAGGTAACGTAAAGATATTACAAAAACAATAAAAGAAAAGTAAAATCATGTCAAAAAAACAAAAACAAAAACAAGAAGTCATGACAAAAGCAAAAGAAAACAAGAAAAAAGAAAGAAATCTTGCCACCCGAATGAAATCATAACAAAAAATTACAACACATTACAAAAAATGAAAAAAAAAAAAAAAAAAAAACACAAGAAAATCGTGACAATGAATTCACGAAAAAAAAAATCAACCCCCCCAAAAAACGACAAAAACAAACAAACAAGCGAAGAGCAACTTACCGGAAAGAAGTGCTGTCCACTCCCATCCTTCTTGTCTTTTTTCTCCTTCTCCTTATCTTTATCGTCTTTCTCTTTGGCCATTGTTCTTATCTCTCGTCACACACTGATTCTCCTATCACCTTTCCATTCGTTTTTTTTTTTTTTTTTTTATTGTCTGTGGTTTACCTGTTTTCTTTCTTTTATTTTTTGTTTCTTTCTTTTCCTTTCGTCTTCTTTCCTTTTCCTTTTGTCTATTGTTCGTTCAGTTCACTTTGTTTCTTCCCGTTTTCGCTTTCCTGTTTCCCTGATTGATATTTGAATTAAGATATTTCTTTCTTTCTTTCTTTCTTTCACACACGCACACACGCACCACGCACACACACACACACACACACACACACACACACACACACACACACACACACACACACACACACACACACACACACATATATATATATATATATATATATATATATACATATATATACACGTATATATGTATATATGCATGTATGTATGTAATACAAAAAGAATTCTATGGCCGGAAACCAAATCCGAATGCGTCAACTCAGGCTTCGAAGAATACGATAAACACGAGAGACACGCCTACACTGTTATCAAATCAAATTTCGTAACAGCTAACGATGATCACGGCGTTGAAAAGTCTTGGGATATTACGTTAGTACGTACTGATTTTCCATTTGTGTTAGAATATATCAAAACATTTATATAAGACTAAGAAAAATGTATTTAAAAAAAAATATTAAAAAATATACTTGCCCGCCGTTTCCCTCTGAGTGACCATGGCTAGAACGTATTCACGTATTATCGTTCTCAATGACAAAGATGGGAGGAGACAGATAAGGTTAAAAAAAAAATCACATTCCATGAAAATGGTAGAGAGCAATTTCCTGAAATTACGTGAATCACTGCCCATTTTGCTTCTAATTTCGTTAAATGTAGAGGCTTGGTAGATAAAGTGATTATAAAACGAGAGATCAAAAGATTTTTGTAATTTACAACAGGGAGTCCCGTCGCTTACACAATATGATAACAGTGCGTTTGCTGTGTTCTGATACTAACAAAATGAACGAAATAAATTAGTGAAATGGATTAAACTAAGCTGAACAAAATGTAAGGGAAAAATAACGACAAAGATACAAAAATATGCATACAGTTTGAATGTTATTTATTTATTTTTAATGGAAAATCAGGTATTTGATTATGATCAATCTTAAATTTCGAAATGCTACAATACATCGCTAATGTTTTATCATCATTTTCATTACCAAATTTATTACCATCAAATCGGACCTTGTGAATTTTCATAAATACAGACATGCTTATACACATAAATAGATTCATAGCAGTCTATATACCTGATAGATATACGTTTATCTATCTATTTACTCGTTTGGTGTGTATGTCTAGACCGATAAATATGCATTTACTTCTTTATTTATGCATGTCGATTATACGAATATTTTTTGGGTCTGGCTTCACACAGTTTTAACAAACCGGCTGATTGTCTGCATTCTGAAAAACCTCCTTTAACGGCAAAAAAATCCACACCACATTTATCACTATCACCTTCACCATCACCCTTTCTCACTTCCATTCTAATCACTTCTTTCTCTCCATCTTCCTCCTGTCTCTTTTCACTTTCTAATATTCATTCTAATCACTTCTTTCTCCTGTCTCTTTTCACTTTCTAATATTTATTCTAATCACTTCTTTCTCTTGTTTCTTTTAACTTTCTAATATTTTCTTGCTTTTTTATTATTCTCCAAACCAAAAACACAAACACACCCTTCCGAACAGTGCCCCAGAAGTGCCACCTCCCTCTATGTTGGCACTGTGATGATGTGGCACCTTGTACCTTCTTCCTCCCCTCCTCCCCTTTCTACCTCCCCCCTCCCCCTAGAAAAACGGAATGTAAAGCCCTAAGATAAGATATCGTTATCTCGCTAAACCTTTCGGCCGACGAGCCATTTCTGGAGGGTGACTGAAGACTGGATATTTTTTTTTTTCTCGTATATTTTTTTATGTATTTGGTATTTTTATGTATTTCTTGTATTTTTGTCTATGGTGATTTATTTATTTTTCTTCTGTACTTTTTTTTCGTTTGCCTTCCTTTCCGTTCGTTTGTCTTTTACCTTTTTTTTTTCTCTACCTTCATATCCACTCTAGTTCCCTCTTTCTTTCTCTCTCTCACTCCTTCCTCTTTCATTACCAATTCTGGGCCGACCAGAGAAACTAAGTGATAAAAGTGCAGGGAAAAATCACTTTATTCATGATATTCGCTAATGAATTCCACTTTAATATCTAAATTATACAAAAACGCGCTGAAACCAAAATTCCTAGATTTATTTATCTATCTTTTGATTAATCAATTATTAACTTTTTTATTTTTCATTTCTTCTTTTTTTTGTCATGGCTTAATTTTTTTTCATTCATAATTCACACTGAGTTTCGCTTATTCCCAATGGAGCCATATAAAGTTAAATTACCACATTACTCCTTTCTCCCCGTTGAGCCTCTATAAAATAAAGACAAAAAAAAAAAAAAATGGAAAAAAAAAATAACAAGAAACTAAACAAGGGTCTGGAAAGAAAAACAAATAAAAAAAATCCCCCCCTTCCCCCCCCTTAGTCAAAATAGGCAAGAGCTCCGAGATTTCCTTCGATGTGAGATGCTTGCGAAGATGGTTTGTCCATGTTTATTGGTGCAACAGTTTCACAAATACCTAACGAACTATGAGAGAGAGAGAGAGAGAGAGAGAGAGAGAGAGAGAGAGAGAGAGAGAGAGAGAGAGAGAGAGAGAGAGAGAGAGAGAGAGAGAGAGAGAGAAGGAGAGAGAGAGAGAGAGAGAGAGAGAGAAAGAGAGAGAGAGAGAGAGAGAGAGAGATAGGGAAGAGAGGAGAGAGAGGAGAAGATATTGAGAAATACAAAGTGAGAGACAGAAGAAGAGATAATAATGGAGAGACAGAA